>JANFNE010000019.1:600000-1168855 GCA_024867545.1 Phytopythium helicoides | reverse complement strand
GCCGTCGGCGACTCAGCCCGTGAGCCGGAAGCGCGAGTGGCCCACGGCCGTCTGCCAGCGCACGACAGCCGCCACGACCTCCATCATGAGGTATCGCAGGTACTCGACCGGCTGGTTGGCGACCGTGCCGCCCAGCGTCACCTCGCACGCTGGCGCGCCGCGCGCACTCGTGCTGTCCAGGAACATATACCAGTTGTTGAGGTGCACGTAGTTGACCTCGCTCGCCGCGAACTGCGCCTGCGCGGTCGACAGCGGGATGGAGCGGTACGTGATGAGAAAGCCGCCGTCGATGCGGCCGCGCGCGATGAGCAGGATCGACTGGTGCACCTTGCCGCTGTTGCTGCTCACGCTCAGCCGCACGATGACGCAGTCGTCGGTCACGCGCTGCAGCAGCCGCAGCTCCTCAGTGCGCGGCTGGATGCGCCGGTAGAGCCCCAGCGTTGTGAGCAGGTTCCAGGTCTTGTACACGAGCTCCTCGGCCGGCACGCTCTCAAAGTGCTGCGAGAGCATGAAGCGCAGCGAGTGCGCGTTGAGCAAGCGGCGGTCGCGCCAGCCAAAGATCTCGCTGTTGAGCGAGTCGAACTCGCGCTCGCTGCGGAAGCGCATGATCTCGTCGTAGAACTGCTTGACGACGGCCATGACGTCGGCGAGCGGCAGCGGCCTCGGCAGCAGCACGCGCTGGAAGATGGGCGCGTCCTCGGAGAAGATTTCGTTGGTGCCGTCATCGCTCGCGCCGTCCAGGCTCTCGCTGTCGTCGTTGTCGTCCACGGACTTTCGCGGCCGGCCGTGCGCCGCCACCGCACTCCCACCACCATGAGCAGCAGCAGCAGCATTGGCCGCCGCGCGGCTCTCGGGCGTCGCGCGGAACTCGGTGAGCACAGTCTGCAGCGTGCTGTTGCGCATGTCGAAGGCGCGCAGCTGCTGGCGCAGGAGCTGCTGCTCATTGCGCAGCTGGTCGATGGCGCGCACCGTGCCCAAATACTGCTCGGCCGCGCCGTCGCGCGCGCCCGCCGCCGCCTGCGCCGCCTGCAGCCGGTCGCGCTGCGTCTCGAGCGCCGCCAGCTCCTCGCGCATCTGCAGGATGCGCGTCTTGAGCGCGTTGGTGCGCCGCCGCTCGTTGGCATTGTGCCGCTGCCGGCGCTGCTCGTCCGTCGACTTAGTCGAGGCATCTGCGTTCGGAGCTCCTGGCGCGGATAAGCTCGGCGCCGACGGCGAGTCGCCCGCCACCGCCGCCTTGGTGGGCCCCCACTCGTCCGCAGACACCGCCGCCCACTGCCAGTCGTCGCCCAGCGTCGCGCTCATGGCGGACGCAACGCGGCGAGTGACGACGCCGCGGGGCGAAGCGGAGCCGGGGAGGGGGGAAGGCGGGCGGCCAGCGCCACGGCTTGGCGTGAACACTGCGGGACGGACGGGCATTCTCTACCTTGAGGATTGATTAGGTATACTTTATACTAGGGTATTGTATAGATGAGGGTAGGTTGATGGTGCTGGGAAAGTTGACGAGAAGCAGTGTTTATGCGAGCCCGGCCCGGCTATAGGCGGCTGAGTGTACATCCCAGGCGCTGACGACCTCGCAGCATCACCCTCTTTTGGCAATCTCCATCCCTTCTTTTCCTCTTCAACCACTATTCAAAACACACCTTGAAATGAAACCACAACTGAGCAACCAGAGCCTCTGTACAAAATCCAAGTATAGTGAACCCACGTTTCCACCGGCTTTTGCACCGACACCTTCCTGACCGCCATGAACCCTCCTCAACAACCAGCGCCAAAGCCGCGCACTTTGGCTCGCCGCCTGGCGCTCCCTGCAGCTCCCCAGAGCCCAAGCCGACGCCTCGCAGCCCACAGAACTGCAGCAGCTTCAAGAGCGCGAGCCATGCAGCCAGCGCTGGCCTCCAGCGCGTTCGCGCGCCTCTCGGACGAGTTGCTGGCGTACTGGACGCTCTTCCTGTCGCCTGGCGACCTGCTGGCCATGGGCGAGACCGGATCGGGTAATGAGCGGCCAGTGTGGGCGAGCAAGTGGTCACAGTAGAGCTGGCTGACGTTGAGACAGCATTCTACGTGTTCTGCCAGGAGGAGCCGCTGTGGATGGCGCACTGCCTGCGCATCTACGGCGGGGACTTTGCGTTCCTGCGCAGCTGGAAGCTCACGACCTTCTTCCCGCGCGAGCCGCGGCCGCAAGGCGTGCCCGAGGCCTTCCGCACGTTCTCGCCAAGTAGGGGCTTCGGGTCCGACTTCCTCTACCGAAGATGGTACAGAGGACACATGGCGCTCGGAGATGCGTTCCTGCTGCCGCCGCCAGGAGCAGACCCGACCATCAAGCGCCTGCGCAAGTTCGACAACAAGGAAGCTGTCGTTCCGCGTCTTCTACGAGTGAGGAACTTGGGTGTTGCAGTACGATGGCGGTCGATGTATTCATGTGGGTGTTGCCGTCGCTGCAGACAGTACTCCAAGGTCCCTTTCATCATTCGCGGCGCCATCGACGATTGGGCCGCGTCCTCAGAGGTGCGCACATCGCATCCACTGGACTCGTGTAGCTTTGCATCCTTGCTAATGCAATGATGACCACTGCAGTGGACGATGGAGAAGCTGGCGGAGCGGTTCCCACAGGACATCAAGCACCGGATCACGCACAACCTGGATATCTTCAGCGCGCACTCGACCATGGAAATGAGCTTCGCCGACTACTGTCAATACATGCGAAACCAGCACGACGAGACCCCGCTCTACATTTTCGACGCGCGCTTTGGCGAGAAAATGCCCGCGATGGTCACCGATTACTCGGTAGACAGCCTCGGTGTGTTCCGCCAAGATTTCCTCAAGGAGGCAGCAGAGAACCAGGCCAAGGAGGCTGCCAAGGCAGAGGCTGAAAGCGTGCGCTTCCAGGCTGGGGGCAAGAAAATCCAGGACAATAGTGGCAAACCCAATGCTAAAAAGAAGAAATCCAAGCACGGGTCAATCCGCCCCGATTTCCGCTGGATCGTCATTGGCCCGGAGCGGACTGGGGCGCCTTGGCACACGGACCCAGCACGAACGTCTGCGTGGAACTCCTTGATCAAGGGCCGCAAGCGGTGGGCGATTTACCCACCTGGTTCGCCGCCGCCCGGCGTTCAAATCGGCAAGAATGGGCAGAACCGCGAACACGCCCTAAACATGACATCGCTCATGTGGTACTTGCACGTGTACCCGACGCTTCCCCCCGAGCAAAAGCCGTGGGAGATCATCCAGGAAGAAGGAGAGACTATCTACGTTCCCAGCGGGTGGTGGCACCTCGTGCTGAACCTGGACGAGACGATCGCGGTGACACAAAACTTTGTCGACTCACACAACGTGCTCATGTTTGCAAAAGACTTGCTCAACGACAACGAAGACGAGGCACTGCAAATTTTCCAGCACGAGCTCAAACCCAGTCATCCAGAGCTCTACGACGTGTTCCGTCTCGTGCAGATTCCCCATGGACATGGCTACTTTAGCGAAGAAATGTACATCAATTCATTCAAGATCATAGAGTACTGGAAGTCTCCGCTCAAGAAGATTTACAATCGTCACCAGCTCGCATCTCTGTGGAATATCCAGAAGCGTGCTCCGGGGGCTGTTGGCGACATTCAAGGCGACAGTCGTATCCCCAAATTGAAAAGTCTAACTTCACGTGCGAACCCCACGTTTGCAATCGGGAAGCGTGCCATTGTCAAATTCTTTAGCCAGTTTAACGAAGAGTGGGGCGAGTTCGACCTTGAGTCGTATCTTGCACCCGACTTTGGAGGCGTCAATCAGGACGCATCAACTCCTCGGTCAAAAAAGCAGCGCACACACGAGTTCCTCGACACGTGTGAATTAAAGAAAGCCATGACACTCCGTTTTGCGATGGAGGAGTGCTATCGCGTCGAAAAGTCTGCGTACGCCATGATTTCAAGCAGCAAGGAGCTCGCTCCGCTTGTGCCAAAGTTCTACCACTCTGGCCACCTGCAGCATGTCGACGAAGTTGATGATGAAGATGGCGATGGCCCGATGTGGCGATGGCCGTACATCGTGTCCGAATACAAGCATGACGTTGTGGGGCTCGGAGCCATCACAAAAATGGGGGGAGCTACGCGGCAAAGCTGGCAGCAGACTGCGGCATGGATCAGCGGCGAATTCTTGCCCAAGCTTCATTCCGTTCCAATTGATTCCGAGCTTCGCGGCCTCCATGGACACCCAAAGAGCAAGTGGGACTGGTACCAGCACTACCTGCTGCGGCAGCGCAAGCGTGCGCTAGCATGTAAGTGATGTATGTTGGGTGAACTTGCTCACTTCCTAGTGTCTAATCGTGCTTGCTCTCTTCACAGTCCATTATTGCAGCAACACACTGCCAAGCCACTTGGCCACAACACTAGAAGACTTTCTTCCTCCACCAGACGCAGACTCCATCGCGTTGTTGATGCTGCCAGCGAACGCACAGACGTGCAGTCCTGTGCTACTTCATGGAGACCTCACGGATGAAAACGTGCTCGGTCGAGTCCGTATCGCACCAGCAGCGCAAAGCGACAGCCAAGCTAACTAGCACTCCCAACGAAAGTCAGGACCTGCGGGCTCTCTTGCAATCGATTGGCTGCGAGAAGTATGCATCGATCTTGGTGGAGCGCGAGGAGTTGACCGTGGAGACACTTGGACTGCTAGACGATGCTGCATTGAAGGGGCTTGGCCTCCCGCTTGGTCCTCGCCTTGCGATCATGAACGCGACAAAAGACCACTAGCCTCGCTCGTGTCGACAGCAGCGACGACGATCACGGAAATGTTGTCAGCGATGACACCGAGGAGTGGGAGAGTGCTAGCAGCAGCAGCAGCGACTCGGACGACGATGCGGACCCTGCAGCTGAAGTATCTCTGGTCGAGGTTGAGGAAAAACGCCGCGCACATTTTTACGGCTCCGTAGAATGGGAGCCGGCGTGTGTCATCGACTTTGCCGACGCCAAGACCGGCGATCCACTCTACGACTTGGTCGCGATTCTCTTTGCTGCACTGGTAAGTGTCTACTTTGGGAAATGGCTCTGTGCGCCAGTGACGACTAACGAGGAACTCGCTTCGACAGCACTGCGATCGTGAGTTGTGGAAGCACACACTGGAGACTGACTACTGGCAGGCGTACATCAAGTCTGAGAAAGAGGCTGCTGGGAGTTCAAAGCGTCGCCGGCTCCGCGAGCGCTTTCTACAGCTCGTCCTGCTGCACCCGAGCCGTTCGATGAAGGGAATGCTCCACTACTTTCCCATGGCGGGCAGCGCAAAGTCGTGGGAGGAGCTCGCGGAGCATGTTTTTGGCGACCTCTTGGGATAAAATGCCAAGCTCTGTTGCTGCTAGATCTGCCAGCAACAATGAAAAACAAGCAATGCAAGAGGCGATCGAGCCGCGTGCAGTATACATAAGCTACGTGTATGAAAGCTGGTGGTAACGAGTCATGAATGCGCCGCGCAGCCGTCAACCGTCGAGGTGCTCTAGTACACGGGCTGCACCTGCTTGACCTCCTCGAGCAGCTCCTCGTAGGCCTCGGTGACGTTGAAGCCCGGCTTGTTGGGGGTGATCAATATGCAGCTCGTGGGCCGCTTGGACAGCGCCGACGCGCCGAGGTCGACCTATAGGCGACAACAACACCACAGAGTCAGCATCCTGAGACGCGAGGTTCGAGCCAAGCCCAACGCAGCGAACCGACCTTGGAGGGCGTGAAGATGTAGGGGATGTCGTGCTCCTCGCAGAGCACGGGGATGTGCGAGATGACGTCGATGGGCGAGATGTCGCCGGCGATGATGCAGACACCCTTGTCGCCCTTGCGGATGCCCTTGACCACCTCCTTGACGCCGCGCTTGATGCCCTTGACCTTGGTGGCCTTCTTGACCACCTTATACGCTCGCTTGGTCTGCTTCTTGCTCGCCAGAGGCTGTGCAATCACCGACACGTGCTTCACGCGCTCCTCGTACGCCGCCTTCTTGTCCTCCGTGTCGCTCATGCTCGCGCTCCCCTCGCAGTCTTGGAATGCGCCGCGCCGGCGTCGCTTTGGCTGTGGCAGCCAACCAAACGCCAGAAGTTGCGCCAGCGCAACGTTACGGTCGAGCGACCTTCGCGCGACATTGTTTGCACACGTCACACATTGATGTTGAAGCACTGCATCGCAAATGAGCTCAAGACTGGACGCGGGATGCGTCGACCACTCAGCGGACGTGCTCAGCGACCAGGATCCAAGGACCTACTACTACACACAGAGGTGTGCGGCTGATCGCGAGGCTTTCGCAGACCAAACCTTCGCGTGATGACACGTACCGGATGCAACCGTTTATTAGTGATTGAACAGTTAAATGTTAGTATTTCTAAACTACATGAGCTTATAGTTTTCACCGCGAGCATAGGCTAGGAGGCCGGCACAACACGTTCGCAGCATGACTGGACGCTCCACGCAAGTCGCGACAGCTCTAGAGGTCGCTTATGTGATATTTCTTCAACTTCGCCTGCACAGCGCACTATATGCTATCCATACACGACTAGGTCAGCCTAGATAATTTCTGGGTTCTTTCATGGTAGAGCCAACAACGCCTCCAACAACCTTCTCGCCACCTTGGCGAGAAGTATACGCGCAGAATAGGTGTATACTGAGTCCATGTGGCTCTTCTTCTTACCGCCCATAGTGGTGCCAAGAGAAGATGGACCGCGCAGTTGAGCCTCATGCGCACAACGTCACAACGTCATTCGCCTGGGTATACACTACATCTTGCCTATAGTATGAAGCACTATACACCTTCGTCCACATGGGAACATTCCCCGTGTGCGGAAGATGGATGCGCCGCACAAAAAACGTGAAGCCCGGGGATGCACATGCGTCCTGGAGCGGCTCCCTCTCGGCGCGCCAGTTGCAGCGCAGTCAAAGATCCGCGCGGTGGCTGACGCCTCGGGCTCCAGCGCTGCGTGCTCGGCGACTCGCGGATCCGGCGCGTATCCAGGCGGCTGCTGGCCTTTGAGTCGCCTCGCCGTGGGCCATGAAGCTGCCGCTGCCCGCCGACTTCTTCGCGCCCGTGCAGCTCTCGGCGCAGGAGACCCACCAGCTCAAGCTCGTGGAGCTGCAGCTGCTCGAGGGGTACCTGCGCAGCTACGACGAGTTTGCGGCCGCCACGCGCCAGGACGCCGCCGACAGGTACCAGCTGCGCCACCGCCGGAGAGGAGACCTCGTCGAGACGTCGAGCGCCAAGTGGGCCTTTGTGCGGCAGCAGGGAGCGCTCAAGGTCTTCCGCAAGCACCACACGCACCACCGACAGCAGTACCACTTCCGCCACTACCAGCCCTCGCACGCGCATGGCGCCACGGGCAAGGCTAGCCCAGGCCCCGACCCGCGCCACCGCCACGCCGACCACGCCCATCTCGCCGGCGTGCTGGTCGAGGGCAGCATCGACGGAACGGTAGAGGACCTCATGTACGGAACCATGTGGAACTCGACGCGAGAGCGAGCCACGCGCACGTTCTTCACCAGGGACGGAGTGCTCGACGCCGCCGTCCTGCACTCGGTCGAGCAGCCGACGCCCATCGACCCGTGGCGCTCGCTCGCCATCAAGTGGTCCATGAAGCGCGCGCCGCCGCTGAGCGCGACGCTGCTCGTCAAAGACCGCGACTTCTGCTACCTCGCGGTGCGTTTCTTCTCGCATCCACCAGATGGAGCTATCACGGCTAACTCTCTCCTCCCTGCTACAGGCTTCGGGGATCCTGCGGACGAGCGACGGCACGCGGGTCGGATACCGCTTACGGCATTCGGTGACGTTCCCGTCGTGCCCTCCGTTCCAGAACCGCTCGGTCGTGCGCGGTCAGATCTACTTCTGCAGCTTGTTCCGACAGCTCAAGCACGGTCGCGTCGAGGTCTTCCACCAGGGCTCCTACGACGCTGGCGGCGGCGTGCTCCGGTCAATTGCAGAGAAGGCAGTCGTGGCGACGCTGGCAAACTACGTTCAGATTCCGCAGTTCGCTTTGACGAGGAAGCTGGCGCACGCGTTGCACCTTGGCGAGCGAGAGCGGCGCACCCGCGTGCTGTCTATCGAGTCCAACCAGGGCTCGCTTGAGGACGCCTCGCGATGCGGAGTCTGCCTCGACAAGCTCCCGGGGTTTCCAGACACCTCTCGGCGCTGCGCGATTTGCCGACACGAGGTTTGCGCGAACTGCAGCGTTCGCAGAGAAGTTGAGGCGCCTTCTCACCAGCCGCATGGGCTGTCGAAGAGCACTCGAGCTGTCGCGAGGTGTTTTTGCAAGCACTGCGTCGCGAAAGTGCTTCGAGACGACGCGACAATGTATGGAGTTCGCGAAGCCAGCCAAAAGCACCGCGCCAGCCGAACGTCACACATTGAGGAGCAGCAGCAGCAGTACCAAAGCAGTCGGCGACGCCACCGACCTGTGAGCTACCACGACAACGGTCGCAGCAACGTTCGGTGGGCACATGACGAGATCGACGACGAGTTCCCAAGTGCAGAGTCCACCCGCCAGCACTCGATCACGCTCTACGCGCCCGACGAGTGCACGTACGAGGTGGAGGAGCACCGCGTGCTGTCGCGGCGCCGCAATACTATCGCGGGCATCGCCGTCGCACCGCCCGTTGCGTCCCGCCAAGAGTCCGTTCCCCAGCTTGGTTCAGTCGCGTCCTCAACGCCCTCGACCATCGACCCGAAAGAGGAGCCCGAGGAAGTGAGCACTCCCAGTACTGCCGTGGGCAACGCCGTGGGCATGGCGTGGAGCTCCCGCGGCCGCAGCGCGACGGCACCGCACGTGTTCCGCACGGCGACAACGAGCTTTCGCGTCGAGGACAGCGACGACAACAGTGTCCGCCGGGTCTTGCCTCGCACGCAGTCGCTGTACGCGACCAACGCGCCGCCCATCCTGCTGCGCAGCGACGTGGGCAAGCGCAACTGGCGCCTGTCGACGTCGGCGCTGTCGCTCGATTCGTCGCACAGCAGCAGCAGCGACGCCGGCGCCGCCAGCAACGTCCTGATGGTCCCCGTTCCGACTCGAGCCGGCCGCCACCGCCACCGCCGCCGCCACCGCCACCACGGATCCAACTCGTCGCGCTCGTCGCGCTGCAGCTCGCTGAGCAGCAACTCGAGCTCCAGCTCGACGGTGCTCGTGAGCCTGTCGTCGCGCGGGCCGCCCGTCAAACGCGTCGACTTCCCCTCGCTGCCGCGGCCGACCACACGCCGCACCGCCTCGCACACATAGCCAAAAATCGCTATAGACCGCCGCCAACTCCTCACTAATAGAGCTCGTGTACGTACCAAGCGCGCCTCCATGATGGCGTTGAAGTCAGCGCGCGCATTGCCGAGACCCCATAGATACGCGAAGTGTCGATCATTCCCCCTCCCGAGAAATCACCACGAGCCAATGGGAATCCTTAACCCACCTCGTTTCAACCAATGATCGCAGCGCATCCAGTACCCTCGCGCTCTCATTGGCCAGCGTCCTGCCGCCTCGACCCCCCATTGGCTCACGCGCGCAATTCCACCACAATCCCACACGCGTGGTTGCCCTTGCCGAGAAAGGCGGCACTTGCCGATCCATCGACGACCGCCATGCTGCCGCGACGCCACGGAGCCAGCCGCGCGGCGCCACATGCGGCGGCGGCCGTGCGCACGCGTCCGCCTGGCGCTGCTGGCCGTCGGCGCGCTGTTCGCCGTGTACATGTACTTCAACGTGCGCTTCTTCGCCATGTCGTCGCTCGCGAGCAACGGCATCGACCTGGACGACGAGGCGCAGGCGGCCGGCGGCATCGACAGCCCCCAGATGCCCAAGCCCGCGGTGGTGCGCCACATGGCCGACCCGGAGGGCAAGCCCACGACGCGGCCCGACCCGCTCGCCTTCCACAACGACCAGCGCCAGGTGCGCCACGTGGCCTTCACGTCGGCCTGCACGCCGCTCGACTTTGTGCACGCCGAGGTGCTCGCCTTCACGCTGCGCCGCACGGGTTACGATGGAGACGTCACGCACCTGCTCTATGGCTGCACCGAGGAGGACGCTGGCGCGCTCACGCTGCGCAAGAACCCCGCGTACGGCGTGCGCACGCAGCACTTTGCGCACATCTCGGCCGCGCCGTCCACGACCTTCGGCGAGAAGCTGCTCACCACGACGGTCAACCCAGTGGTGCTGCAGGAGTGGATGAAGCAGGACTTCCCGGGGCTCAAGGACGACGACTTTGTAATGGTCGTCGACAGCGACGCCATCTTCACCAAGCGCCTAGACCTCTTCCACCTCGCCAGGGAGGTGCGAGAGCTGTCAGACGCCACCATTTACGGCCAGGATGCCTCGTGGTACTGGCCGAACCGGTTCCCGCTGTCGCAAGCCGAACTCGAACAGGTCGTGACGGCAAAGTCACCCGCGAGTTCGATTGTGGACTGGCGCCCGTTCGCTGCGATCGCGCCTTTCGTCGCCGAGATTTCGGCGTTCCGCAAGCTGCTTCCAGAGACCGTCACGTACTGGAATGCGCTCGCCCACGAGAAAAAGTACCTCGCGTTTCCGATGGCGGCGGCGCACCACGGAACTTGGATGGGCATCTCTGGAGTGCTCAGCATCCACCATTACATCTCTCGCTACCAGAACTGGGACGCTGTCGACGATATCCACCACAACCCGTGCGCAGTTCGGCCTCCACCGAACGATCTGGGGCTATGGTCTTACCCAATCTCTCTTCGAGCGCTCAACTTTACGCTGCCGCAGTGGATCGATGGTCGCGAGTGGTCGTTCTTCGATTCGCAGGTGCCGCCAGACTTTCTAGAATGCGATGCGTGGATGTTCAAGCACCCGGGCGGCCGGTTGTGGGATATGGCAACGCACACAAATGGTTACGAGCACGTTCCGAATATTCTTCGTCGCCGCCACACCATGAGCTTGTGTCTGGCGATCGAAGCCTACAACAGCGCGTCAATCGACTACCGAACGAAGGCGTGTCCAGCGGGCTTCAACCGCAACCAAAAGATGACGATGGAGTACGAGAAGCCCGGCTGGCGCTCTGCTGTGGCTCTGTCGCCGTCTACAGAAATGGATGCCGATACTCCCGTCTTCTTTGGCGAGTACAAGCGCAAGGCAGAGAAGGTTGAGACCAAGGCCACCGGGGATATTGACAGCGACAAGTTTCACTTCGTTTTTTCATCTTCATGTGAGCCGTACCAGCACTGGCAAAGCCAGCTTCTTGCTGAATCTTTCGCTCGTGTCCAGCAGCATGGTCGCCTTACTCGCATCGTGAGCGGATGCTCAGATGATCAGCTCGCCGACTTGTTAACTCGTCACGGAGCTGATGCGTCCCCATCCCTGACAACACCACGTGTAGAGCTTCATGTGACAAAGAGCTTCAGCATCAAGCCCACTGCTGAGGCGTCGGCAACGGATGACTACGCTCCGTACAACAAACCGTTCGGCCTGCGTGACTGGCTGCGCAACGCGAACCCGCCAGTGAAGAAAGATGCGATTATCGTTATCTTGGACCCGGACTTTATCTTCCTCAAGCCGTTCTCGATCGACACAGATGCGCGTGTGACTTCTGCGCAAGGTGTGAACTCCAAAAAGTATGCTGAGCACGCTGAGGTGGTCGACGGTCTGCGGCAGTACAAGAAATTCTTCGTGTACGAAGGCAA
Source organism: Phytopythium helicoides (assembly GCA_024867545.1). NCBI lineage: Eukaryota > Oomycota > Peronosporomycetes > Pythiales > Pythiaceae > Phytopythium > Phytopythium helicoides. The sequence continues at coordinate 1,157,239 of JANFNE010000019.1, read as the reverse complement.
GCGTGATATTGGCGAGGTTAAAATTGAAGTCCGCGATGGGCTGGCAGTCGCGCAGCGCTGGTCGGCTTACTTGGGGGCGGCTGGATTTGATGACCCGAAGACGACAGCGCTAAACGTTGCAATGTGTCCCGAGTGTCTTGCGATTACTGCTGACGACGCGCGCGAGTATTACGCAGTTGGGCCGCCGTATGTGCTGACGCGCTCCGACCTGGACAAGATGGTTGACGACTACTGCAACTTCACTGTTGCGCAGCGTCAGGCTCGGCCCGATGTATGGATGGCAGAAATGCTCGGCTATACGATTGCTGCTGCCAAACACGGCATCAAGCACACGACGTTCGACAACCTTGCTCTTGGTGGAAAGGCCGATGACTACTTTGATTTTGTGGAGCTCATCAAGGGCAACCCGTGCAGTGATGGTCCCGACTTCCGTCCTGTCAAGTTCGAATCGGATATTGTAACCGCACCTCTCGTCCTGGGCGAAGTTCCATCCCTTCTTCACGGATGCCACAGCTTCCGAGGTATTGACGACCGAGGGCTCGAGTGGATCTACTACAAGCAGTACGTGCCAAACGACCTGTTCACGTGTGATTCGTGGTTACTTGCGGAACCTCCTGCAAGTGTCTGGGCTCTCGCCAAGCAAGAGAAGGACAGCAAGAAGATGCAGCAGGCATATGGGCTCTGCACGACTATCCGTGCTGTTAACCGCGCACTCGTGGATTTCAAGACGCGCGCGTGCCCCAATGGCTTCAACGACAACAAGCGCTTGCGCCTCGTGATGCCGCCGCGGCCCGCTGAAATGTTGATGGTTGGCCGTGTGAACGAGCAGTGGCATAACGCCGCACAGGAACACGTGCGCCTGAAGCCAACGATCTAGTTGGCACGTTAGAAGTTTGCAGTCGTTGGGCTGGCAACAGGCTCTAACCTCCAAACGAATGTTTAGCACTACCTCAGGCAAAATTGACGACGTAATGTAGAGAATTTCTTGATGATCAAAAGCGCAACTTGTAGCCTGTGCGAGGCATGTCCAGATACAAAATCACATTTCGTCGCCATTCCCACCGCCGTTCGACACCGAGGACTTGTGCTCCATGTTTTTGTTCTCCGAGTCCTCGGCTTCCTTGATCATGCCGAGGAAGTTGGCGTCGACGGTGCGCAGCAGCTCCTCCATCTTGTCGTCTTTGCCGGCGCCTGCTCGGTCGCCCTCGGCCTTACCTTCTTCGAGGCTGGCCTTCTTGCGCCGCAACTCCTTCTCGCGGGCCTCGAGGTTCTTCTCGCGCTTTGTTTCGCGCTCGAACATACCGTTAATGGCAGCCTTCTCGTTGGGCTGTGCCGTTGCAAGGCCATCCGAGAGCTCCAGAAGCGAGATCATACCGTTGACGTCGCCTACTGCAACGAGCTTGCCACCGCCGCAACCAGAGCCGTACTGCACGCTGACGGCCGAGAGCGCGACATCTCCAACCTTGTGCGAGTACGCAACTTCGTTCTGGCGATAGAAGAAGTCCCACACATCGACAACACCGTCCATGCGCGTGACGAAGAATACTCCAGCGCGTGTAGGCGACCAGCAGCCGGCCGTGACGTACGAGTCATGGTACGCGGTGCTCATGATAGGCGTTTTGAGATCTTCGCACCAGAGGCGCGCCGTCCAATCACCGATGGTCATGAAGAACTTGGAGTGCGTCGGGTTTCGCTGCACGGCGTACACGGGTCCATGGTGCTTGCCAGCTCCTGTGTCGTACAGCGCGAGGCCGTTGTTCTGCTTGGCATTACGGAGATTGACGCTCACAACGACGCCCTGCTCGGTACCAACGAGGTATTTGGTCGGACCAGCCTCGGCGTTGTACTCCATAGCTGATCCTCCAAAGGCGCCGGCACTGAGTCCACCATTGCCGTCCTTGTTGTCGGACTGCAGCAGCAAGCGATGAGTAGGCTGCGCGAGGTGGCGGATGTCCCACCAGAGCAGCCAGCCGTCCGTCGACACGGAGCAGCACTGGTTGCCCGTCTTGCTCGAGATCCAGAAGACGTCGTACACGGGATCGTGATGCGAGTGCTCGAGCGCCGACGTCTCTGCTGGCGTCGCTCCTGACTTGCGTAGATCGAAGAAGCACACGAGCCCGTTGTAGGCGCCACCCACGAGCTGGTCCACGGCTTTGGGGTTGTAGCGCATGCTGACGAGTGGCGAGGGCGGCCGCAGTGTGGTCTCGGGCGTGTTGGGGTTACCAACGTCCCATATGAAGGCGCTGGCTGGCAGCCTCGCGCTCGCGAGCTTGGGGTCTTGGAACGAGAGCAGACAGTAGCACGCAGCCATCTTGTGCGGGCTCTCCGGGTGCCAGTCGATCTTGGAGACCGTGCGCTTGACGGGCTCCGGGTCTCGGAAGACCGCGAGGCCCTTGGCGCTGGGCTGCTCGGTCGTCGCGGCCTCACCCAGCCGCGCAAAGTAGTCCTGGTACAGGTCGATGGTGTTGTTCTGCTTGAGCGCGCGCTCGGCCACGGGCGCCAACGCACGCACGGCCTGGCGGTAGTCGTCGTCCTTCTCGGCCTTTTTGCGGAAGCGCTGCACGTCGCTCTGCTCGGCCGGGTCGACGTCCTTGGGCCAGCCGCCCTCGACGTGGCGCATGCTGCTGTGGCGCGTGACCAAGCGCTCCGTGTTGACCTCGTGCTCCGACAGGTCGGGCGTCGTGTCCAGCCGCGTGACCATGGGTCGGCGCCGCACATACTCGCTCTCGGAGGCCGCCGAGCCCGCGATGGCCTCGACCACCTTGGCCTCGCTCGCTCGGAAGTCGCAGTGGCGCCCGAAGCTCTCGCGTGGCTTGGTGTACAGGTACGCGAGCTCCATTCTTCCCGTTGCTGGCTTGTCGGCCGGTCGCCTTGTGAGCTCCTTGATGCCCGCCGCGTCGTGAAGGGTCGGATCGCCTCGCGGCCGTTGACACACACACACAGAGACACACACACAGAGACACATCACTAGACACACGTACGCTCATGAGGGGGGAACGCTGCGATATATTCGTGCGCTTAGGCTGGCGAGAAGCGCGAGATCTTGGCGGCCGCGTCGCTCGCCTACTCACTCGCCGCGCGTGTCGGCGCGGCGCTCGAGGAACAGCCGCAGCTCCTCTACCTCCTGCTGCGTCTCGGCGTTCTTCTTCTCCACCACGTGGCCGGCGTACGCGCCCACGCCGATGAGCAGCACGTGCTCCCACGGGTCTGCTCTCCATGGATGACATGGCGCCATATATCGCGTTAGTGTTCGTGTCGTGGTTTTTGAACGAAAGCGGGAGGGGTTTTTGGCGACCAATCACCACGACAGAATAAGACGTACGACGCATGTAGGGCACCTTCTGCAGCACGTTGCTGCCGAGTTTGGTCGTGAGGCCCAGGACGGCGCCGATGACGGAGCCCGCGAGCGGCATGGCGGACGGCGACGGAGGCGGGCGGGCGAGCTGCTTGGCACGTGGGCGTCGAGGGTTTCCGGGGGTGGGCGGCTCATAGCCGCTTGGAAGGGAGCGCTTGCGTAAAAACGTAAAAAAAACGACTTTTTACCGGATTGGGAGGTGTGGGAGGTCTGGAGCGCTCCAGAAGGTGTATGTTGAAGTGGGAGGTTGGCATTTTGACCAAAAGCAACTCCCATTTGTGTGCCTTCTCCCTGGACTCCGCTTGCTCATTCACAACTGGCTGAGTCGTGCTCTCGAGCACCTACGTGACGAAATGTCTGAGGTCGTGATTCTGAATGCAGACGTATTTAGCGCGTTGTTCATGGCGTATTGTATGCATGCTGTGCCCTCATTGTTGGCAATTGGTGGCCTCATGGCAATTGACGTTTGCCATATTTTGATTGCGATTCATGACGTGAACCGATTTCTACATACAATCGACGGGATTCAAAAGGAGATTGATGAGGCGTCTGGTGCCTTTGTCAAGTACTCCGTACGATCGATGCTACTCCCCAGCACAGGCACTCACTCGACTTCAGTATTAGCTCAATCCGAAAAAATCATGGCTCAGTGTATGACCCCTCCTACTTTTCGAGCTAGAAGGAGAGTGCAAACAGCATCGAGTCGACATAACCACTGTCAACATTCAAATGAATTGAGACACGATCTTGACATCGTCGGTGGTTAGAAGCTCACCAAGTCCATGATGTCCAGCAGTTTGGGAGGAGAAAATCAATGGCTATTTTTTTTTTTTTTTTTTTTTTTTTTTTTTGAGTCCTGTGGGGCTTCTCGGTTATTTTCGTTGGTCATTTCAAGGATGCAATGGAATTGGCTCAGAGTACTTATGGGATTCAATTCTAGGACCGGACAAAATGGGTGGGCAGTTGCTCCAACAATAACAGCGGGGTAGAGCATCGTTGCAGCGGACAAGAAGCTTCGAAAGCGTTGCGATTCGTAGCAGATCGACTGTAGATGGATGATTGGCCGGGCCTTCAATTCGTTGCAGATGACAGTTTGGCTACATCGATTCATTGCAGATCTCTGACTTCCACAAAAGCAAGCAGGATGGCGCAGCAACTACCACCAATCTCTCTCTGCCACAACCTCAATGATGTCAAGATATGGATATGAGGATCCTTTCATGATTACGGCCATAATCAATCGCGTATTTTCCTTCGTCAGTGTTAGTACTGAAAAATGGATTCTACTCAAACATGTGAGCATACGCGGGCATCGACCGTACCAGGTGCTGTCCATACTCCATGCGCCGCGCCTCGAGAAACTCCGGTTCCAACACATCAGCCATTAACTCGTATCTCTCCATCATCTCCTCGGCTCTTGTATCAACCGGCATGGGCAAAAAATCGTCAACCCTGAGGTTCTTGACCGGCTGAGAAAGAAATGGGAGGCGAAACGGGGTCGACCTTGATCCTTCTAATGCAAAGGTCTCAAGAAACTTGAACGCATTCTTCGGGTAATTCAACGTAAAGTGGGTCAGCTCGTGCTTGTCACTGAACCACGCGAAATGCCAGTGGTCGTTCAAATCAGTCAACAAACTCAGTGGGCGACAGTTGAGAGGAGCCTTGATGCTGGAGCTCACAAGTTGACCAACCGCTTGAGGCACGTGGCGTCCCTCGACTTTCTTCTTGATTTGAATCACCGCACAGACCCCTGCAAGCTTTATAAGCGAATCTCCTCCATGGATGAGCAGTACATCCGCAGTACCGTTCATTCGGAATGGAAGTCTTGGGTCCACAATCGTCAGAACTGACTTGTCGTCTACAATATCAGCCAACACGAAGTTTCCTCGATTCATCAGCGGCGCAAGATGTTGCCGCAAGTAGGCCATATACCCAGTTCTCTGGCTCTCGTCACTCTCCGGAACTTCAGGAATCCACGAATAACCCGGGATGGAAGTATCGGGTGGTTCATCAATGTCTGTAGGAACATTTTCGGCCAAGCGCATCTTCTTGACAAGTCGTTGTTCCGTCATGGTATCCAGATCTGAAAACGAGTACGCGGAATTCTTCTCGTCTCTTTCATCCAAGACTTTGTTGACACATGCTTCGATTATATCACCCAATTCTTTGGCGCCTCCTGGATCAATGAATACCATCATGAATGAGTGTTTTAGTATTGTATCAGAGCATCAAGCGTGCAACAGCGTCAACTCACTTTTGTTGCGGAGAACTCCAATCAAAGGCGCATCCTTTGGCAACTCCACCAGCACATGAATGACGTCTTCCACTGGCTCGAATGTCTTGCCAAAGCACGCGTCGTTCTTAAGCCTCCGCGTCTCGGGCAGCAGCAGTTCCTCTTGCATGAGGCTCTTGATTTGATCGGAGATCTCGCCGTTCTTCACCTTCTCGAACCCATCGTCCTGCAAGCTCAGCCACGTGTCGCCCTCCCGCGCGAGGTACAGCTTCAGCCTGCTCGCAGGGAACAAGCCGTACTCTCCTTCTCCTTGATCTTCTTCTTCAGATCACCGACCGTCTCGCTGAGCTCAATGCTCACAGAGAAGACGCTCCCGACTCCAACCACCGCGCAGAAGAGCGTGACCATCGCGTTTCTTTTTGTGGAATGGCTGAGTTCTTTCAGCGAAACTCGCTGAGAGCAATCGAGAAAGGTGTATCCGTTACGAGATTAGATACCAGTTACGTGCAGACGTATTTAGCGCGTTGTTCATGGCGTATTGTATGCAGACTGTGCCCTCATTGTTGGCAATTGGTGGCCTCATGGCAATTGACGTTTGCCATATTTTGATTGCGATTCATGACGTGAACCGATTTCTACATACAATCGACGGGATTCAAAAGGAGATTGATGAGGCGTCTGGTGCCTTTGTCAAGTACTCCGTACGATCGATGCTACTCCCCAGCACAGGCACTCACTCGACTTCAGTATTAGCTCAATCCGAAAAAATCATGGCTCAGTGTATGACCCCTCCTACTTTTCGAGCTAGAAGGAGAGTGCAAACAGCATCGAGTCGACATAACCACTGTCAACATTCAAATGAATTGAGACACGATCTTGACATCGTCGGTGGTTAGAAGCTCACCAAGTCCATGATGTCCAGCAGTTTGGGAGGAGAAAATCAATGGCTATTTTTTTTTTTTTTTTTTTTTTTTTTTTTGAGTCCTGTGGGGCTTCTCGGTTATTTTCGTTGGTCATTTCAAGGATGCAATGGAATTGGCTCAGAGTACTTATGGGATTCAATTCTAGGACCGGACAAAATGGGTGGGCAGTTGCTCCAACAATAACAGCGGGGTAGAGCATCGTTGCAGCGGACAAGAAGCTTCGAAAGCGTTGCGATTCGTAGCAGATCGACTGTAGATGGATGATTGGCCGGGCCTTCAATTCGTTGCAGATGACAGTTTGGCTACATCGATTCATTGCAGATCTCTGACTTCCACAAAAGCAAGCAGGATGGCGCAGCAACTACCACCAATCTCTCTCTGCCACAACCTCAATGATGTCAAGATATGGATATGAGGATCCTTTCATGATTACGGCCATAATCAATCGCGTATTTTCCTTCGTCAGTGTTAGTACTGAAAAATGGATTCTACTCAAACATGTGAGCATACGCGGGCATCGACCGTACCAGGTGCTGTCCATACTCCATGCGCCGCGCCTCGAGAAACTCCGGTTCCAACACATCAGCCATTAACTCGTATCTCTCCATCATCTCCTCGGCTCTTGTATCAACCGGCATGGGCAAAAAATCGTCAACCCTGAGGTTCTTGACCGGCTGAGAAAGAAATGGGAGGCGAAACGGGGTCGACCTTGATCCTTCTAATGCAAAGGTCTCAAGAAACTTGAACGCATTCTTCGGGTATTGCAAAGTGACCTGGGTCAGCTCGTGCTTGTCGCTGAACCACGTGAAACAGCCAGTTGTCGTTCAAGTCAGTCAACAAACTGAACGGATAACAGTTGAGAGGAGCCTTGATGCTGGAGCTCACAAGTTGACCAATAGCTTGAGACGCATGGCGTCCCTCGGCCTTCTTCTTGATTTGAATCACCGCACAGACCCCAGCAAGCTTTATTAGCGGATTCATTCTTGTCCCTTTGATGAGCAGTACATCCGCAGTACCGTTCATTCGGAATGGAAGTCTTGGGTCCACAATCGTCAGAACTGACTTGTCGTCTACAATATCAGCCAACACGAAGTTTCCTCGATTCATCAGCGGCGCAAGATGTTGTCCGCAAGTAGGCCATATACCCAGTTCTCTGGCTCTCGTCACTCTCCGGAACTTCAGGAATCCACGAATAACCCGGGATGGAAGTATCGGGTGGTTCATCAATGTCTGTAGGAACATTTTCGGCCAAGCGCATCTTCTTGACAAGTCGTTGTTCCGTCATGGTATCCAGATCTGAAAACGAGTACGCGGAATTCTTCTCGTCTCTTTCATCCAAGACTTTGTTGACACATGCTTCGATTATATCACCCAATTCTTTGGCGCCTCCTGGATCAATGAATACCATCATGAATGAGTGTTTTAGTATTGTATCAGAGCATCAAGCGTGCAACAGCGTCAACTCACTTTTGTTGTGGAGAACTCCAATCAAAGGCGCATCCTTTGGCAGCTCCACCAGCACATGAATGTCATCTTCCACTGGCTTGAATGTCTCGCCGAAGCACGCATCGTTCTTAAGCCTCCGCGTCTCGGGCAGCAGCAGTTCCTCTTGTATGAGATTCTTGATTCGATCGGAGATCTCGCCGTTCTTCACCTTCTCGAACCCATCGTCCTGCAAGCTCAGCCACGTGTCGCCCTCCCGCGCGAGGTACAGCTTCAGCCTGCTCGCAGGAAAACCGTACTCCTTCTTCTCCTTGATCTTCTTCTTCAGATCACCGACCGTCTCGCTGAGCTCAATGTTCACAGAGAAGACGCTCCCGACGCCAACCGCCGCGCAGAAGAGCTTCACCATCGCGTTTCTTTTGAAGAATGGCAGAGTTTTCTCAGCGGAACTCGCTGAGAGCTATCGAGAAAGGGATTTGATACTGGTAGGTGCATTGCATTTACCGATATCCACTATGCCGTGCTATGCACGAGGAAGCTCTGGATTTACTTGCAAAATTACGGTATTGTGCATTTGGCTCACCTAGTGCAGCTCGTCTTCTCGGACGATGAACATGACATTTGCGATAACCAGTGTTGATACTGCTATTGCTAGAGGTTTTGTCAATGCTGGACGTGCTGGCTGGTGTAGCTAGTTGCGAACCTTTCACCTTTCCCACTGCATATACGGTCGTCTGACTTGCAGCTCAAATAGCTCCTTGGACACAATTGTAGGTCACGCCCAGAGGATGGCCTCATCGACGGCCACTTCAACGTTGCCAAGCCGAAGCGCCGGTTACCACTCGCGCAACACCATTGCTGTCGACGCTGGAGGAGACTCCGTTTCCCACCGTCATATCACCCCTTGAGGCATCCACCCCATGCCGCTCGTCAACGGCACCGAGTCGCCACTGACTCCGCTCAAGCTGTTCCCGTCTGGCACAGACACCGAGCCGCTGCCGCTAGAGGTGCTAGTACCGTCGGCAATCGTCACAACGCCGGACGTGCTTCCCATTGAGGCACCGCTAACGATGCTAGCTCCGCCGGACGCAACCACTGCTGCTGCCGCCAGCGCCGCTTGATACAGACACTGACCCGCTCGCGCCACTTGTGCTAGACGCCGCCACAGACGACGACTCCAACGACACGTCGCCGCTGCTCGTGCTGCCGACACCGATCGTCACCGCCACGCTTCCTCCAAGCTGACTTTCCAGAGCCGCCCGACACCGAGATGACGCCGCCCGCGTGGCTCCCAGCTGAAGAACCACCCACGAGCTCCACGCCACCGGCCGCCGAACTCGCCGACGTCGTACTCGCAGAGCTCGCACCGCAAGAGATCAAGACTTCTCCGGCAGCGCCCGTCAAGCTCGAGCCGCCAGACACAGCCACGCGACCACCGTCCGCAATGGACGATCACACCGACACGACAATGTCGCCGGCAGAGACGCTGCTTGCTGACCCACTCGACAGCGTCACCGCGCCGGAGCTCGCGCCGGTTGCGCTTGACACGACACACCGCCGCTCGTCGCCGAGCTCGCGTCACTCGACACACGCACCGAGGCGCCAGCAGTCGAAGAACTTGTAGCACCCGACGCACTCACGTCGCCGCCGACCGATCCAGCGCCGCCAGACACCGACAAGACCCGCCAGTGCCGACAGACGCAGAGCTCGCTCCGCCAGAAGCAGTCGTGACCAGATCAACAGCAACCCAGACGCATTGCCAGATGTAGAGCCGCTTGAAGCTCGCAAGACGCCACTCTCCACGTCCCCATCACAGCGCTTGAACCCACGCTCACCGCGCCGCTTGTCGTCGACTCGCTAGCACCGCTCAGGATGCTCACGCTGCCGCCCGCGCCACTCGACGACGCACCACTCGACAGAGAGATGGACGCGCCGCTGCTGCTCACGGAAGATCAGCCCGCGACCTCGATCTTGCCGGCAACAGACGACGTCGACGATCCGCTTCCAATACGCACGGACTCGCTCGACACGCCAGAGTCGCCGCTCGTCACGGTCACGTTGCCGCTGCTGCTACTGCTGCTGCTCGCAGCACCGTGCGTCGAGATCACCACCGAGCCGCTCGTCGACAAGCCATCGCCACTCGTCAAAGACACAGAGCCGCCAACAGAGCCGGACGACGACCCGTCATCCACCGTCACATTGCTGCCCACGCCCTACGCGTTGCTGGCGTCGAGGATCTTCACAGACTGCGCCGCACTCGCGCTGTCCACCGATCCGCCCTGCAACACGTCGTTGCCGACGCTGCTGCCGATGCTGCTTCCCTGGATGATACGGATACCACCTCCAGAGCCGCTTGACACGAGCACCGAAACAGACAAACCGCTCCTTTAGTTGTCGCTTGACACGCTCACGTCACCGCCAGCGCCGCTCGACGAAGAACCGTCGAACACACGCACAGAGCCACCAGAGCCACTCGACGACGACACACCGCCAGTCACAGACACATCGCCAGACAACCCGCTCGCAAAGTCCCCTCTGCCCGCCAACACAGAGCTGCCGGACGCCGACGTGCTAGAGCCGCCGACAACGCGCACAGCGCCGCCAGCAGCCTTCGCGCTCGACCCACTGCTCAGCATCACTTCGCCCCACGCATGCCGACTGTCGAACTGCTCATTCTTTGACGACAAAGTAGTGTTCGAGCAACATCGTACATAGTTTAATTAGATAGAACTCAATATATGTTTAGACAGCTTTTTTACACCATCATTACTAACTAAAGTTACAACATTCGACTCATTCAAAACAAATCTTATTTAGTTTAACAGTTTTATGTTACACGAAGGTAACATTGCCGGACCCACAGAAGACATTCAAAAATGTACCCATACTGATTAAAGATATATTATATTAAGGAGGGATTTAAACATCTCCTTTATATAATCTACGTTTAGTATTTATTTATTTATTGTTTTATAGAGTTTTTTTCCCCGTTGGTATGTCGAGTCATTCGCTTCTAACTACTCTGGATAAATCCAGAGAACTGGAAGGGTGCAACCCCAGTACTGGATAATCCAGTGCTGGGATTCTAGCCTTCCAAGAACAGATCCGTGGCGGTTCTCGTCTGTCGGCTCGCTTTATGGCCAGGTTCACCCGGCGCGATACTGACAGCGGTTGTTAGTCAAGGAAACCAATTTCTCGCAGACGCCAATGTAGCGTTGGATGTACAAGGAAATCAACTTATTATCAGTGTTTCGTGCGATAGCAGCGTTACGTCGCCTGAGCTCAACCCCATTTCGCTTCGACGAACATATTGTAAAACCCGACATGAATACTTCTTCACACGCACCCAGGAGCTGGTGTCGGGTACCGCCCGTCGCACGCACGTACCACTAGGAGCAAGGTTGGCTCCATCCAAACAAACTGCTCGATGGCGGCGTGCTCCGAGAGGCCGCAGCATTGCTGGCGGGCACGGTCTCGCTTGCTGCGGTCGTTTCCCGTACCATTTACGCTCGTGATTCTTGCTCGCTCCATTGTGGGGCATGCAAGTCTTCGCGCTGGTAGCGATCACGTGGGGAAGTCGCATTCGGGCTACCCCCGAAGCGAGGCCACAGATCGTCAGTTTGCTAAAAGTGTGGGCGTGTCAGTGCTGTCTTGGTCCGATTTATCCGCTTTTTATGCTAGCGATGATATCACTCCCCGAAGTGGCGCAACTCCCATTTGTGTGCCTTCTCCCTGGACTCCGCTTGCTCATTCGCAACTGGCTGAGTCGTGCTCTCGAGCACCTACGTGACGAAATGTCTGAGGTCGTGATTCTGAATGCAGACGTATTTAGCGCGTTGTTCATGGCGTATTGTATGCAGACTGTGCCCTCATTGTTGGCAATTGGTGGCCTCGTGGCAATTGACGTTTGCCACATTTTGATTGCGATTCATGACGTGAACCGCTTTCTACATACAATCGACGGGATTCAAAAGGAGATTGATGAGGCGTCTGGTGCCTTTGTCAAGTACTCCGTACGATCGATGCTACTCCCCAGCACAGGCACTCACTCGACTTCAGTATTAGCTCAATCCGAGAAAATCATGGCTCAGTGTATGACCCCTCCTACTTTTCGAGCTAGAAGGAGAGTGCAAACAGCATCGAGTCGACATAACCACTGTCAACATTCATATGAATTGAGACACGATCTTGACATCGTCGGTGGTTAGAAGCTCACCAAGTCCATGATGTCCAGCAGTTTGGGAGGAGAAAATCAATGGCTATTTTTTTTTTTTTTTTTTTTTTTTTTTTTTGAGTCCTGTGGGGCTTCTCGGTTATTTTCGTTGGTCATTTCAAGGATGCAATGGAATTGGCTCAGAGTACTTATGGGATTCAATTCTAGGACCGGACAAAATGGGTGGGCAGTTGCTCCAACAATAACAGCGGGGTAGAGCATCGTTGCAGCGGACAAGAAGCTTCGAAAGCGTTGCGATTCGTAGCAGATCGACTGTAGATGGATGATTGGCCGGGCCTTCAATTCGTTGCAGATGACAGTTTGGCTACATCGATTCATTGCAGATCTCTGACTTCCACAAAAGCAAGCAGGATGGCGCAGCAACTACCACCAATCTCTCTCTGCCACAACCTCAATGATGTCAAGATATGGATATGAGGATCCTTTCATGATTACGGCCATAATCAATCGCGTATTTTCCTTCGTCAGTGTTAGTACTGAAAAATGGATTCTACTCAAACATGTGAGCATACGCGGGCATCGACCGTACCAGGTGCTGTCCATACTCCATGCGCCGCGCCTCGAGAAACTCCGGTTCCAACACATCAGCCATTAACTCGTATCTCTCCATCATCTCCTCGGCTCTTGTATCAACCGGCATGGGCAAAAAATCGTCAACCCTGAGGTTCTTGACCGGCTGAGAAAGAAATGGGAGGCGAAACGGGGTCGACCTTGATCCTTCTAATGCAAAGGTCTCAAGAAACTTGAACGCATTCTTCGGGTATTGCAAAGTGACCTGGGTCAGCTCGTGCTTGTCGCTGAACCAAGTGAAACACCAGTTGTCGTTCAAGTCAGTCAACAAACTGAACGGATAACAGTTGAGAGGAGCCTTGATGCTGGAGCTCACAAGTTGACCAATAGCTTGAGACGCATGGCGTCCCTCGGCCTTCTTCTTGATTTGAATCACCGCACAGACCCCTGCAAGCTTTATAAGCGGATTCATTCTTGTCCCTTTGATGAGCAGTACATCCGCAGTACCGTTCATTCGGAATGGAAGTCTTGGGTCCACAATCGTCAGAACTGACTTGTCGTCTACAATATCAGCCAACACGAAGTTTCCTCGATTCATCAGCGGCGCAAGATGTTGTCGCAAGTAGGCCATATACCCAGTTCTCTGGCTCTCGTCACTCTCCGGAACCTCAGGAATCCACGAATAACCCGGGATGGAAGTATCGGGTGGTTCATCAATGTCTGTAGGAACATTTTCGACCAAGCGCATCTTCTTGACAAGTCGTTGTTCCGTCATGGTATCCAGATCTGAAAACGAGTACGCAGAATTCTTCTCGTCTCTTTCATCCAAGACTTTGTTGACACGTGCTTCGATTATATCACCCAATTCTTCGGCGCCTCCTGGATCAATGAATACCATCATGAATGAGTGTTTTAGTATTGTATCAGAGCATCAAGCGTGCAACAGCGTCAACTCACTTTTGTTGTGGAGAACTCCAATCAAAGGCGCATCCTTTGGCAGCTCCACCAGCACATGAATGTCATCTTCCACTGGCTTGAATGTCTCGCCGAAGCACGCATCGTTCTTAAGCCTCCGCGTCTCGGGCAGCAGCAGTTCCTCTTGTATGAGATTCTTGATTCGATCGGAGATCTCGCCGTTCTTCACCTTCTCGAACCCATCGTCCTGCAAGCTCAGCCACGTGTCGCCCTCCCGCGCGAGGTACAGCTTCAGCCTGCTCGCAGGAAAACCGTACTCCTCCTTCTCCTTGATCTTCTTCTTCAGATCACCGACCGTCTCGCTGAGCTCAATGCTCACAGGGAAGACGCTCCCGACTCCAACCACCGCGCAGAAGAGCGTGACCATCGCGTTTCTTTTTGAAGAATGGCAGAGTTTTCTCAGCGGAACTCGCTAGGAGCTATCGAGAAAGGGATTTGATACTGGTAGGTGCATTGCATTTACCGATATCCACTGGAAGGCTGCAACCCCAGTACTGGATAATCCAGTGCTGGGATTCTAGCCTTCCAAGAACAGATCCGTGGCGGTTCTCGTCTGTCGGCTCGCTTTATGGCCAGGTTCACCCGGCGCGATACTGACAGCGGTTGTTAGTCAAGGAAACCAATTTCTCGCAGACGCCAATGTAGCGTTGGATGTACAAGGAAATCAACTTATTATCAGTGTTTCGTGCAATAGCAGCGTTACGTCGCCTGAGCTCAACCCCATTTCGCTTCGACGAACATATTGTAAAACCCGACATGAATACTTCTTCACACGCACCCAGGAGCTGGTGTCGGGTACCGCCCGTCGCACGCACGTACCACTAGGAGCAAGGTTGGCTCCATCCAAACAAACTGCTCGATGGCGGCGTGCTCCGAGAGGCCGCAGCATTGCTGGGGGGGGGGGGGGGGGGGGCACGGTCTCGCTTGCTGCGGCGTCGCTGGATGGAAGGCTAGTCATGCTAAAGTAGGTGCCCATGAGATGATGCGAGATGGTCCGGTCGTCGAGACGCTCCAGTAGCGCAGTAGGGCGTGCCTCATTCTATGGCGACGAGAGCTACCGGAGATGCATTGATCCTGGCGGCGCGAGCTCTGCGAGCACGATGTCGGCGAGCTCAGTGACCAGTGACTTGCTTCTATCTATTGCTGGGTTCCATGGGATCTGTGTCACTTCAATACCGGGAGATAGCTTGCAGTAGCTTGGAGGAAGCAAGATATCGGCGATTGGAGCTAGCAGAATGAGTAGTTGTGAGTCTTCATCTGTGGCGACGAGTTGCGAAAGTGGTAGGAACGGTGACTAGATGCACCAACATTGGTGGCAGCAGAGCATCCGGTTGCACGTGCGTCCTGAGTAACATCACAACAACAAGCTGGACCAGGGTTGTCACGAGTTTTGTGTGCAGCGCCGGAGGCGTCGTGTTTGTGGCATTTGGAAGTAGCAACAGGACGATGGGGTATCTGGCATCTACTCTCTGTATACCCTCATTCGATCGGACGAGGCTCTATTGCGATCGATTTCGCTGAGTGATCTTACACTGATCGAGCCCTATAAGCGAGAGTATTTACAGCGATTCATGCCGTCTCAGAGCGTTTTTGAAGAGATGGAATCCAAACCAAAGTACGTCGATGGCATTCATTGCTTTGCAGTTTGTGGGAATCCAAGCAAACGATATAATCAGCGTTGGACTCTTTGTTCGCTGATAGATTTCGTGCTGGAGAAGTAAATCCGGAGGAAACGTGACATTATTTGACTGCGAGAACGTTGCGTCTGTCGATAGAAGAGGGACACCGTCAACGGGCCACCACAAGCAGAACCTTACGCGGGCTTGCCCGCATGCTTCGGGTACCCCGACCACTCTTTGAGCCCGCTGGGCGAAACACGCAATACTTTTTACCAGATCGGGAGGGTGGGAGGTCTGGAGCGCTCCAGAAGGTGTATGTTGAAGTGGTTGTTGGCATTTGACCAAAAGTAGCATGACGAGCAAGTCGGAGGCGGACGTTACCTTGAACACTTCCCAGGGTTTAGCAGCAGCTCGATATTCGTCAAGGCCGCCAAAAATATACCCACGCGCTGCTTTCGTCTTTTGTGTCTGTGAGCGGACTCGTTCTCCGACTTTTTTCGCCAGGATGGTGGAATGGTGTCGCTTGATCCACGCTTGCAAGAAAGCGGGTGAGGTCTTCCAAGTCGAGCTTTGTGGACACTTCTCGCCGCAGCGCATCCAAGAGTTTGCAGTCTACCATCGCGAAACCAGGACCTGGTGGACTTGGGGCGTCGTGATCAGCACCGTCGCGCCATGCCTCGTTGTCCCAACCATTCTCGACTTGGCTCCGCTGTCGCCACCTTCAAAACGGGTATCTGACAATGGGGTCTTCTTTGCGCGTGAGTTCATCATCTGGTGGGTCTTCAGCTACCTCGCATCGTACCAAGCTAGCCATTTCGTGCCCATTTTCAGACTATCTCAACCCCAGCTACTCGCGATTTCGACGATAGCAGCGACAGGGACAACTGCGTGCAGCTACCTAGCAGCAATACTCTTTTCATTTCCCGTACCATTTACGCTCGTGATTCTTGCGCCATTGTGGGGCATGCAAGTCTTCGCGCTGGTAGCGATCACGTGGGGAAGTCGCATTCGGGCTACCCCCGAAGCGAGGCCACAGATCGTCAGTTTGCTAAAAGTGTGGGCGTGTCAGTGCTGTCTTGGTCCGATTTATCCGCTTTTTATGCTAGCGATGATATCACTCCCCGAAGTGGCGCAACTCCCATTTGTGTGCCTTCTCCCTGGACTCCGCTTGCTCATTCGCAACTGGCTGAGTCGTGCTCTCGAGCACCTACGTGACGAAATGTCTGAGGTCGTGATTCTGAATGCAGACGTATTTAGCGCGTTGTTCATGGCGTATTGTATGCAGACTGTGCCCTCATTGTTGGCAATTGGCGGCCTCGTGGCAATTGACGTTTGCCACATTTTGATTGCGATTCATGACGTGAACCGCTTTCTACATACAATCGACGGGATTCAAAAGGAGATTGATGCGGAGCTTGGTGCCTTAGTCAAGCACTCCGTACGGTCGATGCTACTCCCCAGCACAGGCACTCACTCGACTTCAGTACTAGCTCAATCCGAGAAAATCATGGCTCAGTGTATGACCCCTCCTACCTTTCGCGTTAGAAGGAGAGTGCAAACAGCAATGAGTCGACAAAAGCATCGACTTCATTCTGGGTGGGTCCCCAACAAGAAATCGGTTGCAAATCGGTTGCATATGTCGAAACCCACGAGGCTGAAAAAGATTTTTCCATTAGGACCTGAGACAGCCGACACGATTCATGTCATCACCGAAGCAAAAGCGAAGAGATCTTTACCCAGCTTAAACCGCCAAGTCAGTTCTATAATGACTACAGCGTCTCTTACTCCGCTCGAACAAAGATACATTCACACGGTCGGAAGACTTCTTTTCTTCACTGAGTTTTTGATCCTGCTAAATTATGTCGAAGTGGTCATCCCAGCCATTTACAGTAAAGTTTTCTTGCTCTTCTGTGATGACAAATCCAAACTGACGTGGTGTGGTGTTCTGTTGCCAAAAAGCTGCAAGCCTTCTGATTATGTACAATCTTCCAAACAAAGCTTACTACGGAATGCTGTCAGATCTGGATGAGCAAGAGCTTATTCATATGGTTTTTGTGGTGGGAGGCTACTGTCTATTTGAGCTCACATCGCTGCTGGTTCTCATGTGGGCCTTCAATAAACGCCTTCGCATCTCTGCAGGTCGCTCAACTTGCCTTCCTGCTCGAAAAGCAGTGGGATGGTGTCCAAGTCAAATTTGGCTTTTGGGTGCTCTACACATCGCAGACACTCCTCCGGCATTTCGGTAAGAGTCGTGTTGGTGTTGCTCTCTAGCATGACGCTAACTACAATCAATCGCGTATGCGCAGGACACGATATGTCCTTCCAGTTCAAGTGGCTTCGGCAAGACGTAAAGTAAGGTCATTGGTGTTCGGGAAGCGTAGCTTGACGATGGAATTTCCCCTACGTATCTCTCCGGACGATGAGCACATGTTGTCAAGATGCTTTGCATCTTTTTGAGTCGGATATGATTGTCGCTGCAGAATTTTGCATTCATAACTGACTTTCACTGCTGCCCCTAGCGTGCGAAGTCTGTAGCTTCAACTCTTCGTTTTTGAGCATTTTCCATCACTGTCGAGTGGTGGGTATGAAGTTGAACCAGAGTGGTTTGGAGGTGAACCAGTTGAACAAGTGATGGCTACGCTTCTCATTTACAACGCCACGACAACACCATGCGCTCATGGAGCTCGACACGTTTCCTCGCTTGTAAATGGACGGGCATTTCCATGGAAAAGCGAGCGCCATGCGACGTTCGACCCTGGTATGGCGGCGGTGATCGGGCCAGCGCAATCAGCTCGCGTACAGCTGGGATACTCGCGCTTGAATTGTCCCCACGATGCCTTCGCGGGCGAGGAGCCGCGTCCGGAGATGCTGAAGTAGCAAGGATGCGACCCACGGATCCGAGCCAAAGGTGACGTTGGTGCCTCGCCGTGCATGCGACGACTGTCCTGTCGCGCCCGTTCGACGGAGCCTTCTGCCTTCCACGGTCGAAGCGCGCGTCTGTGGCTCGTGGTAGACAATAGGCGAGTAATGGAGCGAGCAGCTTGAGGTGAACGGCGAGTAGCTCATTCACCAATTGGTCTCAAGCCCACCAAGCGCTTCGCCACTACTCCGTTCCCTCTCTTCACCACCCTCTTGAGCCATGCACTCGACCGCTCTGACCGCATCGCTGACCGTCGCCGCGCTGGTGGCTGCGTTTGCTCACGCCTGAGATGTGCGACTTCGCCGCCATCCAGGGCTCGCTATATCCGAATGCGACCGAGGGGCTGCAGCGATGCGCGGACGCCACTGGCTTTGACGTTTTCTCGCTCACGTCGCTGCCGACGGAGGAGCAAGCCCAGACGATCTCGGAGAACACCGACTGCGCCAACTTCTACAACCAGATCAATGGCGTGGCCAACCAGGCAATCCAGTGCGACGTCGTCATCAACGGCACCACGTACGACCTTCAGACGCTGCTTGCGGATTTCCTGTCGGGCGAAACCGGTGAGGAGGGCTCGAGCGGCAGCTCCGACGACGACTCGGGCAGCAAGGGCAAATCGGACAGCAGCACCGACGAAGACATTGGCAGCGTCTCCGAGGACGAATCTGGAAGCAACTCCGAGGACATCCAGATCCCTAGTGGCTCCGACAGCGACAGCGGAAGTGAAGGGCGACGAGTCCGTCGGCACCGACTCGGGCTCCAGTGGCGCGGGAGCCGCCTCGCTGTCGGCCGCGATCACGGTCGCCGCCATTGTCGCCGCCTTCGCCGCCTAGCCAGTTGTCGTGCTGGCATTTTGAGCTCTAGACGGTAGTAGCGACCGATCGATCAATACATGCCCGTGCCGTATGTCAACGTCTCGAGTGGATCGCTGTGACCTGCGTAAAGTCCTTGAACGCGTTTGGCACCGCATCTGCATCATTGTGAGCTGTAGAGGACCAGCTCCATGCTCGGCGGCGATCACTCGAGTGGGATTGATACCGCCGCGCACACGAATGAAAGCCCAGACCGGAGGCGGTCCTTGAACTTGGCCAGCCTCTACGTTTCGCTGGTCACGATGCAACGCCGCGACGCGTTTCGACATTCAACGTTCCATGCGGTCGAACCGGCTGCTAGGAAGCCGGACAGCAGGCGAGGCGAGACGCTGGCGAATGCGCAGGCCAGATGTAGAGGGTGGACTGCGCCATGATATATGGCGCGCATACGTCGGCACATACGTCGAGTAGAGAACCGAGCTCGCTGGCGCCTCTACCACTTCATCCTCGCCGTATGGCCGCGAGGGCGGCGGGTAGATGGCGATGCAACGACTCTACCGCTCGGCGGCACTGCGACGCCTCCACCCAAAAATATGGGCTCATTCCTCAACCTGCTTCCTGAAGCCCAGAGCCCTCTTCACTCGCTAGTCACGACATGAAGGCCGCTGTCATCTCCTCGATCGTTGCTGCTGGTGTCGCTGCCCTTGTGGCCGCCGAGACGTGCGACCTGAGCGCCATCAGGGGCGAGCTGTACCCGAACGCGACGCAGGGCCTGGCCGACTGCTACAACGCCACGGGTGTCGACATCTTCGCCATCAGCGAGTTCCCCACGGACGACCAGGCGGAGGCCATCTCGGAGAACGTCGACTGCGTCAACTACTACAACCAGATCAACAGCGTGGCCAACGCACAGCTGTCCTGCACCATCACGATCAGCGGCCAGGAGGTCGTCTTCGGCACGCTCATCGCCGACCTGCTCTCGGGACTCACGGGCAATGAGTCGGCCTCTGACTCGGGCTCCATCGAGTTCCCGGACTCGGCTTCGGACAGCGCCTCGACCAGCCTTGAGTCGTCAAGCGACTCTAGCACGTCAGGCAGCTCGGACACCTCGGCCTCGGCCTCGGACAGCAAGGCCTCCTCCAGCGCCGCCAGCTCCTCCGTCGTCTACTCGACGGTGGCTCTTGGCGCCGCCGCACTTGTCGCTGCCTCGCTTCACTAGCCCAGCAGTGATGTAGAGCCCGTTGCGGCGTCTAAGTTTCAATGTATAGTTTATTGATCCTCCTCACTCGTCATGCAGGATTCATAAGTTCGTCGTGGCTGTTCAATCATACAGGGAAGTCGTGGTTCCTCCTTAGGACAGGAGGAACCGCACGTCCAGGCGATCGTCCGTCTGGTTGTTGCAGGTCTCACCACCTTGCCTTGGCTTCTTCTTGCTGGCTTGCCAACAGCTCTCATTTTCCATCACCTCGACGACCTCGGGCTCCTGCAGGTCCTCGACTTCTTCGACCACCTGAGGATCGTCGCCAAGCTTGAACTCGTCGACGATGCGCGCCTGGTTCATAAGCACGGCCAGGTCGGCGATGGAGGCTCCTGCAGCCATCAACGCGTCCACAAAGCCGACGTCGGCGTCGTAGACGACGATGCGGCCGTCCCTCGAGAAGTGGAACTTGTTGAGCCCCTTATAGATGACGGTGCGGCCGCAGAGCTTCTGCACGAGCGTGCAGGTCGTGGGCTGCGTGCGGGAACACGTACTCGAACGTGGCGGGCGAGAAGACGACGCGCAGGTCGGAGCCGACCGTCACGATGGGACTCTCCTCGGGTCCGCAGACGTCCAAGCTCGTGATGGCGAGCGAGAAGCTGGCGTGGTAGGCCGTGTAGCGCCGCCACTGCTCGAGCAGCGGCCGCCAGCCCCGCTGCGTGCCGAGCTGCATGTCCGGGTCCATGGTGGACCGCAGGAAGCTCTCCTGCCTCGTGGCGAGCTCCAGGTCGGCCGAGGACCGCTTGGCCCCCGGGTAGAGCGCCGCGGACGCGGCCCCGTTCGCAAACATGCTCAGGTACTGCACGGCCGCGCGCACGAGCGAGCCCTGCATGTCGTGGCGCCGCCGCAGCGACAGCTCCGACCGCAGCCCGTGCAGCACGCGCAGGTCGGCCACCTCTCGCCGCAGAGACGACACCATGGCCACCAGCGCCTCCTCCTCCTGCTTGCGCCGCGCGCGGAACTCCTTGCCGCGCTCGCTGTTGCTCTTGCGCGCCGGCCTGGCCGAGACGGCCGCGGGCGTCCGCGCGGTCGTGGCCATGGCTGCGGACCGTATGGACGTGTGGATCTGTGGATCTGTGGATCTGTGGACGTGTGGACGTGTGGACGTGTGGACGTGTGGACTTGTGGATGCGGCCGTGGATGCGGTCGTGGATGCGGTCGGATGCGCTCGCCGCAGCAAAAGCAGCAATGTGGTGAGCGGTCGGCTGTGGTCAGAAGGAGGACGCCGCACTTTTTCATACAATCTTCAAGGTGAAACACTGTTCCAAAGAAACACGCCGTCGCACTTGGCTTTTGTATGATCGCAGGGTTCGCAAGGTTTCGCCTGTGCAGTTCTTCTTCCCAGCCATGCGCTCGCGCTTTGCTTGGTGACCAATGTGCTTTTTTCCACCCGGGAGCATCATGATCAACGTAAAAATAGCCGCGATCGGTTTCTCCCTCGCGACTGAAACCCATATCAACACTGCTTGCTTTGCGACGTGCTTGTCGATTCGCCGTCGCCAACCACCACCGCGCTCGCGGTTGCATCCACGCGAGCACGATTCATCGGACGTCTCCATTGGGCAGACAGGCAGTTAGTGGCGCCATGGAGAAGGACGCAAGGATACGAACCGGGCTTAGAACTAGTCTACAGTACAGGTCTTCCTTCGAAAGAACGCTGCCAGCAAGTGCAGCAACAATCGAAGTGCGTGCGTGCTCATCGGCTGCATATCTGCATATCGGACGTGACCGGCGTCGATTCGGACGTATCCGAGTTTGTTTTGTCACTAGCTCCATCTCACCGCCACTTATTGTCAGGCAGTCTCTCGTTCGATCCACTCTCGTTGTGATCGATTGCATCGAGGGCAAGAAGGTGCGCGAAGCTCTTTGTACACGACAGCATAGTACCTCCAATACATACTATTTACAACAGACCACCGTGCTCACACAGCGCGATCACCAAGGTGGAGTGATCAATTCTGGCTCATGACAGGAGGAATGATAAGCCCATGCCCGAGCTCGCCGTCTGGTCGCAGCGACCTGTGGGCTCTCGCGATTTGTCTTCCTCCAATTGCATTTGCAACTGCGATGGCTGCACATAGCGTTGTTCATAATGCTGCTGCTGCTGTGCTTGATAATTCTGGTGAAGATGCTGCTGTTCATGCTGTTGCGACGGATCACGCTCCCGAGACTCGGCCACCTCCTGGAAGCGGTCGTAGTCGACCTCGCCCAGCACGTGCTCGTGCAGCAGCGAGCTGTCGAGCACGCGCGAGACGTCGTTGAGGCTGCCGAGCACTTCCTTGAGCGCGCTGACAAAGTCGGGCACGATCTGTTGGTTCACAAGTCGCCCTTGCTCGTTGAAAAAGTAGTGCGACGTGTAGTGCATGTGCACGAGGCGGCCAACAAGCCTCTCCACGAGGTCCGGGGCCACGGTCGCCAAGTGCGGGAACACGTTCTCGATGGTGCGTCGCGCGTAGCGGATGTGCAGCACGCCCTTGGCCACGACGGTGGCGAGGCCGTCCGCCGTCTGCAGCTCCATGCTCACGGGGTCCAGCTTGATGAACGAGTGCACGGCCGAGTACCGCCGCCACTGGTCGATCATGGGCCGCATGCCCACGAACTCGTCGAACTTGACGTCGGGCTCGGTCCACGCTGACAGGAAGGCCTCCTGCCGACTGCTGTCGAGCACGATCTCCCCTCCCTGTAGTCGTGGCGTGCTCTGGCTCACGACGCCATTGCGGAAGAGCGCAAAGTACTCGCGGACGAAGCGCAGCGCCGAGCCGCCGTCTGCGGTCGCCCCCAGCGCCGCGTCCACGCGCATTTCGGCGGTCGAGGCCAGCGCCAGCAGTGGCCGCGCGCGCTGCTGCCGCTGGAGCGCCTGCATGCGCACGATCTGCTGCCGCAGCAGCTCAATGTCGGCTCGTGCCTGCAGCTCTCGCTCCTGCAGCCGCTTGCGGAACTTGCGGCCGCGCTCTGTGCTCGAGGCGGCGGTGGCCGATGGTGCTCCCAACGGCGACCGCCGCCGTGAGGGCCTGCTCTGGCTGCGGGGCCGCTGCGGCCCGGCCGCGGCCGCGTGGACGTCCACAGGTCCGCGCGGACGTCCAGCGTCCGCATACATCCACACTGTCGTTGCGGACGCGGCTGCGGCTGCGGATGTGGATGCAGATGCGGATGCGGATGCGGATGCGGACGGGAGCCACGGCCGCACGTGGCCGGAGGGGTCGACGCGCCAAAGCGGCGAGGAGGCGGCGGGTGTGGCGTCCATGGCGAGTCGCCGAGTGAGTGCGGCGAACGGCTGCGGACGATCAGAGAGGGAGGTGAGGGGCCGCAGCCAGCCGGCCAGCCAGCCGGATTTGGCCGGACGTGGATAGCCGGCGCGTGTTTCTCCCTCGATACAGTACCGTATATAATACACTTAACAGACGCTTGACAAACGCGCATCATTCAGAGTCGATCTTTCAAAACGATACAGGTTGCCTTGTTTTCAGAGGTATGATTTATTAGTATTATACATGACTACCCAACCATCTAGGTATCAAATATATCAGGTATATCGGATTAAAAAGTAGCTGAGACGTAAAGACACGCAGAGTGGGACAGTCGCTGACGCCAATTTAACACTCTCGGAGCCCGCAAGGGAACGCCACCACTACCCGCGCATAACGCCACCCCGCACCTAATGAGAAACGGCCCTCGACGTGCATTCGTGATGCTCGGCGACGCGCGAAGGATGCCGAATTCCCGTGGCAGTATGGCGTTGGCGGTTGTCCGAGGAGGCAAATTCGTCGTCGAGTCGGGGGCGACCTTTCGGCAATGTCGCTCGGCGCACTGCCGCCTGGTGGTGGTGATGATTTCGCGCGTTTCTATTCGGTGATCCGGATGATCGCTTCCGTCCATGGCATAAACATCACCGACTAGCACCGCCGCCTCCGCCACCAAATACTTTTCGTCCAGGTTCCTGACAAACATGTCCAAGCCCCGAGGACGCTGACGACCTTTCCCAGTGCTGGAGAGTAGAGGAGTAGCAGAAGGTTCTCCCTCTTCCCCGCGCTCGACTTCAACCTCGCTCGAAATTCGAAATCCGGGTGACTGTGCAAACAGCGCGATCTTTCCACGCACCCATCGGCGGGATTACTAGTGCTGGTGCTGCAACATGCAAACCACACCCGCTGACGCGCGCGATTCGCGCTCTCGCGTTCATGCGTTCGTGGTGCTCGTGCACGGCACGATTTGCACGGTGGCTACGCGAAAAAAGCCCCCCGCAGTGGAAGATCCACTTCACACGCCACCGCTAGACGGCGCGCAAAATGGGTTCGCGCACCGGTATGTACCGGTATTAGTCGAGTACCTACACTCCCCGCCGATCTTCAAGTAGGCCGACCGGTTCTTCAAGCGGGCGCCCGTCCCCCCCGGGCATACAATCGCCAAGAGAGTATCTCTCGCGCGGCCTACCGTACTCTACCGTACCTACATCTCCATCCGCAGGCAGGCAGGGGCTCAGGTGGTCCGATGCCGCGCATGGCGGCGGCGTCATGCGCCGGCAAAAAGTGTACTCATCGCAAGATCCCGGTTCATTCCCGCTTTGAACGCAGGCCGCGAGCAGCGATGGACGTGGGGGACGGCGAGCTCGAGTTCCGCCGCGTGCAGCACCCGTCGGGCGGCTTCGTGCTCGTGCCGGTGCCGCGCAGGCCGCCGGCCGCCGACGCGGCGCTGCTGCCGGGCAGCGGACTGCCGCCCGAGGCCGTGTGCAGGTACACGAGCAAGCGCTGCGGCGCGCCGCGGTCGCTCAAGCGCAACGGGCAGCTGCACAACTTCTGCGAGTTCCACCGGCGCAAGGCCAACGAGAACCAGCGCCGGCTCGAGATGAAGAAGAAGCAGCAGCGCGCGCAGGCCGAGAGCGCCGCGGGGGGCCCGGCCGCGCCAGGATCCAACGCCGGCGCGACCCCCACCGACGCCGGGCAACAGAACGACGACGACGATGCCGCGCTGCCCGCGCTCATCGCCACCGAGGAGCCCAGCGTCGGAGACCTCGGCTGCTCCTGGGACGACTGGGAGCGCGAGCTCGAGCTCAAGATGGTCGGCGCCACCGTCCAGCCGTAGCGGAGCGTAGCGCAAGACAGACAGAGAGAGAGAGAAGTAGTGTCGAGTAGGAACGCGCGCGCACACACACACACCAACCAGCCAGACGGGCGGCCAGACAGCGAGGCGCAGCGCACTGTAAGCATCCGAGAGCGGCGCGTCGGTCGAAGACGCGCCGCGACTGTACGAGACGAGCATCCATTTACCAAATGCCATTCATGTCTTCACGGCCTCATCACTAGCACCTACGAGTTGGTCTCCCGCGACTCGGCGCACTTCTTCCCATTGGGACTCCCGCCACCATTTGCGTCGCCTTCGCCTGAGAATCGCTCCACCGTGTACGACGTCCCGAGAGCTCGCTCCTTGTCGGGGTTCACGACCACCACCATGGCCGACTTTTTCCGCACGAGCTCAGGTGGAGGAGCAATCACCGGCTCAGGGACGATGCGGGTGCCCCCAGCTGTTGGCCCAGCCTCGCGGTTTTCCGACGGCAGCAGCTCGCGGAACCGCCGACAGCGGAACGTGTAGCCCATCGCGGCTGCTAGCAAAAACGTGAGGCCGTCGCCACCAGCGAGCGTCGTCCACTGCCATGCGCCGTCGGTCGAGTCGGTTGCGAGGCTCGCGACACTGAAGACGCAGGACGCAAACAGATAGGACGCCAGCAGTGCGCGAAAGCGGCGAAAGAGCTGCAGCTTGACAAACACAGGGGTGCGTCGAATGTCCAAGGGCTGCGGCGGCGGTGGACTGCCATTCGAATTGGTGGCTGCGAGATGTTGCTGGATGACGAGCATGTGCTGCCGCAGCACGGCGAGCTGATAGCGTAGAGCGTTGAGGTTGAGCGCCGAGTAGAACCAGATGGAGCCGACCACAAGTGCCCACGACGCACCCCACAGCAGCACGACCACAACGTGCTTGACGCGCTGCGCGTACCGCAGGATGCACGTGAGCATGCCAAAGACGTAGGACAGCACTCGGAGCCACTGGCGTTCACGGTACGGCAGCTCAGCTCGAGTGATCTGCCAGCCCTTGGCCAGCAACAGCAGCATCTCGGAAATGAGCGCGATCGAGATCACGACCGAGACGATGGCTGCATTGGTCACAAACTCCATGAGGCTCGAGTGCGCAGTGCTGCTGCTGCTGCCGCTGCTCGACACGGACGCCGAGCCCTCGAGGTACAGCACGGCGGCTGTCAATGCACTCGACACGCATTGCGATATCGGGACGCCTCGCATTTTCTGCTGCAGAGCGATGACGACGTGAGTTTGAGGCGGAGGTGGAGGCTGGTACGGCGAATTGCCAGGGTTGTCGCGTCCGCCGCTGTCACTGCCACCACTTGGCGGACCACTGCTACTGCCGTCGATGCCGGGTCGGTCGCGGTTCGAAGGTCCATTCGCTCGTGCAGCTCGCACCATGAGCCTCGCTCTCTCAATTCTTCCTGGTTGTCTCGACCTCATCCTCCCCACTGCAGCCTGGATATGGACGCTCCACACGAAACTTGCAGCGCCCCAAACGAGTGCTACCACTGCGTAAAACAACGGGAGCGACGCTCGTGCCGAGTAGATTGTACCGTAGGCTGTCGAGAAGGCTGATGAGGCCGTGAGGCAGTCGCCCGAGCTATCGCACAGGTTCATCCAGACGCCGCCCGACATGGTGGGCTGCATCTCGGGAGGGGTGACGCAGTTGGCGTACGGTCCTGGAAGAGCTCCTGTCGCCGGGCAGTAGAAGCATCCGTCTTTGTTGTTTTGGCTGTCCATCGTATCGAGGCAGGAGCGAAGGACGCCAAGCCGACCACCAACGGTCTCGCAGGCGTCAAGCAGGAACGTCGTTGGACCTGCATTGCTCGAACGGATCCCAAGGTCGCGGACTGCAGTACCGGACACCACCGACTGCGCGCGGTAGACCATGTGATCGCTCACGGCTCGATCTGGCAGCGGGAAGGACACACACAGGTCGGCGAGGGTCCGGTTGGGCATCGCGCAGTAGGAGCCGAGGCCAACGATCTCATCCATGGCCTTCACATCGCACGCCAACAGGTAGAGCAGCACGCGGCCGAGGTCGCCGTCGGGCACACCCAGCGGCATAGCCAGGTCCACAGACACTGCGAAGGCGCCGCCGGCGTTGATTGGGAACTGCGCCAGGTAGATCAGCGGCGCGTCGTAGCTCTCGATGTGCAGCGCCAGCTTGTATCCGTTCGTGGGCATCACGGGTGTCACCACCGTGGACATCGACGACATGCTGGCAGTGGACGTGGCAGCAATCGCTGCCGTCACGAGCAGCAGCCGAGCGAGCGTCATGGCGGTCAGGAGAATGGCCAAAGCCAGAAGCGGAGACCAATGAAGACGGCCCTGCTATTGATAGGGATCGCTCCGAAGGAGCCTTGAACTGCCGAGGTGACCTCGTCACGCTGAAATAGCTCACGAAGAGTTTGAAAGTTTGTCAGTTTACCATTTTGCTTAGAATAATGATCGTACGGGTCCGAGGTCGTGGGGGGCGACGGCTGCCTCTCGGCTCAGTAGGGCGAGAACTCTGCGCGCGTCCGCGTGGGGGACGGCCACGCCCCTCGGTAGAGCTTGGCCTCGAGCTTGGGCTCGAGCCTGGCGGGGTCGTCGCTGTCGGCGTCGGCGTCGACGAGGCCCTGCGTCTGCTGCGCGGCGCGCGCCAGCAGGCGCTTCTGCTGTCGGCGCTTGGACTCGAGCTTGCGCTGGTTCTGGTTGGCCTTGGCGCGGTGCTTCTCGCACAGGTTGTGTCGGTCTCCGTTGCGCTTGATGGCGCGCGGCAGCCCGCACTTTTTGTTGCGGTAGCGGCACAGCAGCGCGTCCGGCACGGGCTCACCAGCGTCCGCGGCGGCCCCAGCATGCGGCCCGAGCGTGGCGGCCGGCCGTGGCTGCAGCAGCAGCTGTGGATGCGGCTGCGGATGCGGCTGCGGATGCCCGTGGAAAGCTGGGGACGCGAACGCCTGCGGGCCGACGGGCGGCAGCGCTGAGGCCGCGGCCGTGAGCAGCGTGATGGGCGGCAGCCGCGGCAGCGCCGGCCGCGCGGCCGTCCCTGTGGCCGCGGACGGACTTGTGGACGGACTTGCGGACGGGAAGCCCGCGAGCTGCGCGGCCAGCGCGGGCAGCGCCTGCACGGCCAGCACCTCGCGCGGGGACTGCATGTCGGCGGCCACAGCCTTGAGCGGGCGGCGGATGCGGCCGGCGGGGGCCACGGCGGGCGACGGCGTCCGCCTCCGAGTCGGACGCGCTCGTCTCGTTGAGCAGCCGGTTCATGGGGCGCGCGGATGGCTAACGAGCTCCCGCCGTGGGCTGTGGACGCGGAATGAAGTGGCGACGGACGCTCGGCGCGCGGACCCGCAGTGCTGCGGCCGTGTGGACGGGCCGCAAATCATGCCGCCCCTCCCTCCCAATTGATTCATGCCGCGCGCATCCCCCGCGCCGTCCACGCACGAGCTCATGACGTCCGAGTCGGGTGCGCCTGCGAGTTTTAGAAGGGACGGTTCGAATTGATCATTTTGGTCATGTCGCAATGTGAAGCTTTTATCATTCGAAATCGACCTTTGTAAATCTAATTTCACGCATTCTTGCTGGGCGAGCGCGGAGTGAAGGCGTGAGAAGAGTTGTCATGTTGCTGCGCTGCCCATCTTCGTGACGTACAGTACTCGAATAGGTCTAACTCAGTGGGCATAGATGTCAGAGCTTACAAATTTATGCTCTGATGTACTTAGGTAACGATGGTTTCGTCCGGAAAAACTACTGATTTGGAGAGCAAAATATATCACACCATACAAACGTCAAGACAACGCGGCACCTAGTGATGGATCAGATCTCGCATGTCAGAGACAGGCCCCTAAAGTAGGCAGATCCTCCTACCTACCTTTTGTGGCGGCGACCTACCTCATATCTCGACGCGTATCGAACGTCCAAGAACTGCATCAAACGCGGGTCCTCCCATGAACCCATGCGTCGTTACCTCCTCACGGACAAGTACATGTTGCATGCACAGTACTGTATAGATCTCACGAAAAAAATCACCAAAGTTCAGCCGGCTTCTTTTGTACTGTAGACAACCACGTGGGTACAATACGGCCCTCCCTCCAATAGGCGCTAGATCCTTTCGGCTCGCGGTGCTACCTAGACGATGCAGGCGATCGCGCATAGAGAACCCACGTCGACTAACCCGAGTGATATCCCATCGGAAGCCAGATGGATGCCGATTGTCGGGTCGTCGGAGCTCGCAGTCAGGGAAGCTTGCGCCACCTGATTCCTGGGCTTCACCCAAGGATATCAGGCGCTTGCGCTGGCCGCGCTTTGCGCGCGCAGTGTCCTGCAAAGCCGAGTCGCCCGTGCACTTCCGAGCCAGAAAATCCAGGCGCGAAAATACGAGTGGGTACCGTACATTTCCGCCAAGGTGCGGAGGAAGGCGCGGATGTGGGTACAGCGTCTCGCAGTGATCATTCATGAGATCTAGCGACTTTCGTCGAGCTCCAACTTCAACGCGTTCTGTCTTCGAAACTTCAACGCAGTCTACAGTACATACGCATTGAGACGAATAGCAAAGAGGGGGCAATGTCCGTGCATTTTTGCTGCGTTATCATCTATAAGTTACATGGTGGTGGTGGGGGATGTTGAGGTAGTGGCTGCTGCGACTTCCGCTGGAGCTGGTGGTGGTGGTATGTACAGTACACCGCGGAGGTGTGGCTGGCTGCTCGGTCTCCCCTGGCTCGTCACATGGAGAGCGCGGCGTCCAGGAGGCTGTCGAGGCTCGCGTCGATGGCGAGCGGCGAGGCGGACGACACGTTGATCGAGTCCGAGAGGAACAGCGAGACGAGCGTGGTGACGTCTCGTCCTCGAGCGGCGTGGGCGCCGCCAGCGGCTCGAAGCGCTCGTCGTCGGCCAGGATCGGGATCTGGATGCTCAGCTTCACGGCGCTGTCGTCGCTCGAGCTGCCGCTGTTGCTGCCCAGCAGCTCCTGCTGCGCCTGCTGCGCCTGCCGCTGCATGCGCTTGCGCATGTCGAGCCGCCGCTGGTTGCGGTTCGCGTTCGCGCGGTGCATGGCGCAGAACGTGTGCAGTCCGCCGCCGCGCTTCACGGCGCGCGGGTTGTAGCACTTCTTGTTGGCGTAGCGGCACAGCAGCTGCTCCGGAGCGCAGGTGCCGTTCACTGGCGCCGAGCGCGTGCGCTTGACGGTCGGCGGAGTCGTCACCGACGAGCTCTGGCGCTTGCGGCTGGCCGAGGATGGCGTCTGCCCCTCCGTGTCGTTGCGGATCTCGAGCGTGTTCATGTCGACGACCCACATGGCTGGGTAGGGAGTAGTGTACGTGTAGCAGTAGTAGTGCTAGAGGCCTGTGAGGCTCGGGGCAAATGTTGCAATGAGGATCGGATCGCGCCGCCCCATCTCGGAGCCGCCGCCATGTTCAACGCGCTCCCGGCGGCGTTGCTGTAGTCGCCGACGAACGCCAAGCCATCTTGCCTGTTGGTTGGGGACCAGCGGGCGCCAATTTTTCGAGGAATCAAGCGAGGTGGGCCACGCCTAAAATCCGTCACAATGCATACGCGGTGTGGACTACTTCAACATTATAATAAGAAAGTATCAACATATTGCCTCCTATAACGTATATTTTGGCGCGTGGATTTTTTCTTGATTTGACTAGTGCAGGCGGACGCAGGGCGGACGATGGGCGGAGATGAGTCGCGACTTGATTGACGAGCACCAAGCCACTTGATAGATCGCCGCGAGCGCCCCGCGAGCCACACGCGAGCCACACGCGCAATTGGGTGAGCTTCAACTCTGAAGCGGGCGCCAACGCACATGGATCCATTGCGCCAAGCGATGCGGCATCATCATCCCCTTAGGGGCGGACCACCACCTGAATGAAGATTGGATACGCGGGGCCGACATGGTCTTAGCGCACCCAGGTGCGCTTCACTGTGGTGCTCAGTGGCGCCTACGGTAGATATCAGCACACGTGTATAACAGCGGAGATCGACATAGTACTCGCTCATAGGAATAAGATCGCACGACGGTATCGATCACAGGCGGTGGGGTTCACAGCGAAAGTGTACTACCGTAGACGGTCGGGTGGGGATGCAGGAGTGTACCCATGCTGCAGGCCCTCTCGTCGCTGCCGCCAGCTCTGGACTCGGACGCCACGACGCTGTCGCAGACCACACGTCGAGCCTTTCAGCAATGGCGCGCAAGTGCTACCCGGCAGCGTGCGCTCGTAAAGTACACGGTAGCTTTTGATACAACACTGCGGGAAGTGAGGTGTAGTACCGTAGAGTCTCGCCCTCCGTCTGTCGTCGTGTTGGTGTCGGTGTCTGTGGGGTGCCGCGCGCGTCCAGCATTCGTGGCGCCAGCTGGCTTCTCCACATACAAACAGCAAGAGACTTCGCGATTAATCGACCGAATGCAAGGTTGAACCAACCTGCACCGCTTGTAGACATGCACGTTCACACCCACGACTACCCGGAAATCCACAGTACGGCGCGGCACTCACTGACTCGACGCATTCCGACACTCCGCATTGCGCTCATTCACAAATCCGCCACCTCAAGCTCACTGCTCCCTCATCAAGATGCGCTGCTCGCTGCTTCTCGCGCTGCTCGCCACCGTGGCCGCCTCGATGCACTCGGCCGCTGCTCTCATCGATCCGTCGGACGTTGCCGCGGCTGCCAACGCTGCGGCCACCACGAGCGTCTCGGACGTGGTTGACACGGTCTCTTCTGCGGCCGGAGACGCCGCCGACACAGTCGTGGACAGCGTCACGGACGCGGCCACTAGTGACGTGGTGGACGATGCCGTCTCCGCAGCCGAGGACGCAGCCGACACGGTTGCCAGCTACGCCGGGGACGCAGTGGACGCCGCTGGATCCGCAGCTGCGGATGCCGCGTCTGCAGTGGGCAACACAGCGTCTTCGGTCGTCGATGACATCACCGACTCGTCATCTTCGACGTCTGCTTCCAGCTCTGCTGCCTCCATGGCGTCGGTAGCTGTGATCAGCGTCGTTGTGACCATCGCCGCTGCGGCCTCTGCCTTGTGAGCGCCAGCACGCACCCCCGTATCTTTCAATACAACTCGCTTGACCTGAATGAACTATTCCATTGGTATATGCTGTGACGACATTCTCTAGTCCACCGTTTCACCTCGCCTGGTGTTCGCGGTAATGTCCTTCGACCTCGAGCGAGGAAGTACAGCGTTCAAAAGCAAAGATCGACCTATCACGCACGACTCAGGATCACCTAACTCCACCAAGCCCGGATTCTCTCGACAACGACGACGAAGACAGGCAGCAACGCTGCATGCCTCGATGAAACCTTTGGAGATCGGAGCATCAGTGATATCAGTCATGAAGCTCACCTTCCGTCTCTGTTCGAAACAAGAGCAGAGCATATCCAGATAGAAGAGCGACTTCATAATCCTACCACGTCCAAACCACCGCATCGATGGAGGAAGGTTAAGGGGGTGAAGTTTGGCGGTGGTGTCGTCGCCCTCGCGAGATTGTGGTGAGTGGGATGCCGACGATGGTCCATGAATGGAATGGTGATTGATGTCGCTGGTGTGGCTACCGGTGGTTTGCACTGTAGCAATCAGCTTGTGCAGTGATGATCGATACAGAACTCGCGCATTGAGAGAGGGAAAAGGTCGTGAGAATTTCATGGCGAGAAGGAGGGGGCCGCATTCCAATACTTCCTCGATGGTTTACGTGTCGACTTGATCAAGACTACCCTGACGCCATGAGCCTCCCAAGCCCTCCCGATGAGAGCATCACTCATTTTCTCAGCAACAGTATTCCTCCCTTTTGGAAGCTGTATTCTGTGAGGAGATGACTGCAGATAGATCGTGATCACTTCGCTCTCCATCTTCTAGAATCAGGATCACACAACTAAGCAACACTTCACGCAGCAATATCGGCTAGATATTCCAGCGCTTTTGAAACACTGGGAAAACGTCATCGTCGTGGGCGGGCTTGATCTTCAAGGACCCTCGCGACTATTGGGAACACTCGTTCACGACGGATTCGACGCTAATGTGGTATGAAGCACGAGACGACGACATTGGAAGGTGGTCTTGATACAGGCGTAGAGTGGACGGACGAGCGGATGCATTGCAGTGATACTGTACCCATTCTGCAGCCCACTCGTTGCGCCGTCCGTCTCTATCTCTGGACGTGGACGCCTTAACGCTGACTCAGGATAGACGTAGCTTGCGTGACTCAACAATGTGCGTTTGTAAAGAGCTGTCGAGCTGCCGGAAGGAGGATAGTCTCGCCTGCAGTCTGTGACAGTCTTTATCGCAGCGGTGCTGCTGTGCGATTGTAAACTCGACAATCACGGCACTCCCCGGCTCGACGTGTTTCGACAATCCGCGTTGTCCTCACTCGCGAATCTGCCACCTCCAGCCCAGCTCACTTCTCTTCAACCAGCATGATGCGGTACTCTCTGCTGCTCTCGCTGCTCGCTATCGTGGCCGTCTCGACGCACTCCGCCGCCGAGACCATCGACTCTTCGGATGTGGCGGCAGCTGCCAACGCTGCGGCAACCACGACCGTCTCGGATGTGATTAACTCCGTCTCATCGTCTTCAGCGTCCGCTTCCAGCTCTGCTACCTCCGTGGCTTCGGTGGCCATGACTGGAGTTGTCATCACTGTCGCGGCTGCGGTTACTACCTTGTGAGCGCCGTCATGCGTCATGCGCCGTCATGCGTCATGCGCCGTCACGCGCCGCTATATCTCTCAATACACCTCGCTTGAACTGAAGTAACTATTCCGTTGTGCCAACGTGCTTCGTGCAAGTCCCTTGTGCTTGGGTGGCAGGAAACGTCTTTGTCATCGAGCGAGTAAACAGGGACGGATATTCCAAGATGAAGAAGCCAACGTGGCAGCATCTCCCGAATTGCGATAGCAGCGGCCAGGTAATTTTAAGCCTCAGCCAGATTCATCCAGCAACCAAAACGACGATGGCGACTGGGAGCGACGCTGCACGTCTCGAAGCAGCAAACCGAGCACTCAGCCTCGGCGACTTGAGGCTATGAAGGACACCCCCACCGGAGCGTGGACCCACGGAGGAAGGTCATTGCGAGCAGGCGACAGGCGTTTCGCCTCGGCACTAGCTGCGCAGGACGCGTCGACATCAAGAGGAAGATTTTTTTCGGGTCGTGTGCGGGTCAGACCTGGCAATGGGTCTGATCGACCCCCTACTAGAAGAACAGGGGCCTTTTCACACTAAAAACAAGCACTACGAGTCGAAGGCGCATCGTTATAAGTCAGAGGGGTGCCAATCATGCCTACGACTTCAACGAGTACCTGCACAGCCATGTTTGTGAAGTCAGGGGTCCATGAATGCCGATCGATGGCTTTTCGAGTCACTTCAAGACATTTGCAAGTGCGCAATCAAAATGTGTGTTTGCAGTCAGACCCATTTGCCAGGTCTGGCCTGTACACGACCCGAAAAAAACTTTACCCATCAAGAACAACTCCAATATCGTGGTGGTGAGGGAACACCACACGTGGTAACCAGTCTACGCTGTGGACTCAGTGTAGGGCATGCTGGTGGTCCCGTATAGCTGTAGTGGAGAGGGCAGAGGGTAGGAACCTCGGTGAAACAAGAGCTAATTAGAGTTTCCCGTGGACTGCGGATATTCAAACCTTAGAAGTGTCGTTTAGCTACGGAGACAGTGGCAACAAGAACCACTCTCACCGGGGTGCGAACACTCCATACGTGATAACCAGCCTCATAGGCCGCAATGAAAGGCAGGATACGGCCATTTGAAGATTTTCACAAACGCAGTTGAAGAAATCCCACTATACTGTTATGCAGCTACCATTCTGTGGGTGAGACGACATACAGATACCTTGCCTCCAGCTCCTAACCGCCGATTTCCACGAGTGTGTTACCGACGCACAAAGTGTGCATGGACTTGGAGTGGCATGATAGCAACGCTGCAGGGCCAGCCGCTTACTCTGCGCTGGGTTTTGTAGGTACAAACCAGCAGACACACGGTATCATGCTGACGTCGTCACCAGCCTGCATGCACGGGACGGTAAGTCTCAGCTTTCAGCAGGAGGTGGCTACAGTTTGGCGAACTCAGTGATGCTTGATTCGCACGCATGATCTGCCAGCGCGAGCGAAATTTATTTTGGGTGGAGCCGAAATGCTGAAGAAGCTTGCAGAACAGCGCTGAGAGTAATATCTGACATCGGTCAACGAGGGATGGCCCGACACAAAACCAGCTCATGTCAGGAAGAGGATGGGGATAGTTGCGTAACTTGAGCTCCTCCCTTAGGGTGCTTGGCTTGCTTTCGGGCGATCTTACACTTCTTTGAATGAGCTTCCGCAAGAATTAGTCGCGTTTCAAATATTCACACGAATCATTTACTTTTGGAAACGAAAAACTCTGCGATGATGGTGGAGAAACTCTGAAATCACAACAGGAACAGCAATTTCGAAGTGTGCACCGGAATGGCTTCACTTGCACACCCCACGTACCAGAGATCCACAGCAACCGCGGGCTTGATGCACGTCGGCGCCGCATTGTCCTCACTCGCAAATTCGTCACCTCCAACTCACTTCTCCACGATCAACAGCATGCGCTGCTCACTGCTGCTCTCGCTCCTCACCGCCGTGGCCGCCTCGATGCACATGACAACAGCAAACGTCGACAATGCTGCAGCCACCATGGACATCACGGACGTGATCGACTCCGTCTCGTCCGCGGCTGGGAACGCCGCGAACACGGTAGCCTCTGCTGCTGCTGCTGATGCGGCCGATACCGTCTCCTCCGCAGCTGGAAACGCAGTAGACACCGCTGTGTCGGTTGCTGACAACGCTGGCTGACACCGTTACTTCTGCTGCTGGAGACGCAGTCAGTGCTGCTGGATCTACTCTCGCTGGCGCCGCGTCCGCAGCCGCTAATGCCGCATCCGAGGCAGGCAACACTGCGTCTTCGATCGTCGGCGACATCACTGGCTCGTCTTCGTCAAAGTCTGCTTCCAGCTCTGCTATCTCCGTGGCATCTTTGACCTGTTGCCAGCGTCGTCATGACCGTCGTGGCCGGTGCCGCCTCTATCTGAGCTCTGCCAGAGATCCAGTATTTCTCAATACACAGAAAACAAAACTCACTTGAACTGAAAGAATTGCTCCATCGTGCTCTGTGCGAGTCGCTTGCGCTTGGGAGGCGACGGCGCGCTCTCGTCCACAGCCTCGCTCTCGCCCCTGCGTGTGGCTTCGATGTCCACTGCAATGTCTTCGACGTCGAGCGAGGAAGTAGTATCAGAGGAAAATCGAATCAGCAGCTTTTCCAGTGACTCAACAGCCATTAGTAGCACCCCCGACCCATTGCCATCGTTATCATGACCCGCTCCTCTCCTCGACCGCAGTCCTGGTCGGCGCTGCTGCTCATGGCGTCGATGGACTCTTCCCGCCAACGAGAGTCCCCCTTCTGATCCAAATAGAAACTCGGCGAGCCACTGAACAGCTACGTGCCACTGGAGCCGCGACATGAGCTCACACACCCTCGCAAGGCGTTGCTTCAGCATCTCGTCACGGTCTAGCAGCACGTACACCACATCTCGCCCCACAAGAGATGAGGCGAGCCATTGGAGGAGCAACTTCAGTTCCGGGTCTCCGCGGAAGACTCCACAACCCCAGTTCCCCGTGGCTACCGGCCAAGCTCGAGTTGACTCACTCTCTTCGTCAAGGTTGTAGGCGAAACCCACGTACGCCTTGAACACGTCACGCCACATGTGACCCCGTGAAAACTGTCGGTCGGAGCCCCTGCGGTTCCCTCCATAGTCGCTAGCGTCGATTCCAACAGTCACGCATTGTCTCTGCTGCTTTCCTTCAACGTCTTCGAATGGGGTGTGATCCTGAGATGGTCCCGACATCTCAAAGGAACCACCGTAGCCTGTGTAAGAGCAGTAACGCTGTGAGCCACGAATAGCGAAGGCTTCGTGGGTCTCAAGCTTGGGAATCATCAGGCACGAGATCAGCATCTCGGGTGATATAGCAAAGCGGATCTCCTCTTGCACACAACCTCCACCGAGCACGCCACCGCCAGGATACATGTTGGCAAAGTCTATCTGAAGATGCGCATCAAGGTCCTCAATAAGGTGATTCGACTCACTCGAGATGTGGGTCAAAAGGAGCTCGCCCGACGCTTTCTGGAGGCGTGCCAGACTCGAGACGCGATCGAGAATAACTGCAGCAAAAGCGTCGCTATCGTCGTCACTTTCGTATCCGTCCGTGATGCTTTCTTCTGGAACTGGCATCATGACGCCGACTCGCGAGAAGGTGACAATTTCATGCTGCATTCGATCGCGATCGCTTCGGAGCTGCTTGGCTACATCGATGAAATATTGCAGGACGCAGCGGATCTTGTTGACTTTTGGGCCAGCATATGCTGGTGGAGACACGAGCATGCTGACCATGGAGAACGAGTTGAATTCCATCGCACGCTCTTTTCCACCTTCCGAGCCCGGAGGAAACTTGCGAGTTTGGCCTGGCATAATGCTAAAAAAGCAGCAGGCCACCAATACGAGTGCCTCTTCCTTGGTGAAGGAGTGGGCTGACGATCGAATGGTCGGTGCTGTGGCTTGCATTGGCAATGGAGCGAGCACCGGCGGCGACGTAGGAAACAGAAACGGCAAGTTGCACACGAGCTGCTGAAGCTCTGGTAGTGTGAAGTTGAACAACTCTGCTCGCTCCTCGTCCGAGAGCAGCTGTAGGACGACACAAGGCACCACAAGTTAGCGCCGCAGTCCATCTAACACGCAATTACACGCTCGACCCTCACCCTTTTGATGGCGATGTCGAGGCAGTTGAATCTCCGGTCGCTGTTCCACATCATGAGCCTGGAACAAGGTGTCTCGTCAATCTCCACAAGCTACTACTGCCTCATCGTAACACTTGTCCTCACTCTTGCAGCGCGAGTCCTAGAGCCTCCAGACTCGCCAGCGGCCGACGCAGCGTCGCAAGCACATACGGCCACAGCGGTACCTCCTCGTCAATCAGGAACCTCGGCGAGCACGGCAGCAGCAGTCTCGGGTCTCGTGCGTCCGCTTCAACTTGAAAGTCCACTGGGTACGACACCAAAGGCGCTCTGCAGTCTTCTGGGGCCCTCGGCGGCCGGAAGAACCTGTGGGCGCGTGGATCCACCCAGCGGCCGAGCCTCGCCACCGTCCGCACCCAGCAGCGCGTCACCATCTCAATCCTCCGCCCGCGAATGCAGCGCAGCTTGGTCGGCGGCGCCACGTCCGCCCAGTAGCTCGTGACCACGAGCAGCTCCTCCTCGCCCGCATCCACATCCCCAGCAGCCTCCAGCGGCTTGGCGAGCAGCCGCGAGAGCTCGTTGACCATGGCGGAGCGCTCGGCGGGCGGGAAGCCCAGCAGCAGGTAGCGTCTTCCGTGCAGCAGTCTCGGCTCCATCCTGTCGGCGCGAAAAGTGAGTGTGTCGAATTACAATTCGACTCTGCCGAAAAAGGCAATATATACTGTACACTGACTGTATTTGTTTGTATGTGTTTGTATTTGGATAGTACTACCGCAATCGCCTTTCGACGCCTTTCGGCTGTCGCAAACAACAGCTAAAACACCAAGAGAAACGCAGACGATGGACGAAGTTCGGCGGTCCACGGCGGCGGCCGAGCTGGGCGAGTGGCTGCCCGCGGGGCCGGCCAAGGACGCGGACCTGGCGCTCGTGGACGAGCTGCTGGCCCACGGCGAGCTCTGGCTCGGCGATGGGCTCCAGTACGAGCCCGAGGAGGAGGCGGAGGTCGCCGTGGCGCCCGTGGAGGCCGCGCACGCGGGCGGCGGCTGCGGAGGCGGCCAGTGCGGCGGCGCGGCGCAGTTCCCGGACCTGGAGGCGCTGCTGGCGGCCGGCGGCTGCTGTCGAGGCGAGGCGGGCGCTGCTTCTTGCTGCAGAGTCGCGCCGGCGCCCTGTGCCCGTGCTCGCGGCGGTCCCAGCGCCGGTGGCGGCCGAGAAGGACGGCTGTGGGTGTGGGGACGGGTCCTGCGGGGACGCCAAGGGATCGACTACTAGTGTCGACGGAAGCACTAGCGACACGGCGTCCATGTCCTCGTCCTCCTCGCCGTCGGTGACAGGCAGCAACAGTGGCAGCAGCCAGAGAATCAAGACCAAGGGACCGCCGAGGACGAGGAAGCGCCGCTCGCACCTGTCCCCCGAGGAACGAGCCGCCATCCGCCGAGAGCAGCACCGAGAGACCATGCGGCGCTCGAGACAGCGCTTCCGTGACCAAATCGATGACATGAAGGCGACGGTCGAGAAGCTCGAGGCCGTCAAGGCGAACGCGCTCGCAGCCATGGCGGTGGCCACTTCGACTGCTCCCGCCACAGACGACCCTGTTCTACGCGAACAGCTTGCGTTCCTGCAGCACGAGGAGCAGCAGCTCGTGCATGAGAAACAGTCGCTGCACGCGCAGGTCGTGCAGTCGTTGCTGGAGATCATCGCGAGCCACCCGAGCAACTTCCGTACCGTGACAGCGTCCAGCCAAGAACTCGTCGCAGTCGCAGCGATGCTGATGGGCTTGTTGTCGAGGAGACAGCAATCCCCCAGAGTGTCTCGAATGCTGGACTGACACTGTGCGACTTTGTCACTTGGGATGTGGCCACCATCGGCCACTGCCTGGCGCTTGTCCGCGACTCGTACACCGAGATCGCTTACTTCTATTCGTCGATCCCGGCCCCGATGTTCTTCAATCCTCACAACTCGATGGATGGGATGTTCCGGTCTGGAATGGAGGTCATGGGGTGGCGCGATCACCGACGCTTCCGTGGCGACGACACGAACGACACGAACGACACGAGCTTCGAGTTTGCGTTCGAGAAGCTCATGCTGGCCGCTGACCCTCGCGAGCTGTTTGTGAAGACGTGGCTGTTCTGCCGCGACCAGCGCTCGTTCGCGTCCATGTTTGGTCCTGCTGTCTCTGCGCTGGAGCTGGAAGTGCTGCACGAAATCCACGACGACCTTGTGGTTGTGCGGCGCATGCAGCAGGAGGAGGAGCACGAATCTGGGTTCAAGAAGACGGTCAAGTTCCGAAGCATCGACTTGCTGTACCGGATCGACGCCATGGATGAGGGCGTCGACGACGACGCGTGGAGCTACGTCGTGTTCCGGTCAGTGAACCCGAGCTTCGTGAACTCGTGCGGCTGCCACGGGAATGCCTGGTTCGACTCCTTCATGTGGTTCGGGTTCGCCCCCGCGGCCCATGGCAGTGGGCTGCCGCGTGCGCTTCGGCGGGACGTTGGACGGGCACTCTCGCTCTTTTGCGCTTCGATGGATGCTTGGCATCTTCTTCGTGTTGCTACGGTGGGAAGCCGCGAATGTCGCTCCGCTGCTGCTGGTCCCGTAGGCTGGAGACCTCGCGCCTCGTGTGATTTGCTGCAGTCAAGTAGGTTCTGATGTGTTGTTTTCGTTGGAGATCCGTAATGATATGTCATGCTGGACATCAGCTGTTTGGACTCCTGGTTGAACTCTGCCTACTGCAATGCGCGCTCGTGTGTGCCTCAGGAGGCTGCGGCAACGACAATCATGAACACTGCGCTCGAACTCGAGTATTTCGTGCATTGACATTAACCACTAGATGATTTCACTCTCAAAACGAGGCTGGGCGTCTACTTTGGGGACGTCGCCAGCACTTTTGTTGCCATCCACTCACCAGTTGGTGAGCAGACACGGCGCGACGGCGAGCGTCTCCCACCGGATGGCGAGGAACACGAGTTCCGCGAGCCACGAAGACGCGATCTCCTCGCGCAAGTAGGTGTTGACGCCTCCGAACTCGGCGACAGTGGCAGTTGGCCGCCCACCGGACGCATCGATGGTGCCGTCTGGAGCGAAGCGGATCCAGTAGAAAATATCACACCAGAGCTCGTCGTCGCGCAGCAAGCGCTTGACGAGCGGCAGGTCAATGGTCTTCATGCAAAGCACGTAGGCGTCTCCGTGCTCGGTGGGCACACGCGTCCAGAAGAGCAGGTAGACGGTGCGCATGGCGAGCGGCTTGCCGTTGATGCCGACGCGGCACGGGTCGTCCGTGCGGCGGTCGATGACGATCATATCCTTGCTGAGGATCTGCAGCGGTGTGTAGGTGGCCGAAAGCTGCGGGCGGATGAGGTGCTTGGTGCTGCGTGCGTCCGTCACGAAGCGCCACGTCGTAGCCAGCAGGTTGGCGGGCGTCGTGTTGGGCAGCGTCTTCTTGACGGCGAACGAGATGGTCGCGTGCTGGCGGAACGTGTACTCGCTCCAGCCAAAGAACTTTGCGCCGCGCGAGAAGGTGGCGTCGCGCGCATGGGCGTCCTCTCGCGCGGTCCATGGCGGCGATCGTGGAGCGCACGCACTCGGCTGCCTCCTCGGGCGTGAGCGGCGTGAAGGCGACGTCTCCCGCTCCGTCCTGTCCGTCCTCGTCGCCGTCCCCATCGGCGTGCGCCATGGCCGCCGCCTCCTCGAGCAGCGCGGCGAGCTCCGGCGGGTGGTCAAACTCTAGCATGAGGTTCTGCAGCGCGCTGGCAAACATGTCGCGCTGGCGCAGGCTGCCGACGAGCGCGGCGTTCTCCTTGCGCAGCGCCTCGACCTCGGCCGCGAGGCGCACGAACTCGCCGCGCTTCATCTTGGCGTCCGCGTCGACGGGCGAGAGCGGCGCGCGCGCACAAGTCGGCGAGGGCGACGAGCCGCCGGCGTCCGAGGTGAGCGGCTCGTCGTCCGAGGTGAGCGGCTCGCCGTCCGCCTCGGCCGCCAGCGCGAGCAGCGAGCGCTTCTGCGCCTCGAGCTGCGCGACCAGGCGCCGCATCGCCCCCATGGACTCCTAGCGCGCCACCACCACCACCGAGAGTTGCATTAGCGCCTCGTCGTCGTCGTCGTCGTCGTCCGCCAAAAGGCCAAGTGAGACGCGCGCTTTGTAGCTACGTAGCTCACCCGCTTGAGCAGGCTGCGGCGCCGGTCACGCTCGTTGCGCCGCTGCTTCTTGAGATGCGCTGCGTCCGCGGCCGCTCCCGCTCCCGCTTGATTCACGACCCGCGCATCCATTGTTGACCGTCGCGCCCTGGAAAGGAAAAGTGACGGCCGCCCAACGGTGGAAAAAGAGCAAGGTGGTGGTGACGAATATCTACGGTATAAACAGGAGAGCGGCGGTCGCGGAAACCGAGCGCGCGGATTGGAGGAAAGCCACGACCCGCAGTCCAGAGCGTTGACGCCCCGCGCTGAAACGTATTCTCTCTGACAACCCACGTCAAGTCATCTCATCAACCTGCCCCCACAATCATTTGATTTGGCCGTGTTCGATGCGAAGCCGTCGAGGACGTTGGCCAGCACGCCATGATCGAGTCAACGCGGTCGAGTCAATGCGGTCGAGTCAATGTCCACAGCTAAGGTGGTTCTCACGCAGGTGAGAGAGAGGCCATGGGCCAGCTCATGCGTCCAAGGAGAATGCGGGCGGTGCACCGTCTCCCACTGATCATGAAGGTGGCGATGGATGCCACACACCGGAAGGTGTTGACGGCGAGGAACATCACCAGGATGAAGGCGAGATCTTTGTCATCGCCACGATCATCACGATAACTTCCGACCGCACGGTCGACAGAATATCGCGGTTGCGTTCATCTGGTCGATTCCCCCGAGTGCAACGGGGTCCGCGAGGGAGTAGTCCGACCGACCGGCGGCCGACTTGTGCTCGGCGGTGGTTGCGAATGACTCCATGCCAATTGCTTTCGACGACAACCGACAGCTTGACGTTGATGGTCCCATCATGAACCACGCGCTTCCAATCCCACCGCCGAAACACAGAGACACGATCGCGCGCGTGTCGTGCGTCGTGATGCACATCAGAGCGCGCTGCGCTGCACCACCGCACTCGTAAACGCTCCATCAGCCACGCCAATGACCGCCTCCTTGAGATCGCTGCTTCAACTGCTGCCATGGTCTCCTCACGGAGCCGACGCCTCGTCCGCCTCCAAGCCTCGCTCCTGTCGCGTCCGCACGCGCAGCACCATGCGCATCCGCGCCTTCTCGG
Organism: Phytopythium helicoides; assembly: GCA_024867545.1. Classification (NCBI taxonomy): domain Eukaryota; phylum Oomycota; class Peronosporomycetes; order Pythiales; family Pythiaceae; genus Phytopythium; species Phytopythium helicoides. Next base: position 1,113,889 of record JANFNE010000019.1, on the reverse strand, counting down.
CCGACCTGGCGGCCCGCGCACTGCTGGAGCTGCTGCCAGTGCCCGAACTGCGTGCCCATGTGCTCTCGTTCCTCGCGGGGTCGCTCGAGTGGACAAACATGGCGGTGGCCGCGCGCTTCGGCCGCCTGGCGCTGCTGCAGGCGCTCGGGGAGGCGCGCGACTGCCAGCCGAAGCCTGCAGATGCCGCAAGCGAGCAGCAGCGGGCGGCGCGAGTGCGGTGTCCGCCCGAGAGCGCGGGCATGGCGCTCGCACATGGGCACACGGCCGCCGAGCGGTGGCTGCAAGTGTACATGGCTTCAAGCACTAAAATGTAAAATTTCGACACGGTCGGAATCGCAATCTACAGTACAAACACGACGCTTCCCACAGACCCCACGTTTTCTTCGAAATATGCCGCTCTATTTCGACACTTTCCGAGCAACGCGACCTTGGCCGAAGCCGCCAGGCGATCTCCGGCGGCCGCGATGGCGCCTGCGCTCCCCGCCGGCCACTGGCGAGCGCCGCCGCCCGCGCATGCCGACGGCCGAATCCTCTCGCGCTCGACGCCTCCGCGCGCGCCTGCGGAGGGTCCACGGGGCCTCTGGGAGGGCTCGGAGCGCTCGGAGCGCTCGTGGATTGGTCCTCCGCCGGTGGATCACGTCGGCACGTACGACGGAGGAGGACATGGCCAAAGCGCGTTCGTCGCTGCGTTCGTCAGCACGGCGGGCGATCGGCAGACGCAGATGCAGACGCAGCGGAGCAGGAGCAGGCAGACGCGCATGAGCATCGTGCCCAACCTCAAGCTCATGAGCAACAGCGAGCGCGGCAAGTACTACCGGCGGCGCAAGAAAATGTACACGGAGGAGCTGGAGCGCAGCGTGGCCGAGCTGAGGGAGCAGGTGGCCGCGCTTTCGGTCGCGCGCCACGTGCGCGGAGAGCTCGCGGTGTCGGCCACGCGCACGCCGCTCGGGTCCTCGGCGCGGCTCGTGGTCGAGTACTGCCGGCAGTTTGCGCTCGGTGCACCCGTGAGGCTGCAGGTCAACGAGGAGGCGGCGACGGCTGAACTTGTATCCAAGGCCACGGCGTCGCAGGCAGGCTTTCTGCGCGCAGTCATGGAGAAGGACTTGCGGTTCGGCGAGTTCTCGGGTATCGACCTGCTGCTCGACCAGTGGGAGCGCTACAGCATCTACCACTCGAGCATCCGCTGGACGCTCCGCTCGCTCGAGGTCGCGCGCGCATCGGAGCAGGCTGCAACCGCGTACAATGAGGACGAGCTGGAGAGCGCGCCGGTGGTGATCGCGATCCGCGCCGACCTCACGGTGCGCTTCTCTCGGCGCACGATCGAGGAAGTGTTCCCGCACCTGGTGCAGGACGAGGAGCTGGTCAAGGAGCTCATCGGGCTCGAGGTCACGTACCCGTGCGTCAACCACTTCCACTTCAACGAGCGCGGCAGGATCGAGTGGTACAACCCCGAGGTGGACTTCGTGGCGGCGCTGATGGGGGCGTTGGGGTCGATCACCAAGGTGGGCAAGGTGCTGGGGCACGCGCTGATCGCCAAGGACCACCTGATCGGCGAGGTGGAGGGCGGCGACGCGGTGCATGTCAGCAGTAGCAGCAGCAGTGAGGACTGGAAGTGCGATCCTGGGGAGCTCGAGAGCAAGGTGGTGCACGTGGTGGAGGACAGCGAGGAAGACGAGGCGATGGGGATGGCTGCAGATGTTCGTTCTGCGGACAGGCGAGTCATGTCGGACGTTAGCGAGCAGGAGCAGGAGGAGGACTGGGTCCCATCGAAGCCAGCGGCCAGCGAGCGCGCGAACCGCATGGACGTGGCGTTCCTGCTAGGATGAGATGGCTACGGCGGCTCGGATGAGTCAGTTGCAGGTGACGAAAAAAGCGTAACGGCCGATCGAAATTAATTACTATTGTGAGCTGTCAAAAGGACGTGTTTGCTTAGCGGTACTGTCCAGATACCGGTATCGCTTCCGTCGCTCGACTTGTCCACCGTATACCATACCATACCCAAGTCGCGCTAGATGCTCGTCACGAGTTGCACCTGCGATTTGGCCACCCACACGCTCACCACTAGCAAATTGCGCACGTCAACCGCAGTCGCCCACCTCTTCAGCCAGTCGCGCGACTTCCTCGCAATGGAGCCGTCCCCGCCCCCGCCCCCGCCGCGCGCCAGCAAGCGCAGGCTCAGCAACAGCGAGCGCGGAAAGCTCTACCGGTCGCGCCGCAAGCAGTTCGAGCGCGGCCTGGAGCGCGAGGTGAGCGCGCTGCGGCGGCGCGTGCAGGAGCTGCAGCTGTCGCTGGACGCGCGGCGCCAGGAGCGGCGGCGCTGGCCGTTGGCGTGGCCGGACGCCCGCGCGCCGAGGCTCCCGAGCGAGCTCGTGGGCCGCGTCGTGGCCGAGTACTTCCGCATGTTCGAGTTCGGCTTGCCGCCGGTCGGGGTCGGAGTCGGCGATGAGGTCGCCCCGCTGGCGCTCGAGTCCCCGCACGCACGCTTCCTGTTTTCCGTCATGCACCCGGACCTGACGCTGTGTGGAGTGCCGCGCGGCGCGCTGGCGCTGCTCGAGCAGTGGACGCGGTACTCGGCGTACCACTCGGCGATCAAGTATGAAGTCGAGAGCGTGCGGCTGGTGGCATCCGACCCACTGCCGGTCGTGCACATCACGGCGCGACTGCGCCTGCGCTTCTCCAGGACGACGATCGACAAGGTGTTCCCGGGCGTCGCGAGCAACGAGGCGCTTGTGCAGCGACTGCTGGGCCGCGAGGTCGCATACCCTGTGGGCAACACGTTCTTCTTTGGCGAGGACGGCCGCATCCACCGCTACGACACGCACGTCGACTATGTGGCGGCGTTCGTGGACGCGCTGGGCAGCGTGCAGGACTCGCTGCTGTTGCTGGAGCACGCCCACATCCGCAGCGAGGCCATGATCGGAGACGACGAGTGCAGTAGCGAAAACAGCAGCAGCAGCAGCAGCAGCAGCAGCAGCAGCAGCGAAAACAACAACATGCGGGAAGAGGTTCACGGCGAAGCCACCACCTGTTCCAGGTCGGACACCGAGGATGAGCAGCGCCGGCGACAGGAAATGGACCACACGCGCGCGGCCATGTCGCTCCGTGCGATCCTGTGAATAGCAAGCGAGGGTCCTCGCACCCACCCACGCTCGTGCCACCACCGCCGCCTCATGGGAATCAAGGGAATCGGCGACGGTCCGCAGTCAGTAATGCGTGGCATGTAGAGAGCACGCGTTGCGTCGGCATCAAGAAGGTTACATACAGTATTGAGAGAGAGAAATGAACGCGTTTGTTGAAATCGAAGTGGCGACCACCTCACCTCACGTCACGAGAGCCACGACATCCAAGCCGATCGCTCCACTGTTCAACTCAACTCAACTCAAGTCGAGTCGCACACACGCACACACGCACACACACAGACACAGACACACACAACCACATGCAGACAGACACACACGGCGCGCCTGGTGTCGGCGCGACAGAGACTCGACGGAGGAAAGTGGACCGGTGTCAGGCCATCCATTTCCAGCGATGGGCCAGATGACGACCAGGGCGAGTCGTCATGACGACGGGGTCTCCGGTCCACTGTCCAGAAGTACAGTACCGGTATGTTGACGCGCACCGATTACGGTACTGCGTTCCAGTACACGGTGTGTACATGTACAGTAGTTGATTTCTTTTGCTGTCTCTCTCGTTCTCGGAGCGTACCGTAGATGAATGACTACCTGGTAGTCTATAACTTCACAATTGCCTAAAGTATTAGAGGTAGCTCCTGAGCGAGTCGGGGTCCAGAGTGTCTGCTAGCTGGCTACCAAATTTAATAAATAGAGGCACTTGCAGTTTTGAAAGGTATCTTTAGATACAGATAGCCCAGTCGAGGACGCGAGACAAACCGACTCATCTATTCTTAGAGGGCCGCGCAGTAGTACTGCTCTTATTGAGCAAACGCCGTACATCTACTCCTTTTCGTTAGCTAGTCTAGCGTACAGTACATATTACAAAAGCAGTCGACAGCGTGCATAGCCACTGCGCAGGTCTTCTAAACCGGCGGCACTCTACTTCTCTTGCTTCCACTATACCACATACATAATGTCAGTTATTTTCGGCTGGCCCCTCCCTCCGCGGCCACTCCGCGAATCGACCCTGGACCGCCATGATGGTGGCCCCCCGCGACGCGCGCATGGCCATCTCGTCGCTCCTGGCGGCCCCAGAGGACGAGCTGCCGGCCCTTAAGGCGCCCGAGGAGGCGGCCAAGGGCCAGCGCTCGCCCTCGGCCGTGCACGAGCACCCGCCGGCGGCCGCGCAGCCCATGACGCCGCCGCCTTTCCAGCTCAGCTTGTCGTCGATGGGCACGAGCTCTCCCCCGCCCAGCTTCACCGTCACGGGGCTGCTGCGCGTGCCGACGATATCGGCGGCGGCCGGCCCCATCGTGGCGTCGGCGGGCCCGGGGGCCAAGCGCGGCACCGTCAAGCGCAGGATGACCAACAGCGAGCGCGGCAAGCTCTACCGCTCGAGGCGCAAGAACTACATGGACGCGCTCACGCGACAGGTGCAGGACCTGCAGCAGGAGATCACCACGCTCGAGAACTGCGGACGCATGCGCCACGACCTGCTGCAGACCATCGTGCGCTACGCCAACGGATCGCCGCACTCGACGCTGCCCACGACGCCCTACTCTCGCGTCGTCTGCGAGTACTTTGCGGCCTTCGAGCTCGGCATCCCGGCGTTCCTGACCGAAGACGGCGGCGCCGACGCCAGTGCGCTGCAGCTGCGGCGGTCTCCACGCCAAGAAGTTTTCATGGACACGCTCGTGGACCCACAGCTCGTGTTTGACGGAAGCGTCGGCATCGAGCACCTCTCGCACTGCTGGGAGTCGCACACGCGCGCGCACCAGTCTCTTCATCTCAAGCTGTCCCACCTGGACGTGATAGGACTCGAGCCGCGCGCCTTGGTCGTGGCCTCGGGCGACCTTCAGGTGCGGTTTGGCCGCCGCCACCTACGGGGCATGTTCCCGGCCATCGTGGCTGCTAGCGAGGGCGAGGGAGAGAACGCCGAGGCTGAGCGCGCGCGTGTGGAACGCCTGCTCGGGCTGGAGGTGTCGTACCCCGTGCGGGTGCACTTTTACTTTGGCCCGGACGGCAAGATCACGCAGTACGACGCACAGGTGGACCTAGTCGGCGGCTGGAGCGACGCGCTCGGCAGCGTGCGCGAGGCCTCCGAGCTGCTCGAGCACCTCAGCCTAGACGGCGGCCACTAACAGATGCGGCGCAAGCCGCGAGCGAGCTAGCAGGAGTAGATTTATTGGAGTGCCATGTAACACGAGAACGACGACACCTTTGCATGTCATTCATGGTAGATTCCGAGTCGCCATTGCGTGGCTCATTTTGGCCCGAACTCGGAAGAGTTCAGCACCTCACCACGAAACGGCCAAGCGACCAACCAGCCGCATGTCTGTTTCATCATCATGAGACCTCAACGATCGCTCGGGAACGCAGGCAGAGCCCTCCGCATATAACTGCATTGCTTGGTTGCAGTTGTTATCATGTCCTACCTCGACACCGCGAGCTGTTTACCCGCGAAAAAAAGCTCCTGCATGAGCAGCGCGCGCGCAGGTGGCCCCGTGGTGCACAGTTGGACTGCTCTCTGCTCGAAAGTGTTGAGTAAACCATTTTGGAGCACGCAAACCTCACGCATCCCTTCGAGCCAGTCAGTCAGTCTCCACACCGAAGTCGCTTGCTTGCTCCTCAAGTCGACGTGGCATCGAGCAGGGTCGTCGTGGACCCTTCTTCGGGTCGTCATCGCAGCCAACACCGGTTTCTGTCGGTAGATACCGGTAAAAACGTTGGATTTTGACCACTTCAACGAAGAGGTTGCAGGCCTCTACTCATCAGTCCTCATGCCACCTGTACGTGGTCACAGCCAAATTTTCCGCGCTTTCTCTCTATGAACAATGAACCAACTTGTATTCGCTGCCATTCCTTTTGCCTAGCCATCGCTGCCGCTAGCTATGCTAGCAAAGCCGACAATCACCACCACTCTACTCGTGCTGCTGACACCACTCGCCACTCCAAGCTTCCTTGAAGGTACCACCCGATACCGAGCCGATACTACCATCGTACAGAACAATACTAGAACCAACCGCTCAAGCTGCACGCCGCCGGCATCATGATAAGTTAGCGTCGTTGATAGGATACCTTTCCGTCGCTTTGATAGACCAAGTGTTGTACTACTACGGCTGGCTGTCGAACACCTACGAAGATTCACCAGTGGCGACGGATGCAGACTTGTTACTCCGGAGAACGTCACGCATCTTTCGAGCAATCTGCTATACGCAGTGGAAAAGGTCACCATGCCGCTAGAAGCAGTCGTTGACATCCCCAACGAGATCGACACCGATCTGCAGCACCAAGCACACAGCTGCTTGAACAATAGTCGACTCTGCACTCCACTGCGATCGCCAGGGACCACGAGGTAGACGACGTCGATATCCCGCCTCCAGCACCCACAGACCCGCTCACTACGCTTGAGTCGCCACTCGTCGAGGTCATGCAGATCCATGTTTTGAAATCATGGCTACTGTCGGGGAGACTCATCACAACCCACTATCGGTAGCCACCATCACGTTGCCTTCCGCGGTGATGATCTTCACGACGAGCTCACGCCGATAACCCCGTAAAAACCCTGGACATACAATCCATAGAATATGAAATACACACCGTGTACTGGAACGCAGTACCGTAATCGGTGCGCGTCAACATACCGGTACTGTACTTCTGGACAGTGGACCGGAGACCCCGTCGTCATGACGACTCGCCCTGGTCGTCATCTGGCCCATCGCTGGAAATGGATGGCCTGACACCGGTCCACTTTCCTCCGCCGAGTCTCTGTCGCGCCGACACCAAGCGCTCCGTGTATGTCTGTCTGCATGTGTTCGTGTGTGTTTGTGTTTGTGTGTATGTGTACGATTCGAGTTGAGTTGAACAGTAGAGCGATCGGTTTGGATGTCGTGGCTCTCGTGACGTCAGGTGAGGTGGTCGCCACCTCGATTTCAACAAATGCGTCCATTTCTCTCTCCCAATACAGTACTTACTTGATGCCGATGCAACGCGTGCCACGCATTACTGCGGACTTGCCGTCGCCGATTCGCTTGAGGCGGCGGTGGTGGCACGAGCGTGGGTGGGTGTAAGGAGCCTCGCTTGCTATTCACAGGATCGCACGAAGTGACATGGCCGCGCGAGTGTGGTCCATTTCCTGTCGCCGGCGCTGCTCATCCTTGGTGTCCGACCTGGAACAGGTGGTGGCTTCGCGGTGTACCTCTTCCTGCATGCTGTTGTTGTTGCTGCTGCTGCTGCTGCTGTTTTCGCTGCCGCTCTCGTCGTCTCCGATCATGGCCTCGCTGTGGATGTGGGCGTGCTCCAGCAGCAGCAGCGAGTCCTGCACGCTCCCCAGCGCGTCCACAAAGGCTGCCACAAAGTCGACGTGCGTGTCGTAGCGGTGGATGCGGCCGTCCTCGCCAAAGAAGAACGTGTTACCCACGGGGTACGCGACCTCGCGGCCCAGCAGCCGCTGCACGAGCGCCTTGTTGCTCGCGACGCCCGGGAACACCTTGTCGATCGTCGTCCTGGAGAAGCGCACGCGCAGCCGCGCCGTGATGTGCACGACCGGCAGTGGGTCGGGCGCCACCAGCCGCACGCTCTCGACTTCGTACTTGATCGCCGAGTGGTACGCCGAGTACCGCGTCCACTGCTCGAGCAGCGCCAGCGCGCCGCGCGGCACTCCACACAGCGTCAGGTCCGGGTGCATGACGGAAAGCAGGAAGCGTGCGTGCGAGGACTCGAGCGCCAGCGGCGCCTCGGCCGCGGGGGAGTCCCGACCCCGACCGGCGGTATGCCGAACTCGAACTTGCGGAAGTACTCGGCCACGACGCGGCCCACGAGCTCGCTCGGGAGCCTCGGCGGACGGGTGACCGGCGACGCCAACGGCCGGCGACGCTCCTGGCGCCGCGTGTCCAGCAACAGCTGCAGCTCCTGCACGCGCCGCCGCAGCGCGCTCACCTCGCGCTCCAGGCCGCGCTCGAACTGCTTGCGGCGTGACCGATAGAGCTTGCCGCGCTCGCTGTTGCTGAGCTTGCGCTTGCTGGCGCTCGGCGGGGGCGGGGGCGGCTCCATCGCGAAGAAGACACGCGACTGGCTGAAGAGGTGGACTACTGCGGTTGACGTGCGCAATTTGCTAGTGGTGAGCGCATGGGTGGCCGAATCGCAGTGCAACTCGTGACGAGCATCTACTGTAGCGCGACTTGGGTCGGGTATGGTATACTGTGGGCAAGTAGAGCGACGAAGCGATACCGGTATCTGTACAGTACCGTTAAGCAAAATGTCCTTTTGACAGCTCACAATAGTAATTAATTTCGATCCGCCGTTTCGCTTTTCGTCACCTGCAACTGACTCATCCGAGACGCCGAGCCTGCGTAGCCATCTCACCCCAGCAGGAACGCCACGTCCATGCGGTTCGCGCGCTCGCTGGCCGCCGGCCTCGATGGGATCCAGTCCTCGTCCTGCTCGTGCTCGCTGGCGTCCGATACGACTCGCCCACCTGCAGAACGAAAAGGTGTAGCCATCCCCATCGCCTCGTCTTCCTCGCTGTCCTCCACCACGTGCACCACCTTGCTCTCGAGCTCCACAGGATCGCACTTCATGTCCTCACCGCTGCTGCTACTGCTGATATGCACCGCGTCTCCGCCCTCCACCTCGCCGATCAGGTGGTCCTTGGCGATCAGCGCGTGGCCCAGCACCTTGCTCACCTTGGTGATCGACCCCAACGCCCCCATCAGCGCCGTCACGAAGTCCACCTCGGGGTTGTACCACTCGATCCTGCCGCGCTCGTTGAAGTGAAAGTGGTTGACGCACGGGTACGTGACCTCGAGCCCGATGAGCTCCTTGACCAGCTCCTCGTCCTGCAGCAGGTGCGGGAACACCTCCTCGATCGTGCGCCGCGAGAAGCGCACCGTCAGGTCGGCGCGGATCGCGATCACCACCGGCGCGCTCTCCAGCTCATCCTCACTGTAAGTGCCTTCGGTCTGCTCCGACGCGCGCACGACCTCGAGGGACCGAAGCGTCCAGCGGATGCTCGAGTGGTAGATGCTGTAGCGCTCCCACTGGTCCAGCAGCAGGTCGATGCCCGAGAACTCGCCGAACCGCACGTCCTTCTCCATGACCGCGCGCAGGAAGCCCGCCTGCGACGCCGTGGCCTTGGACACGAGCTCAGCCGTCGCCGCCTCCTCGTTGACCTGCAGCCGCACGGGCGCGCCGAGCGCAAACTGCCGGCAGTACTCGACCACGAGCCGCGCCGAGGACCCGAGCGGCGTGCGCGTGGCCGATAGCGCGAGCTCTCCGCGCACGTGTCTCGCGACCGAGAGCGCGGCCACCTGCTCCCTCAGCTCGGCCACGCTGCGCTCCAGCTCCTCCGTGTACATTTTCTTGCGCCGCCGGTAGTACTTGCCGCGCTCGCTGTTGCTCATGAGCTTGAGGTTGGGCACGATGCTCATGCGCGCCGCCGCCTGCCTGCTCCTGCTACTGCTCCGTTGCGTCTTCGTCTGCGTCTGCCGATCGCCCGCCGCGCTGACGAACGCAGCGACGAACGCGCTGTGGTCCTGTCCTCCTCCGACGTGCGCGCCGACGTGATCCACCGGCAGAGGACCCTTCCACGAGCGCTCCGAGCGCTCCCAGAGGCCCCGAGGACCCTCCACAGGCGCGTGCGGAGGCGTTGGGGGCAAGAGGATGCGGCCGTCGGCGCGCGCGGGCGAAGGCGCTCGCAAGTGGCCGGCGGGGAGCGCGGGCGCCATCGCGGCTGCAGGAGATCGCCCGGCGGCTTCGGTCGCGGTCGGTCGGAAAGTGTCGACGTGTTTCGAAGAAAACGTGGGGTCTGTGGGAAGCGTCGTGTTTGTACGGTAGATTGCGATTCCGACCGTGTCGAAATGCACGCCTTGAAGCCATGTTGTTATCTTCCGACTGAGAGGTGAGGTGATTGGCACTCCACCCAAGGATGGAATGCCCCAACTCACATGTGTCAACGGATGGGGACAGCACTCGAGAGCTTGTACTTTTCGCCGCTCGCAGTGTACCATGTGCACGAAGACGGCGCCCCGACGGCGCTCGTCATGGGATCCATGTGCCAGCGAAGCAACAGCACGTTGAAGGTGCGCAGCACTCGACGAGGAAGAAGTCGAGCGATCAGTAGGAGCATGACTGCCGGCGCTTGATACACGTTTTTGCCATAGTACAGGAAACCCGTCAGTAGCACGGCCTCGACGCTCGTGCAACGGTGGTTGCGATGCATAACGTGAGAGAAGTCGTCGCAGTCGTTGAAGAGCTTGGTGAACGGCACGCCGAGGCAATGGCGCTCGAAACTTGTGAGCTCAGCCATATCCTCCCCATCCTTTGAGACTTTTTGTGACTTCGCTTTACCTTTGCCTTCATTTTTGGCAACTACTTTGCTGTGTTGAGGAGCATCTGGGAGTCCATTGCTGTTGTGGACAGCATATCTATCTTGCCGATGGCTTTGAGCTTGCTTGCGACGACTTCGCTCTCGCATTTGGAAGACAAACGAAATGCTGAATGGGACAATCCCCAGCACAAGAGCTGCGAGAGCAATGAATACACCAAGGTTCGTCTTGAAGACGATGCACGAGTCGCTGAGATTGCAGTACTTGGCGCCTCGCGCGGTAGTCTTGCGCAGAAGCTCACCGTTCTGGTCCATAATGGCCGACAACGACGTGAATTGGTTCTGGTAAAGGAGAACCGCGACCACAGTCGTCGTACCCAGCTGCATGATCTCCCATGTGAGTCGGAAGTACCTGTCGAGCTGCTGCTCTCCCGACCGAGCTTTCATGAGGTTGATGAAAGAGTACGAAAACGCGAAAAAGCACAGCGTGAGGTTTCCAATCGACTCGAGCGACAGTGTGCCGGTCGTCAAGCCGAGATAGTACAAGTCCGAGTTGTACGCGAGGTGATACGTGACTTGGGCGAGGTACATGACCTGCATGTGGCCATTCTGACAGCGGTACGCCCAGATCTGCGTGAGCAACACGGACCGCTTCTGGGACATGGTCTGATACAGACTGATCATTCCCATGAACAAAATCTGCATCACTACGACGCCGGGCAGAACGCTGAGTGCAACCGAGTCGGCGTATCGGTTGCGAAACACGTTGACGGCCATATAGAACCGGTCGGGCTTGGTCGTGTCGTTGCTAGCGTAGAACTCCCACAAGCTATTGTAATAATTCTGAGCGACGAGAGATTCCAGCAGCGCACCGAGTAATGCACACAGCAACATAATCGTGTCAGTCCGCAATCGATTATGATCCGCCAACCACAAATTTCACAATTTCCCACTTACATGAACGCAGACATCGGTCGTCGAGCACACCGGTAGATCGTCAGGAGATTGAAGCATGAGGCCGTAGTTTTCCCAGTGTGGATTGAGTGTGCACGATTCTTCGACGTAAACCCCAGTCGTGTTGACTTCGCGAACTCGGCAAGCACCGTAGTAGCCGTGGAACAGCGGTTGCTTAACACTTTTCGCATTGTAGATGGTGTTGGAGGCTGCGATATCGCGCGATACTCGTTTGAGACTTGTATCGAAGCTGTACGGGAACAGCGTCAAGATGTCCGGAACGACTGCAACAAGGTCAGCTCCATCCGTGGCAAGTGCGAGCTTGCTACCAACAATTCCGTCATTCGACACGTCTCCGCGGCATTCAGTGTATTCTGGAAAGATGGTGTAGTCTGCAGCTGGAATAGACGAGTAGTCTGCGCTGTTTTCTGTCGACTGGAATTTGAACAGACGAATGTGCGCCTCGAGCACCCACCTAGTTGGACAGTTTTTGACCGTCTCGATGGCATTTTCGACCTCCTTGAGTGGTTGTGGCGGGACCGAAATGCCCAGCAACCGCACGACATCTACGATATACTGTGGGTGGCCTGCAATGGTAGTGATCGGCGAAGCCCATTCGTCCACGCCGCTCATGCACGCAGCAACCGGATCATTGTCAATTTCGTCGGCCAGCGCACGCATCTCATCTGTAAGCTCGCTTTCGTTCCACGTTCTGGTCGTGTACAGATTTTCAAACTCGGGTTTACTCATGAGAGGCGACTCGCCGAACTGGAGCAGCTGCAGAAAGGTTTTTCTACAACCAATTCCACAATTGGTGCAGCCTCCAACCATGACGGCGTCCATTTGGCTGTAGGCAAAGTAGCTTTCTTCGGCGTTGATAAACACTTTTCCACCCGACAAGTACTTGGTGCTGAACGCGAACATGATGAGCAGTAGTGGCGCGACGACAATTCGGCCAAAGACGGCTAAATATGCTCCGATTGCTGCTGGTCTGACCTTGGGCCGCTTCTTTTCGGTCGGCGTTTCCTCTGTCATGGGACTTGCTCGGATGTAAAGTGACTTTTTCTGCTTTCCTGAAGACCTAGAAAAACCAAGACTGCGGGGTTCAGACTTCAGCTCTCAAGCGAGACGGTCGCTATAAACGGCCTCGCGTGAGCTGAAGCGATAACAGAGTAAGCGGTTAGCTCTAACCTTAGAGGTGAGGCAAGCAAGTTGTGAGCTTCGCATTCGTTGCAGACGTTTTACTATTTATACGTGGAACGGTTAGCTGCGCTCAGGCTTGCAGGCAGCAGCGAGCACTCGGAAATAGAAGCGGTGACGAAACGCACTGCAACCAAAGACCCGAGTCAAAGTGATGTGATCTGCTTGAACCAACCAATAGCCAACAAGCCTCGCCTCAGCGCCGCAAGTCGCTGAGAAGTTGCGTCCCTCGCGCAGTCCAGAGCTCGGATATTAAAATCCCTCTGTGCATCACCCCGCTTCGTTGATTCTCCTCGTCACCGGTCAGACCTGCAGCTGGTCGAGGAGCTCGTCGTACTCGACGCACTTCTCGGACAGCACGCGCACCATCTGCTGATACGCTGCGAGCACTCTCTCAACTCGCGCATGGACGGCGAGCGCTCGCTCCGTAGACTGCTCGGTGGCTCCCTCGAGCCGCAACAGCAGCTCTCGGCAGCTTGACACGCCCTGCTGCAGCTGTTCAGCCTGGTCCAGCACGCCCCGCAGCTCCCGCAGGCGCACCAGCTCGCTCACGGCGCGGTCCACGCGCTCCTCTGACGTGAGCAGCACCGCACGCTTGACTTGGTCTTGCTCGAGGCCCCTGCGACTCGGCTCCAGCTGCGCACGGTACTCGTCGTCTACCAGCAACCGTCAGCGCGCTCCCAGCCCTCACCAAGCAGCAAGAGACGCACAGAAGGCCGAGAGCTTGGAGAAGCCGCCGATCGCGCCCGAGAGCTGCTCCAGCTGCGCGCGCACCGCCGACAGACGCGCAGGCAGCGCCACGTTATCACCAGGCGCGGAGCTGCCCAGCAGCTGACGCCGCAGCGCGGCCTCGCGCGCCTCGAGCACCGCCAGGTCGTCGCTCATGCTCGACGCTTTGTCACTTTCTGGAAATGCCAGTGGCAATTTACTGATGTGGCCATGAGGATTGGGAAGAAAGCCACGCCCCGTTCGTCTACTGCTGCTTGGCGAGATCTCAAGTTATTGACCTTCGTGTGAATTCGAGCTCGAGCTCTGCAGCATGGGGATGGTGGTGAAGAGAGGACTGAGCTAGTGGAGTTGACACGGCAGAGGCGGAATAGCAACAAAGGCAGTGAGTTGAATGGAATCTCATGTTGACGAAATGAAATGATAATCAAGTACACGAAGTCAAGAAAGAGCTCAACCATGTCAAGAGACCTGGAGATGCAAGTGGTCAGCGATGCTGAGGCTACGCCAAGGTGTTTCGAGCTCAAGACGGACGCTAGTTCTTCCTGACTTTGGACTAGCCCAGCAAGTGAGAAAGATGCTGAGCATGACTAACGACGGAACGCCAGACCTGCGCGCGTGCCGAGCGACGCCGAAATGGAAAAGAAGGTGCTCTTGACCTCGCTGCCTGTGAGCGCGGCGCGGCGCTCGCCGCCCAGTCTTCTGGCCAAGCGAGTGAGTTTGTCGTCGTTGGCGACCTGTCCGAATCCCACAACGAACGACTGCAGCTCGTACTTGGCGAATTGGCGGCGGATAGCCCGAGCCACCTGACAACTTTCATGTTCGTCCGCCGGCCACCCATCCGAGAAAAACACGAGCACTGGGCGGTGGCGAGAAAAGTCCGTGCGTGACAGCACCTCGTGCGCCAGCCGTAGCCCGGACGAGAACATGGTGCCTCGCCCGTGGAACGGGATACCCAGAGGGTTGGTCGCCATTGCCACGATGCCCTGTGCCTCGCACACGATCTCGGCCTCCGCGTCAAACGTCACGATCGACACAACGTCCAGCGATGCTCCAAGACTCACCGAGTTGGCTAGGTACTCACGCACAGCATCTATCAGGTTCCGCCATGGCTCCCCGCGCATCGACCCCGAGCTGTCGAGCACGAATACATGGTGGTGTCCACCATTGGCTGCATGGGAGCACTCGAATTGATGGCCATCCACGATCGACACCTCGCTTGTCACTCCATTCTCAAGTCTGGGGACAAGATCGTGCCATGCTGGTAGAACGCAGAAAGAGGGCTCCTCGTTGTGATCGGGGGCATCGCACTTGAATGCGCATTTGCCGAACAGCTCGCGCTCAACGTTCGACACACAAGGATCTTCCCAGCCGATGGTTCGCCAGTACGCGTCGTGGAGAAGCTCGTCCATCTCGCACATTGGTGCAGGCTTGAGGTTCCGCATACAGTGACGTCGCTGCTCAGTCGGTCCGCCCGAGAAAACGCAAGCCGTGTCACTCTGCTGCTCACACTCGAGGTAGTGCACGTGCTCTCGCCCCATCTTGGCGCAGTACAAGTTGCACATCTCGGCTACACCCGCCTCGCCGGCGCGGTACTTGCGGTCAGCGATGTCAATGTCCTGAGAATCCTCATCCGACAGAAAGACCGTGTTGCGCATATTGCCGTGCGACGCTGCGTGAAGTCCAGCGTGTCCGTGCTCCTTGCTGCAGTAGTAGCTGCAGCTGGGGCACCGAACATCGCAGTAGTGAATTGTTGTCGCCTCCATATCTACATCCAAGTCACTTGCAATGCACGAATGCTTGCCGATGTGGTTCTGCTGCTTCGGCTCCAACATCTGAATGCACTTTTTCCGCGACCCATTCATTTCTTGGTGTGTGTACCGAATCTTGCCGCGCAGGCCTTCGAACTCCTTCGAAAATTGCTTGAGACGGACATCAATGCGGCAAATCCTCTTCGAGTCGCACATAGCAGAACACGCGTGTGATTTGGTGCACATGTGCACCACTGGGAGATCCATATCCGCAGGAGGCTCCATCCCGTTTTCCAACGCGAATGCGCGCACCAACTCTGCGTGACCGTGGAAATGGTTCAAGATGTCGCACCTCTCACTGCACTCAGGCATCAGGCAAGACTCTACGCACGCAACTTCGACGCATTTGTGCGTCTCATGAGGCGTTTGAGAGTTGACAATGCATAATCCCTTACACCCTGGGAGGCTGCAAGGATCCCCACACGTGTGAAGTGTAATGCCACACATATGATCACCACTGTGATCAGCTTTCAGCTCGCATCGCTGTGAACAGCTGGGCGATTTCGAAAGCACACAGAGCATTCCACACGTGTGATCACCGCTTTCACACTCGCACTTCCCATCGTGACCTGCCTCGTTCGAGCACATGGGCATTTCCTCCGTGCTGGACAGCCCATCGTCTTTGCAGTACCGACAAGCTTGAGGGCAATGGTGATTCGTCCCGCAATTATGCGGGATTGTCAACGAGGGATGCATTGCAGACTGCATACATCCGAGGCGGAATGCTGCACATTGGATCTGGCAACGTGTCATCAGAGCAGAAAATCGAGCAAGGTATTGCTGGTCTAGCGCCTTCCAATCGTCTGGCACGCGTCTTGAATTTAGAGATTACCCACTGGTTGATTCGCAGACAGCAACGACGCACAACGAAAGTAAGAAAAGCATCAAATCGGGATTGCAGGGCTCAATCAACTCCATCGCGGGAAGGTTCACTGCGAGCCATGAACAGCTCCAGTAGAAATCGGAATGCGCGGCTCACCGATGTGAACTGTTCATCCGGTGCAAGCACGTCGACACCCAGGTCAATGTCATTGTCGGCAACACGCTCCAAGGTTGAACCCGCCAACATTGCGGTCAAGGTGTCTGCGATTGCTGGGAACTCAACGCATACACTTGATAACCCTTCATCTTGGACGCTTTTTCCTCCCACGATTGGGAACCTGGAGCCGGGCAGCCTGAGCGTATAAGAGCTGGAAGCTTCTCAACGATCTCTGCTAGAGCAAGTTGACGTGCACTATCGTCGAGAGACGTCCAATCCAGGATAGATATCTTCGCAAGCACCAGGCGGATGCAATCCAAAAACTCTTTGCCGCTTGTAAAGCCTGTATCTGGAGATGCTCCATCGCACAAACCCAGTTCAATGTGTCGCCGAGCATTGCTAAGAGACTGGTAGTAGGCTCTTGAGCCCAGCGGCGGCGAGCAGTTGATTTTCAGCTGTCCCTGGTACAAATCCGTGAGAAAGTTGTGCTCCTTGTTTGGACTGACAAGCTTTTCCAGTTTCACCAGGAACTCGTCCACGATCCCAAGTTGATCGTTAGGATTGACATCTTTGACACTCAGATACAACATCCCTCGAAACAGCTGTGAATCACTTTTTAGCAGAGCAACACCTTTTTGAAAGCGTGCAAAGAGCTCTTCCATCTCCTTGTCAAATCGCATCTCCATACGGAAGATAGTGAACATCGAGATGGACGCATTCAACAAGGACAGCAACACGTCTTCCTGCTCAGTACGCTCAAAAGAGCCAAGCCCCTCAAAGTCCAAAACCACGAGTAGAACTCCAAGCGACTCCAGTACTCGAAGACTCATCCACGCGCCGTCGGTACATCGTGCACCAGAGATGGCAAAGGAAGTGCCGGTGAGGTGGTTGAGTAGGTAGCTCTTGCCCGTTGATTGCTTCCCCATGGAGGTGACTACAACCACAGGTCGTGTCCATGCCTTCAGCATCGCAGACAACATTCCAAAGCGGATCGATCGTGCAATGTCAGAGGCTTGCATGGACTCAACTGGCTTGGAAGATGCATCCTCTGACGTCGACAACCCATTAGTCATGATCGACAGCGCGTTCGCTTCAGCTCGGCAGATCTGTATCGGGACAAAAGTAATTAGGTTCTGCACAAGCGAATTGATCGGCATTGGTGACAGTGCTTCACAATCAGTATACCCATTCGTTCGCTCTGAGCAGACATATTTGATCCCTCGAGACAAATTGACGTTTCCAAGATCCTTGCTTAGCTTGTAGAGATCACTCATCAGTCTCGCAAAGTAGTCAGAGCATGCACTGCAAGCCTCCACTGACATTGCCTGCGGGGTGCTAATCCGCAGACGCAGAGTCTTGCTGTTATCGTTCGCACACGCCATCAGGCCCCCAGCGGGAAACTTCTCGTACACATGATAGAACACCCGAAGCCAACTACAGCTATCAGTGCCTTCGCTAGGCACACCGTCTTCCAGTCGGCGCCGCTTGTTTGAGTGGCAGATGCGATATTTATCGCTCCGAACCGTCAAAACCAACTTGAATACATCTGCTTGACCTGTTGATACATTCAACACGTACAGCATATCGCCAACGCACTCTGCTACTAAATCGGTTGATTGAACCGACAGATGTGGTGGTGCCAGAGGAATCGATCGGTGGTCATCGCCCGCATATACATTCAGTGATCCGATCAGCTCCAAGCCTGTAGATTCAACCGAGAATCTTGCAAAAGCGGCACCGTCTGAAAACACGAGGAGCCCACCTTGAGGTGCTGAGCAAAACTCCTTGCACTGTTGAGAGGAGGTTGGGTGGGTCTTTCGAGACGTTTGCTGCGCACGAAAATTGATCGACTGAATCTCTTCGTTTGTGTCCATCAAGAAAACGGAGCTGTTGGTCACACCAACATGTGAAATTGATCCGAGCGATGTCTGTACGGTCAAGTCAGCACTAGCTGTACACGCCATCGTAGTGAAACTCGTGTTGAACTGGTAGACGCACAGATGATTGTTGTCAGTGACAAATGCGATTAGCCGATCCTTTGCGTTGAAATCGCACGCAACGCATCCACGACCGAAGCTCTTTATCGGCCAAGGCAAACTTCTGACAGAAGGCCGTTCTTGTTGGCTACAGCCCAGCCGATACACCTGCGTACTTACATCTGCACCATCTTCCAAATGTGTGATCATGAGCACAAACGATACTCCGGCAGTGAAGCATCGAACAACCTTGAGATTATCCGGAAGAATCCATGAGCCCAACCGCGCACTTCGGTACGCCTCGTGGTCACCCTTTATCACCTTGAAAAATCGAATCTTCCCGACTGACGGCTCCCAGTGCTCTGTAGCAACCGAACAGTACACACGAGAAGTATTAGGGGTTGTCTTAGCATCAATCCGCATACTGAGTTTGTTGTCGCCTGTAACAGATTGTTGCCAACTAGAGAGCAGATACGTCAAAGATTCGTACAGCAAGTTGTTGCGCTTTGATTTCAGTTCTCGATCCAGCTGAGTTTTGAAAGCTCTGGTAGTCTGTCTCACCCGTGTAGATTGATACGAAGCCATGACTGTATCGACTGCATGCTTCCATTGTTGACGAGCATTCCCTAGATAAGACGAGACTAAATCTCAAAATCGAGCCCGTGTAGCTCCATCTTCACCTGAAAAGCGTCGGCCTGCAAAGTTAAAAAAGGCCTTGTACCACGAATTTTTCTTTGGCACTTCTTCACTACCAGAAAGAATACTGGATATAATCTCTTTGACTTCTCCGCACGGAGTGCCGCCAGCAAAATGCTCGAATATCCCACTCATACACCGTCGGAGGCGAATAGGAGTCATCACAACCATCAATGGGTCTTTGGGTAAAGTCTTCCAGGCGGCTTCTTGGCATTCCAAATGGGTGAGGACTTTGTTGAGCGTAGACAAGGCTATTGACGCCTCCGCCATCAGAGTATCAAACTCGAAGAGTGGTCTGGCAATCGCTTGCAGTTCTGTGCGAATCGAATCAACCTCATCTTTGACTTCCTCCGCAGCTACAGCTACCATGCACTCGCACTCCAAACCATGCTCTTCATCAAGCCCATTCAACGGCTCGATTGGCCAGCACTCTCCAGCCTTCAGCAACTCTGGCAATACTGTCAGATCGACTTTCTCAAGATCAAGATCAAGAGCGTATTTTTGGGCTTGTTGAACGACCCAGTGGGCGAATGCGCGCACATCTTCGAATGTCCTTGTTCCCTTCGACTCATTTTTGACCCTGCTTGTCTGCTCCACAATTGAAGTGCCAAGAAAGTTACCCTTCATCAGGCTAACCTCGCCTCCACTTCGAGACACTGGAAAGCTGGCTGAGGTTTGCCATTCGCACTTGACGGCGTCCTTCTGGTCCTCCTGCTTCTCGACGCTGAAGTCAAACGAATACGCCTGCATCCAGTTGGGGTTAGCCGCATTTGTTGACGCAGCCACATGTTCGACGTCGCTGTCCGTCATGCAGCACTGCAGATCAGAGCTCACGCAAGTCAGAAAACGGAGCACGTAGGTCGCCGTGTCGCGAAGCCGTGATTCACTGAAAAGCTCGTCTTCTAGCCATGCGAAGAGAATGAGTCCTGGGTAGGCGTTGGCTTCAAACGGGCAGCGCCAAATGACGCAATAGATTCCCAGGTTCTGGGGCTCGAGGCGCTTCTGGAGCTCAACCGACCAAACTCCGAGCTGCTAGAGAGCGCAAGTGACGCCGTCTTGCTTGCCGAAAAGCCCCAGCACGCCGGGAAGCTCGCTTGGCGAGTCCGAGAGGCCATCTCCCGTAGCCGCAGCAGAAGTTCGAGCTCAGCGTCCAGCTCCGATGGAAGCACAGCATTGTAGGCAATGTCCGCCGGCGTCGTGGAGGGCAGTAGTCCTAGCGTCGCGCACAGCCGCAGCACCTCGGTCTCGTTCAGCACGGGCTTGACGGCCTCAACGTCTCCCTGCGCTTCGGCCACGAGCGCCACCAGCCTGAAGCAGGCGTCAAGATCCATCTGTGCGGCTCGGACCCAATCGAGAAATGAGGCCGTTGAGCCCCAACCGTGGGAAGCGAGACCGTTGGGCTGCCAACAATCAGCGCCGCGTCTCGCCCGCTTTTCAATTCGATCGATTGTAGTCGTCACGCTCTCTCTAGCTGGTGGAGATCCCTCGTTCACCCAAGCTGCCTCGTCCAGTGCACTCGATGGCAGATCCGCTCCACAGCTCTATAGAAAACCACGAGCCCTGCATTTCGTCGATGTGGAGCTAATGCAATCGTCGAGAAGAAAGCGAGGCCGTCGATCCCCATCCGCCGATCAATCCGAGGCGCTCGAGGCTCCCACGCAGCGCCATTGCCGCCTCCAATCAGCCATGTGCGACGTGTGGCGGCTCCATCGACTAAAAAGCGTGGCCACAACGTGTCAAGTGCACCCATGGATGGCTACACCCGCACCTGTTCCCCTGATTTACGTCCTCCAATACCACTTCACGGTGCATTCCTCGTACTAAACCCACCCCTCACCCCCTCCAACACACCCTCTTCTAGCGCAATTCCTCACTTGTCAACGCTTTTTCAACTCGCCACTTTCAGAAAATCCGGTGAGCGGGGGAGGACGCCACTTCGGGAAAAGACGCCGAGCTGCCACCCGCCGCGCCGCGAGATGCCACGCCGCCCGCCTCGACCCTCGCGCCAGCTCAAGCAGCAGCTACTTGCGGCCGCTGCGCTCGCCGGCCGCTGGCCTCGCGGGGCTTTCCGCGGCCTCAAACGGCCTCCTGGGGGCCTCAGGAGCCCAAGAAACGTCTCGGCGGCATTTTCGCGACCTGGAGGAGGCGTCGGCGGCCGAAGACGACTCGTGCGGCGAGCTGGAGGACTGGGAGCTCGACGGCGGCATCTTCGTGTACCTGGCGGCGCTCTGCTACATCTTCATCGCGCTCGCCATCATCGCAGACGACTACTTTGTGGCGGCGCTCGAGCGCATCTCGGACGCGCTGGAGCTCTCGCCGGACGTGGCCGGCGCCACCTTCATGGCCGCGGGGTCGTCCTCGCCTGAGCTCTTTGTGTCGCTCGCCGACAACGTCTTCCACAAACCAGCAGAGAGCCTTGGCGCGGGCACGATCGTCGGATCGGCCATTTTCAACATCCTCATCATCATCTCCATGTCGGCGCTGCTCGCGAGGGACGTGCTGGTGCTCGACTGGCGACCCATCCTGCGCGACTCGCTGTGGTACTCGTGGGCCATCGGCACGCTCATTGTCGTCGTCTGGGACGGCAAGATTGGCATCTTGGAGTCCGCCATCATGGTCACGTCCTACTTCCTCTACATTATCTACATGACGCAGAACGAAAAGGTCGTCAACATGTGCTGCAAGCGTCCAGGTAACATTGGAGCGCAAGAAGACGATGATGCAGCCGTGCAAAAGCACGTCCCAACCGACGACACGGAGCTTCTCAAGGCTCAGGCTGCGAGCTCAGCCGCCAAGAACTATGAAGGGACAGCAGAGGGGTCGGCTGCTTCTGCCGGGCCAGACGGACACCACCCCTCGACGCATGGTCCTGTTTTTCTCGGCGAGCACGAACGAGCTGCCTCCATGCTTCAATCAAAGTATCGTGTGTTTCAGTATCACGGCCACTCGCCCAGCCAGCACTTCGAGGGAATCAAGATGGACGCTGAAACGGGCCACGCAGATGCGGAGAAGGAGACCCCAGGCTCGACAACCCCTACACTCTCGGTCGAGCACGGTGTCATCGATGCTTCTGCAGCAATCCCCGAGGAGCAAGAGGATCTTGGTGGATACTTCGATGAGATCTGGGATGTACCGGAGAGCATTCTGGGCAAGGTCTGGTTTGTGATCACTCGTCCAATTGTGGTGGTGGCGAGATTCACGATCCCAGACAGCAAGTATCCTGTCTTTTCAGGAAAGTTTGGGATCGCCGGAGCTTTCTTCATCTCGATCGCGTGGATTGGCGTGCTTTCGCACTACACGGTGGAGTTTGCGACCAAGGTTGGATGCATTGCCGGGATTCCGTCAGCGCTGATGGGGCTGACGCTCCTTGCAGTCGGAATGTCGATCCCGGATGCGCTGAGTTCGATTTTGGTTGCACGCGACGGGCACGGCGACATGGCCGTCTCGAACGCGCTTGGTAGCAATGTGTTCGACATTCTGCTTGGTGTCGGCCTGCCCTTCCTCCTCTCGAACCTGGTCTACGGCGAAGAGGTCCCGGTGTCACGAGACGACCTCGACATGTCGATCTTCATCCTCTTCGGCGTCTTGCTGTTCGTGGTGACACTGCTGATCCTTTCGAAGTGGCGGCTCTACCGAGGCCCGGCGGCGCTCATGGTCCTGGCTTACGGCGCCTACGTCGCCGTCTCCTATCTGCACGGGTTGGGCAAGCTGTGACGCGCACATGCAGCGAGCCCTTCCTTGTGTCCAACGAGTCGCCGATCGTGATGCGACAATGCTCACTTCCTCGGGAGGATTGAAGAACCCGCAGCCACGCTGTACCCACCTCTCCGCCGGGTATGCCGTGTTCGAGTTATGATAGCGACGATGATTTTGTGGTCGCCCCGATCTCGCTGGGTGGTCAAGGATTCCGCCGCCGAGATGGGACGCAGCCTTCTAAATAACACAAGCTTCTCGTTCGTTGGCGCTGGTTTACTCACCCCGCAATCCTGTTCTTGCTGCGCACACCCACGGGGTCAAGCCTGTCGACCGTTGTTGGACGACCAGGGCTCGTCGCCGTCTCACTCCATGAAAATCCACCGAAGCTCGTCATTCCGGCTGTTTTCTCATCAGGATGGCGAACCATTCCATGTCGTACATTGCGCGTAGTTTCAGTTGAACGGCGATGCTCCGGAGGCGATTACGAAGTGGCACCGCGGAGTTTACGGCAAAGGGTTGTGGCATGAGTGAACGCCTTGACTCTGTCTGTTTACGCTGCGTAGCGTCATCGAGCGACTCGTAAGCGCAGGGCGGAAGAACACGCAGGAAGGGATTTGTGCCAATTTTGAACTGCGGATGGCCCCGAGGGCCGACAAGGGGTGCATTTCGCGCGCAGCACTTTTCTCAGCTCACTTTCCTCTTCGTGTGCGTCACGGATTTGATCGTTGCCCTCGCCTCGTTGCACCCGGTGCTCGCAATCTGCGTGCATGCACGGAGAACAGTAATCGCGCGGCCAGAAAGAAGGCGAAATTGCTCGTCTCTCGTCCGCGCAATTTTGGTCGATTTGCGTCTCGTGTACACCGCCGCAACCCGTCGACTATTCATGTCCACAAGCGGCGGCTGCGGGTCCTTGCGGCTGACCAATTTGCAGCATAATCGGCGTGTTCTAGCGCCGGCTACTTGAAGGTGCCGTCCGCTCCTCTCGCGACTGGAGATTGATATACATTGATGCAGTGTGCGGAGCACGATAAGCGACCATAGCACTCCGGATGATCGACAAATCTCGCCGGCACCAGCCGGCATCTGTTTTCCGCCTCAAAATTGCGCACGACGCGAATACGACAGCCAGCTCACGCCTGACGAGTGAAGATGCCCCGACTCCATTGAGGCTTATGGGGCGCCACGCACCGTGCCGTTCTCTTGTCCGCTCGGTGATCCGCAGCCCCGTGTACCTACGGTTTGGTGTCTCGGAAATGTTATGCACAGCGCACCCTCGTTTATGCCTAGACTCCAGGCAGGCGTCGCGCTGTTGATCCAGATGGACGCTCATAGCCGCCTCTGCGAGGCTCGATTTTCTGTGTGTCGCGGGATTGGGCAATCGCTGACAGCGACTCGACTTGAACAGTTGGCGCGCGGAGTGCAGACGAATTGCAAGCTCACTTGCTAACTCGACCCGTGGTTCTCAAACCGCCGACCAGCCAACGACCCTCGCAGCTAACCACCCAACCCACCATGCAGTCTCCACCGACGCAGTCTTTCGACGAGCTGAGCCTCCACGCAACTGCACCGAGCACCGGTGGGTCCTCTGCCGGCTCCGACTGCGACTTCGCCGAAGCCGAGCGCCTTCGCAAGCAGCGCGAGCTGAAGCGCAAGTCTCGTGAGCGCAAGAAGGTACGGATCGCTTTGATCGACTAGCACTTGATGAGTCCGCACGACGCACTTTTGGACCTTTGGGCTCATTGTTGCTCATGCTTGCTCGAATTCAGCGCGACCTAGAGGAGCTGCAGGCGACCGCTGCCGCGCTGGAGGCGCAATACAGCCAGCTACTTGCCGCCAAGATGCAGAAGGAACAGCAGAGCGGCGAGCCCGGCTCGCCCACCGAGTCGCGCTTGGCGTCGCTCAAGGACAACTACCTGGCGCTGCGGGAGGAAGTGCAGGAGCTGCGCGACCAGAGCGCCGAGTTCAAGCTCAAGATTGACGAGTACGAGCGCTTCATCGCGACGCTGGACGGGCAGCTGCTGCTCGTTTTCCAAGGCATGGGCTCCATGCCGTTCGAGGAGACACGGGAGCCGCGACCGACGAGCGTCGGCGCCCCCTTCTTCCAGCTATGAAGGCGCACGCGCATACTACATGAAAGGACAGAGCACTATGAGCCGAGCGAGCTGCATGAAGCCCGCAGTAACTATGCAGTAAAAGTAATCAAGCGTCATGAAATGCATGCTACAGTAGTTGTCGTTGCAGTTGACCATGAAATGAGACCATCCAACCGGAGTCGAGGGTGACGTCGGACATTGGGGCATCCATCGTCAGCCAGGCGTGCCTCCGGCGTGCGTCCAGCGTGCTCTATGCTGCCATGTGCGCCGTACCGTGGAGAACACTAATCTGCTTGCAGCTTACGCTCGCCGTCATCACCAATTCGCAGCGTAGGACTGACGAACGAACAAAAGGCAGAGGAGCAGCGAGTGGTGCCACAAGGATTTGACAGTGGTTGATGGGAGTGGCAGCCGAGCGACCATCAACACCACCTGTCCAAAAGCATTTTCATTCTTTCGAGCAGGTTCAAGCGATGTCGTAGTGTCGATTGCGTCCTAATGCGAAAAAAAGGATAACCAGGCACCCGAGTCACATGCCGTTCGCCAGGTTCGCCTAGTCGTGAAGAATGGTCGTCAAAGGACGGACCGATTTCTTTTTTGAGCTCATCTCCTTCAACAGATTGGTCGAGTTGCATGGTGGACTCGTGCACTGTGCTCGTCTTTTCGTCTTTCGTGGCGCTGTCGATTGCTCATGAGAAAACTCTATGGCAAGGATTTCGCTCTTGCACGGCAATCACCAATCATTTTGCTTCTTCAGCGCTTCACCCAACCACAGCCAACCACCCACGCCGCAAGCTTCTGAGACCTCCAGACAGACAGGACGCAGGTTCGCCGCGTTCTCCACGTGGCGTCCACATGCATGCAACGACTTTATTTACCTTGCTTCGGCGGTTCAGTCCCCCGCCCGAATTATAACAGTACTGAATCCACGCAGCAGCCACAACACAGAGACGCGGCCTTACTCGTTCGGGATGGTGAAGACCGGGCCAACAGCCATCGACTCCCACCGGAGCGCGATGAAGAGCACCTCCTGGAGCCAAATGTTCGTCACCGTCGACCCGCCAAAGTGAAAGAGACACTTCTTGTCCTTGTGTGAGCCGACGCTCACCCCGCGGTCCTGGAACAGCACCCAGATGTACTTGTCGACCCAGACCTCGGACACAGTCCCCGAGGTCGCCACTAATGACTCGGAAGAAGTTACTGTCGAGGACATGGAGTGGATTTCGTCGAGCAGCTGCGCGATCTCATCCTCGCGGAATTGCACCCGGTCCTTGTCGATAGACTTGAACAGCATCATGTAGCCCTCAGCGATACGGACCCGAGCAAGCAGGAACACGGTCTTGACGAGCCGGTCAACAACTGCGGGAGAACGGATCACACGGTAGAAGAGCACCGTGTCATCGTTTACGTGCTGAAGCACATGAAATTTGACCTCAATTTGCGCGCTATAAATCTTGGGGAAGAGCTCGGGCGACGAGAAAATGGGCCAGCTGCGCTGCAGCAGTTCATACGCGGAGATCCCGGGGAACTCCTTCTCGAGCCCAAACTTGAGCTCGTTGCCCTGAATTTTGCGTTGGTCCGTCCACCCAAGCACGCGCGCACCGGTGCTGAGCTTCTCGGAGCTGTAGGCAAAGTTGATGACATCGTCGCGCGCCTCGGCGATGACCTTGGCGTACTCTGCCTCGGGAAGTGGCGTGACGTGGAAGCGCTTCAGCTCTGGGGACGACGGATCGGGCAGCGCCTCGGCGCCGTCCGTAAGCTGTCCGATGCGGTCCTCCGTCTTGGTGAACTCTGCGTTGAGCTCGTACAGCTGCTGGTTCTCGGCGCGGAAGCGGTTCTTGAGCTCGGTGAGCTCGAGGTACTTTTGCATGACTGGCGAGTTCTCATCGTCGCGCGCCGCCGGCTGGCGTGCTAGCATGGCCGCATACTGAGCCTCCAGCGTCTCGAGCTCCTTCCTCAACGTCGCCAGCGTGTTCTGCAAGTCCGACGTGGCATAACAAACACACACATCCTCGATGTCAGCAATCGATTGTCGACCTCCACTTTCGGACGTCGAAACCGCCAGGAGGACAACGGCAACCGCCCGCGTAGCGAAACCGACAACGTCAGGAGGACAGATCACGCACAATTTTCTTGTTGTAGGACTTCTTGACGTACGCGCGGTGCCGCAGCCGCTTGCGCTCGCGCTCCCTCTCGGCCTCGAGCTCGGCCGCCGACTTGTCGCCCAGCTTGGCGCCGCCGGCGAGCATTTTGGCCGCCGGGTGCGTTTGCGAAGCGAGCGTTCGGGACCGAGTCGAGTCCTCGTGCGCGGGCGAGGACCACGAGGGCTGCTTCATGTGCGTCGCGCGCGGCCAGGAGCCGAGTGGGCCGAGCACTGGCGGCCTCTGCGTTCCCGACTGCTGCACATCCCGCCGGCACGCATGAAGGTTAGCGCTGTAATTTTGAGAAAGGAGAACACATGACGTCTGTATTACGGCAGCCGCGCTTTTCAGATCTGGCGGGGCCGGAGCGCCGAGAACTACGAATATGGACTCGACGGGACCTGATACCGCCTATACGCACGCACCAGCGGCCCGTTTGCCCCCCTCGGCCTAACCTTCGCCTTGGGCCTCCGGGCGTAGTGCAATGATTCGCTTGCTCGTCGTGCACGCCCACGACTCGTGCTGTTTGTATGGTAAGTATTACTCCGAGTACATGCAGCAAGTGAACACCATCACATGCGTGCGTGGGTGTGACCTCACCGATGAGGTCATGTGGAGACTCTCGATGGGGATGCGAGGCACAGCAGATGTACACTCGGCCAGTCTGCGCGCTCGGCGACCAGAACTACAACTGAAGGTTCAAGCGTGTCGAGCAATCGCGGCCGTAAACAGCCCACTGTGGGCCACCTGAGTGGCTGCCGAGGGCGTGGCCGAGCTTATGGCCACGTCGCCGCGAGTGCGTGAATGAAGTAGAGTAGAGTGCACCCAAAGTGAGTGCCCTCCTCTTCGCTTGCTGTGCCGGAGATCGAGCTGATCTGGATTCGTCATGTTCATCGGAGGGAGGGCTTTATACTACTTGCGTCGACTTGCACGATCGACTTGGACATTAACACGGCAGCTTTGCAGCACGTTGTCCGATAATCTCTGAGATGGACACGATAACGCCATTGAGAGGGCTGCTAGCACTGAAGCTCGATCTGCATGCAAAGCTCATTTCGCGATTCCCGCAGAGGCTGAGCGACTTGATGAGCCGCGCCACGCCTCCCATGCGTTCTTACGTCTGAAAAGAGCAGTGTATGCTGACCCTGACAACGCAATGTCAACTTGACTCGTCAAGATCTCGAGTCTCTCAACTTGGGAGGTGAGACTCACGCGTGCTTGTTGTTGGCTCTTCCCCTGGTTCCAAGGCAGAAACTTTAGTCCCTCAAATGAAAATGCCAAACGAGATCTTGGACTCGGATTTTCGAACATGGGGCTGGCAGGCGTCCTCGAAAGATTTCCAACTGAACTAATTCCTGTCATCCCACGCAGAAGATGCCGCCTCATTTATAGATCTCACCCTTGCTGTTCCCACCGCTAAGCTCCCGTTCGTGAGCTGTTGGCCTCGTCGAAATGGCGACGACCAACGCATTGCTGGATTCATTGGCATCGACTGATGCAGAGGCTACGTGGAGCTCGAGCCAGGAGCTCAACGCTTCAAAGCACAGCGAAGGATCTAGCAGCTCAAAGCGCAAGATAGCGCGAGTGACAAAGCCCAGGAGCAACCTAGAAAAAGGTGGAGACGCCAACGCGGCGAACGCCAAGCTGGAGAGGTCGCGCGCCAAGGAGAGACGCAAGTATTATCGCAAGAAGCAGCGTTTGGTGGAGCTGCAGCAGCAGGCTGCAGTGCTCGAACGCCGACTACAAGTACTCAAGGAAGCGCCAGAACCTTCTGATGGGTCTACTCGAGAATCCGATAGACACGTTCCGAGTGATGTGGAGCCTATCTCGCGACGAGAGCAACTCAAGGTGATGGTGCTGGAGCTAAAGAAGACCAAGGCGAGGCTGCGCAACGAGAATACGCAGCTGCGGAAGCAGTATCGAGTGGCGATTCAACAGGCGTCGTACCTGTCGGATCTTTTGAGCGCGGAGCATCAGCTCTACCGCGTACACTCAGCATACTTCCGGATTCTCGTGCCTCTTACTCAGGCGACGTGCTCCGCACTCCATGAGCGTTCATCCGCGACCGTTCTCTCATTCTCCCAGTCAACCTTGAATGCGCCGATTATCGGGACCATGGCTGGCTGGCGTGGCATGCGCGTCGTGCACGGGAGCTTGTTCAAGTTTGCAATCGAGAAGACGTTTTCTCGCATGAGCGCCAAGTACGCATCTTCACAAGTGTGGGCTGTGATGCTTGACCCGTCACGAAACAGGAGGATATTCTCTGACGAGCTCGGCAAGCGCGTGCGACTCGTGCAAAAGGTTGACGACGACAACTACGTGTTCTTGGAAGAGATGCGCGTGCTGGTGCCGGGTGCAAACGGCCAGTTCATCAAGTCTGCGCTGCTGAAATCGCGCTTTCAGACCGAGAACGGCTACCGCATACACACGCGCGCGCTTGATAGACGGATGATCGAAATGGAGGATTTACTCTCAGGGGATCCCGTGGTGCTCCCCCACGAGTTGTGGAGTCCAAGCAACCAACTAACGTGGATTCAGTTCGAAGACGTCGGGGGCGACTCTGTGACTGTCAAGTTTGCGGGGATCTTGCCCACCATCGGCGCCACCGCATACTTTTGGATGGCCGAGGTGGTCTTGCTGTGTTTGCGCTGCGAGCGAGCTATTCTCGGGCCACGTTTCACGTTGCCCAGTTTTTGATGGACAAGCGTGGCGTCGAACCCTCGTGAGTGACTAATGGTAACAAACCAAGTCGGCATTTGAGTTGCAGTTGATCGGTAACTCGACTCACACAAGTGGTCAATGATGTGGCGGATTGCATCAAGCGATGTGTGAATGTTGCACTGACTTTTTCCAGCGCAATGATGTGTTACGAGCTCACAGTAGGATACCTCAGGGAAGACACAACGTCACATCGCAAGAGCTCGGTGGTCAAAGCCCTCTTTGCCACTCACTGCTCGCGCGATCGCGTCCCCATGTCGGCGTTCCTCGACCCGCTTGAGCCTCTGGGCGACGAGGAGCTCCTCGCTTTCGTGCTTGAGGTTGAGCACAAGCTCCCTGACGATGTCTCCCCGGAGCTCGAGACCAGGGAGACGCCAGCTGACAGCAAGACCAAGCAGAGCAAGGCTCTAGACCAAAAGCGAGAGAAATCCCGAGCTAGGGAGCGGCGAAAGTACTACCGCAAGAAGGAGAAGTTTGTCGAGCTACAGCAGCAGTTGGAATTACTCGAACGACAGCTGCAACAGGTGACGGCTCAAGCTGGCAACCGAGCGATCACAGCGTCTGCCGTTTCCAGGACTTCTCTAGAAACAGGTTCAAGCGTGCCATTCTCTGCGCGAGATGAGCTCCCGACGCTGCTCCTGGAGCTCACTCAGGCGAAGGCGATACTGCGCAACGAGAATACGCAATTACGAAAGCAGTTCCGAAAGGCATCGCTGCACACGGAGTATCTGTGCGACTTGCTGTACGGCGAGCACAAGCTTTATTGCGCGCACGCGTCTTACTTCCGCCTGCTCACCCCGCTTTCACGAGAAGCGTGCAACCAAGTCCACGCAAATTCGTCAGCGACAGTCAGTTCTTTCTCGCGAGCGATGGTGAAGGCGGCCCAAACGGGGATGGTCGCTGGCTGGCGCGCAAAGCGGTTCGCCGACGGCAGTCTGTTCAAATTCACCATAGAGAAGAAGTTTCATCGCACAAACGCCAAAGCCGCGTGCACGCAAGTGTGGAGCGTGTTGCTCGATCCTTTACGGAGCAAGAAGATATCTGCACAGGAACTTGGAAAGCTTGTTCGGCTCGTTCAAAAAGTCGACGAAGATAACTATGTGTTCTTGGAAGAACTTCAAGTGCTGGTGCCAGGGTCAAACGGCGAGATGATCAAATCCGCATTGCTAAAGTCGAGACTGAAAGTTGAAAATGGGTACCGCATTCACACTCGAGCACTTGATCGGGAGATGATCGAGATGGAAGATCGGATTTCTGGTGATCCTGTATCATTGCCAGGCGAGCTCTGGAGTCCGAGTGAACAGTTTACTTGGCTAGAATTCAAGGATGAACCAACCGGCTCTGTGACTGTTACATTTGGTGGCATCTTGCCCACGATCGGTGCAACAGCGTACTTTTGGATGACAGAGGTGGTGATGCTTTGTCTTCGCTGTGAACAAGTTGTGCTGGGCCCTCGATTTTCATTGCCAACATTTTAAGAGGAAGGCAGCTCGACTGTGGATTACGCAAAAACGTATCCTGTTGGTAGTGATGCTTACCAGTACACACAAACTCTCCTACACCGGCAAGCAACCAAGCACATTCGCTTACAAGCACGTCGCGCCAAGGAGCGGGGTGACTTCCGACGTGATGAGATCATTCAAGATCGACTTGAAGACCGTGTTGAAGACAGCCATGAAGGTCTTGTACGCGTTCTTCTTCTTGTTGAGCGCGTCAGCAGTGAAATCGAGAAGTCCGTTGATGAGCGCGTTGATGAGTGCGTTCGTGTCGTGGAACGTGAACTCGATGTTGTTGATCTTGTCAAAACCTGCCTCGAAAGTGGCGACAGAGGCGTTGATGAGGTGCTTCTCAATCGAAGTCACAACGTTGTCGAGCGAGTTAGTGATTACACTGGTGAGGATGCTGCCGACCGTTAGGTTCGAGCATGTGGCCGGCTTGAGGCCGGCCTTGCAGTTGTACATGGAGGCATCAAGCGACACGTTGACGATCGGCACTTGAAGAGCAAGCTGAACATCAGCACCAATGGTCATAGGCGGGCACTTGATCGGTTTGAGGATGTTGGTCCAGCAGATCTGGTACCACTTGTGGTCCTGAGTAATCTTAAGCGAGAAAGAGGCGTCGATCGACAGCTCGCCGTCGAAATACGCCGCGACCTGCACGCTGTGGTCACTCGTCGCGTTGATGTGGTACGGAGTCACCAGTGTGAGACCCGTGAGGTTCATCGACTCGACAGTCGGGGAAAGCGTGAAGTCGACACCAAGCACCGAGAAGGGGATGTCATCGACCGTCTGGTTGGCGATTAGGTACGGATCGTAACCGACCAGGAACGTCTTGATGAGGGCGTTCGAGTCGGCCGTGGCCAGGTCGACGATCGAGTTGAGCGTCACAAAGTCGTTCGTACGTTGGGTGAAGTTGACGACCGTGCACGTGTCTGCGACCGTAGCCTCGATGGCCTCGTAGTACGCCGACACGCTTGAGGCCGAGGCCAGGAGCACCGAAGCAGTGGTGGCGAGCAGCTTGAACATGGCTTGTTGCGCAGGACGAGGAAAGTCGGGAAATGGTCACGGGAGTTTATCCCGCGGTAGCGCCGTCCCAAGAAGGCTCTACCTTCAAGGCAGTGCCTTGAGCATGAGCGCACAGACCACCCGTCTGCTTTCGTCTGCTCCTTTCATCGCAAGTTTACCCTGAGCAAAGGCTAATCGCTTCATACCACGGCGGCCCAGTTTCATGTTTGTGAGTTGCACCTCCGGTCAGCGCTAGAGCCTCCGGTGAGCCCGACACACTTACAAAGTGACTGGGCGAGAGGCAAGTGGACGGTCTTCTGCCCGCCTGTGTATCCAAGACTGCCTCGTGAGTCACAGCGACCAAGAGTGCGATGATCAAATGAGCCGTTTCATGTGCGTGATCATTGCAAAAACGCGGGCTCTAGGCACAATCACGACTAACAGCAAATTTGATTGGCACACAAGCTGACGACACTGCGCAGCAGTGCCTGCCTTGGGTCTGCAACTGCTCCCTTCGACTAGATCAACCTCTCTTTGTTACAAGCATGTAGCCCCGAAGAGTGTGGAGCTGTTCTCCGTCAGCAGTCCGTTCAAAATCGATTTGAGCACCGTGTCGAAGACAGCCATGAAAGTCTTGTAGGCGGTACCCTTCTTGTTGAGCGCGTCGGCTGAGAAGTCGAGCAGCGCATTGATGAGCGCGTTGATCAAGCTGCTTGTGTTGTGAAACGTAAATTCGATGTTGGTGATCGAGTCGAAGCCAGCGTCGAACGTTGAGAGCGTGGCGTTGATCAAGTGGCTCTCAATGGATGTCAAGACCGACGAGTAACTGCCTGTGACCGCCGCGACGAGGATGCTGCTCACCGTCAAGTTCGAGCACGTGGAGGTCGAGATACCAGATTTGCAGTTGTACATGTACGCATCGATCGACGTGTTGACGACGGGCACCTCAAGAGCGAGCTGGACATCCGCGGTGATGGTCGCCGGCGGACAGTTCCATGGATCGAGGATGTTAGTCCAGCAGATCTCGTACCATTGATGATCTTGCTTGATCTCCACCGAGAAAGTTGCATCGATTGAGACTTCTCCGTCAAAATACGCGCCAACCTGCACGCTATGGGCACCCGTGGCGTTGATGTGGTACGGGCGAACGAGCGTCAGCCCCGTGAAGTTCATCGATTCCAGCGTTGGAGTGAGTGTGAAACTGGACAAGAGCACCGTAAAGTCGATTGAGTCGATCGTCTTGTTCGTGATGATGTACGGGTCGTAGCTCGCCAGATACGTCTTCAGAAGCGTGCCCGAATTGGCTGTAGCCAAGTCGACGACCGTGTTCAGAGTCGTGAAGTCAGTTGCGCGCTCCGTGAAGTTGACAACGGTGCAGGTATCGGCGACAGTGGCCTGGAGATAGGCGGAGACACCTGAAGCGGACGCGAGGAGCGCCACTGCCGCAGTCTTGAGAGTCTGCAATGTCATTTGGAATTGAGTCAGTGAGCAAGACGAAGCAAATCGAAGAATGACGCTCTGCTAGCGCTGCAAGTCGGTCCAAGGTCACTTGGTTGAACACCACAGAAACTGCGATGCTCACCCTTCAATCGATCAATTCCCATTTTCCTTTTCCAGATCCATTCAGGGCAGTTTCACGAGGCGGGAAGCCACTGCGATGCCTGCAGCTCTTCCAGGACAAAGAATTGTGATGCTAAACCTTGGAACTGGCAGCATGATGTATCCACGACTGCCTCGTGAGTCACAGCAGCAGGTCGCAGACAAACTCCATGTTCGATTACTACCAGCCAAGAAATACTTGAAGGTCATGCTCGCCAGCCGATTTTCATTCTGCTCCATCCATCGATCACAGGCACGCGAAGGAACCTGCGGTGCACAACAGATCTCAACGACCGAGTACTTTACGATGAATGTACCCGGCAACATCGATGCTGGCATCTTCACTTCAATAAGTTACAGATGAGAATACAATTCTCCTAATCAGTTCGCTAGCAGACTCAGTCTTCCTATATAATTGACAGTATTGCGTTCGTCTGCCACCGCAACCAACCTCCGTGCTCCAGCACAGTTCATAACATCCTCTCATCTTCTCTTCTTAACCCTCAGTGAATCTTAACAGCGAGCCGAATGAATCATGGGCTTTTACAGATGCCCTAGATGTCGACATCCCTCCCTTGAAGCGACTGATAGACCCATAAATCCATGTCATGCAGCCTCTGTCGACGATGGAGGCACGCTGCGAGGTCTACAAGCGAGTAGCCGAGGCGATTACCATGTTCCAGCGCGCATCCACGAATGAAGAAGTCGTTGGAGTTGAATCCGGCTTAGGAAGTGCACGTTGTCAGTCTCAGAAAGTCGTCTCGTGAGAAACGTGGACGATGCCAACTTGCATTCTTCAAGGAGGTTCCATTCAAAGTTGAAGACTCCAAGACCGTCCACAAGGGACAAACCTGCAGTACTCATTGCCGAAATGCTAGAGTGACAATGACAACCAAATCCAGGTTCGAGCGCTCAATCGAATGCTCACTGTCGTCGAGGACCGCATCACAGAGGATTTGGTCGATCGACCACGTGAGTTTAGAAATCTAGCGAGCAGCCGCGTGGATCGACGTTGAGAGAGATACACACGTGGTTGAATTCGAGTAATTCTGGTTGGGATACCAACTACAAAATGACAGAAGTATACGTTGCGAGACGATTGAACCTGGCCCATTGTTTGTCTTTTAAATGTTTATGCTGCCTCTACTAGAGAGGAGGCACAGTTATAGCTTCTGCCAGGTTACCATAACAACTGATCTCATGAAACGACAAGTTGAGAAGTCATGCTCTTTCTGCGTTGGTATTGCTGGGCAAACACCACCAAGATTTCTGGAAATCCACTGCGATGCCTTGACATCGATTTATTGCAAACCCTACGAAACTTGCAGGGTTTATGTCAATTCAAACAGCATCTTTGTGTTTGCTTAAACGTGCGATACCTCCTGTATTCTTTTATGCATTAGATCGTCGAGAAGGTCGATAAAGTGTGTAGAATGATTCTGCTATGCGTCAAAGTACGCAATGAATTTTGATCGGCTAGATGAACCTGATTTTCATTTAGCTTGATAGCCCACCAACTCAATTTCTAACAGAAACTATGATACCGGAACTGAAAATCGAGGACCTATAATTTCTAGCTCCATGCGCAGACATATCAACACGATCTCTGACATCCAAAAGTACGCGCTGCAACCTACGGTGGGGACAACGCCACGGAATCTGACTGACACTGTCTCGTTGTCGACAGCGTCAAGCTCTGCCCACACGAGCTGCTCGTTTGATATCCACAGCTCTCGCTGAAGCGCTACCGTTTCTCCCGTCGCCCTGTCTTCCATTTCAATTTGCTCTCTGTTGAGGTTTTGGATGTGGATGCGATATCCATTTTCCGTTTTAAACCTAGAGAAGAGCACCGCGGTCTTGACAGGCGCGCCGTTGTCGGCAGGATCAGTCGAGCGCATCTCCTCCAGGAAGACGTAGTTGTCGTCGTCAATCTTTTGTACCAGACGCGCACGCATGCCCATCTCTGACGAATACATCTTCTCCAGACACATTGGGTCCACCAAACGGGACCACAAGCGCGCAAGCAGCACCTCCATGCTGACTCGGTGGTACGTTTTGTCCAGCGCAAATTTGAAAAGTCTCCCGTCGACAAATCGCCGACCGCGCCACCCCGCAACGGTACCGATTGTCGAAGCTTGGTGTTGCTTGAATTCGAATGCGTGGATCATCTGGAGTGTACGGCTATTTATCTCGCAACACGCTCGGTATGACAGCGGCGTCAATAAGCGAAAGTACGTTGAGTGTGCGCAGTAAAGCTTGTGTTCAGTCTTCAAGAGGTCCGATAGCATGTTCGTGACCTGCAATGACTCTCGAAACTGACGCCGTAGCTGGTTATTCTCTGCCCGTAGCCGTGCCTTGGCTTGCCTCAGCTTCACCAATTGCGTTTTGAGCTCATCAGGTCCATTTGGGCTTTCATCCGTCTTGGAGACTGGGGCTAAAGTACTACGAGAAGAGAGCTGTTGCAACTGGCGCTCGAGGGTCGCAACTTGTTGCTGCAGTTTGGTGGCTTTCTCCTGTCACCACACGTGAATTCATTGTGTGCAGTGAGTTTTCATGCTTGACCTCGAGCTGACTGAGCTTCGCAGTACCTTTCTCCGGTAGTACTTGCGGCGCTCCTTCTCTCTCGTCCTCTCAAGCTTTTGCTCCTCAGTTGTGAGCGGGACAACCTGCGAGCTTCCGAGGCCCCCGAGGAACGAAAAATCGAGGACTCCATCGTTGGGACTTGGAAATTCATCAGCCAGAGACTCTGCCAAGTCCAGCAGCTCGCCGAAGTCGGAATCGCCGCTGACATTGGTGGAGCTCTGCATCTGTTGACAGGAGTCAATTCGCTCTATGACGACCGCTGCGGTGTCCAGGAGGGAGTTGGGGGACTCCGTCGGGAGCTGGAGGCTCAACGGGAGCTTGGGAGGGAGTCTGTGCTGGCAAATCCGGGAAGACAAAATATATGATATTTCTGCAAGCTAGGCTTTTCGGTTGTTTCAGAACCCTAAAACCTTTTTTTGTCCAAAATACGTTTAAAAAACTAGGATAAAGGCATAAAACGCCTACATTTAGGCGAAGTCGTGTCGTCTGATCGGGTGGAGATCACGTGTTCGACCACCGCACATTGTAGTTAGGTGCTTCTCGACTCGATCGGATACGTACGCACCTCGATAATCGCCGACATCCAGAACGTGAGTTTCGCCCACGTGAGCTGTTCGATCAAAACGAATTAAACCCCTTGGTTCCCAACGTCGTGTCTTACGACATAACCGCAGCTACTCCAAGCAGCCGGATTCTTTCGACGAAGAAGACGATGGTGATGAAGACGAGCAGGAGCGGCGCTGCCAAGACTTTCTTTGACCTTTTCAGCTCGCAGTCGCGGCAACGCCTTGCACACGACCTTATTGAATCGCAAAGTATCGTCTTCAAGCCTCCACAAGGACATGCCGATTTTTGCGCCTCTGTTCTACCCGCATGTCAACAGCGCCACTCGTTGATGCCAACTCGCCAGCATTGCTCGCCGAGCAATGTTCTCCTTGCAACCGCTGCTAGAGCGAACGATATTGACGGGCATATCACTGTGGAGCGCGCACGTCCTTCCAAATCACGAATCCATTGCATTGTGAGGTTTGGCCAGCTGGGTTCCTCACAGCCAGGTAACCATTTGTTGATCCCATCCCAACAGTCTCAGCACGGGGAACGAGATACCGCATCGAACAACTGATACGAGTAATTCCCTCCCTTCCCACCCATTCCTATGGATAAGCCAAGCCTCACTCGAGTTTACGCTCAACTCCACACGTTCTGACTTGCGGCAGACTTGTGAAGACACGTTGTGGCTCCAATGAGCACGCTTCGAGACCTCCCACTCGACTTCGCGGACTCAGAACTAGACGAGCTTTTCGAGTTGGTGCGTTCGGGGGCCAATGAAATCTCCACACAGTCAAGACAATGGGCGGCTCAAATTTGTCAACTCCTCCATCCAAGTCAGTGAAAACAAACCCAAGACGATGATGCAGTCGAACACAGAAGAGCAGAAGAAAGAGACATTGAGACAGAGGGATCGGCGCAAGTATCGTCGCAGGAAGGTATGTTTGCACAGCGATACGTTGCTTCATATTAGCTTCGTCCAGAGCTCACTCAACGTTGTCGTGATGGTGGTTTCTTGTCTTCGTAGGAAAAGATGAGCGATCTCCAACGACAGGTAGCGACGCTAGAACATCAATTGCAGCAGTTATCCGCACGCTCCTCATCCGTGATCAATGAAGACGCCATTGAAGTAGACATCAAGTCAGGAGGAGACCACGAGCAGCTCCAAACGCAGCTCATCAAACTCGGACTTGTGAAGTCGCGATTACGTAGCGAGAACACGGAGCTGCGACGACAGTTTCGCGAAGCCTCTCAGCGCACGGTGTTTCTCTCGGATATTTTGAAGACCGAGCACAAGCTGTACTACGCACACTCGTCGTACTTTCGTTTGTTGAAGCCGCTTTCGCTCCAAACATGCTCCAATATCAACAGCGTCGCACTCCAGAAGATCTACGCGTTCGAAACACAGATATCCACAGCAAGACCAACTGGATCTGTCGCGGGTGGCAAAGTCGTCGATTTGTTGACTGCGGTTTATTCAAGTTTGCTCTGGACAAGACGTTCCACCACACAAGTTTGGAATTCGCAGCAGCTCGCACATGGTCGCATATGATGGATCCAACGAGTGTCGAACCAGTCTATTCCGCAGCAATGAATTTGCGTGCGCGACTAGTTCAGAAGGTTGATGACGACAACTGCGTCTTTCTGAAGGAGATGGCATCAACAGACCCGGGTGACAACGGAGCTCTCGTGAAATCTGCACTACTCGTCTCTCGGTTCAAAACCACCACCGGATATCGAATGATACAGCAGAACCTCACCAAACAACAGATCGAGATGCAGGAAAGGTTCACAGGTGAACCCGTGGACCTCCATCAGGAGTTGTGGATCCAGAACGAGCAACTCGTATGGGTGGAGCTGGACGAGCTTGGGAGCATGCGTTCTCATGCAGATTTCACGGAATTGTACCAACGATCGGCGTGAGCTCCTACTTCTGGATGACAGAGATTATGCTGATCAGCATACGCAGCGAGATGAGACTACTTGGAACGCGCTTCTCAGTTCGGTCGAGTTGATATTTAATGGACGGACGTGTCAATCGAACGCAATATTGATCCTTTGATCAATTCTGTTATCTTCGAAGTGCAATAGCTACTAACACATGCCGACATGACATCGTTTCAATCCGACACCACGGAGAAGCGATGGCCAAGCACCTCGACCTCTGTTCGAAGAGTCACCATCACAATCTCGGCCATCCAAAAGTACAAGTGCGCGCCGATCGTTGGCATCATACCACAGAATTTCGTCTGATGGACGCCAAAACCCGTATCTCTCTGTTCCATCCACACGAGCTGGTCGCTCGACAACCACATCTCTCGAGTCAGCTCCACTGGGTCCCCGCTCGTATTGTCCACCATCTCAATCTGCCATCGGTCCAGGTTCTGCAAGTAAATGCGGTAACTAGATCCCACGCGATGTCTTGAAATGAGAATCGCAGACTTGACGGGTGCTCCCTTGTCAGCTGGATCCACAGATCGCATCTCTTCCAGGAAGACGTAATTGTCGTCATCAAACTTCTGTACGAGTCGAATCTGCATATCCATCGCGGGAGGAAACGTGCGCCGAAGCTGATCGGGATCGGTCATCAGAGTCCATAAGCGATGCCACACAGCCTCCGCATTCATGACCTTGTACGTCTTCTCGAGCGAGAATTTGAATAAACCGCCATCGATAAACCGAGTTCCGCGCCAACCAGCCACAGCCCCGACCTTGTACGCTTCCGGAATCATCGTATCAAACGCGTTGATACGGTGGATGGCACTTCTGTGAATCACTTGATGCGTGTCATGTGACAAAGGAGTCAGTAGACGAAAATGTGACTCATGGACGTGGTAGAGCTTTTGCTCGGCTCTCAGCAAATCGTAGAGCAGAGCAGCGCGCTGCGAGGCCTCTCGGAATTGTCGTCGCAGTTGAGTGTTCTCGCTCCGGAGTTGGGACTTGGCATTCTTCACCTCGATCAATTGTGTTTT
Organism: Phytopythium helicoides; assembly: GCA_024867545.1. NCBI lineage: Eukaryota > Oomycota > Peronosporomycetes > Pythiales > Pythiaceae > Phytopythium > Phytopythium helicoides. The sequence goes on along the minus strand of JANFNE010000019.1, from coordinate 1,074,252 downwards.
GAGATCTTTGGCTGTTCTTGAAGGTCCACTGCCTTCCGTGTCGTGAATGGTCGAGCGATGAGAAGACAATTCCTCTAACTGGCGCTCGAGCGTCGCGACTTGGCGGTGCAGATCAGCGAGTCTTCCCTGTCACGTGACCCATGTAAAATCGTGAAACCACACAAGTGAGTACGTTCTCTCTCTAGATGCCTACTAGATGAGTGGTGTGATAACGTTATGGTCACCTTCTTGCGGTAGTATTTGCGCCGCTCTCTCTCGCGCGCTCGTTGTCGCTTTTGCTCTGCTGTCGTGAGTTGTAGCTCTTCGCTACTTGGCGATGTTTTGATGGTGTCGGCAATGTTCGAGTCGCCTTCTCCAAGCAGCTCCGCGAACGCGAGCAGTTCGTTTTTGGTCAATCCGGACGCCTCCATGTCCTGTGCGAGACTGGACTACAGTAGAAGCAAAGCAACAATGGCCACCATCAAGGCTTGGTGATGAGCATGTGACAATGTTGGAGACGATACGACGACGTTCAACACCAAAGCCAAAGCGAGGGCGAAGTGTTTACAAGCGCCAGGAGCGCCGTGCAGAATAGTAAACACGGTGAAACCAGAGCTGAATGGATAGGCGATAGCATATGCTGGAGCGAGGAGGTTGCGAAACGGATAACGACTAGCGCAATAGGCCGAGAGCACGCATGAACGCGCAGTGGGGATCGCCGGAATAGTAGGAAGTCCTACAACACCAAGTCACCACCACGCTCAGACCCGGAGCACGCGCTAATATTGAAAACCACAGAGCTATGTGTGTCTCTCGACTAAAAACCAGCACCACTGTAGACATCAAAAGATTCCCCGAAACTTGACGAACAGCAAAAGCTATCGTAGTCCTCCACCGAGAGTGTGAATCTCGAACGAGCATCTCACACGGCCGGTGGTGGACGAGTGCTGTACAGGCACGTTATCTTTTCAACCACATTACGTGGAGTCAGGAAAATCAACAGTCATTGTGACTTCGCACTCGAGGACGTCGGAGTTTAGTCATTCGAAGTGAGTTTTTCTAGGGAGCAGAACTGAGTAGAACCTACAAGCCCACTCATCGCCTCACTCACCGAAAACAACGACGACATCAACTCGTTCGACTCGGCATTCGACCGCAAGCACACAACAAAGAGATGGATCGAGCAGCAAACACTTCACATGCACCAGGATACTTCACTACACAAGCAAGCTTCTGCACATAGGTCTACAAGTGCAGTTGTCCACAGACACTACTTAGCCTCCAAGTCGAAAACCACAGACGCTCCGCTCACATTGAAAATGCAAATCACTGTCGTTTGTTGCGCACGCTGCTTGATTTTAATCTTACACCAAGATCCTATACACTCCTACGACGACGTAACGCTGAAGCGACGACCAAAACCAACCATCTCGGCGCGCAAGCACACCAACACAATCTCGGCCATCCAAAAGTATGCGCTCGCGCCAATAGTGGGGAATATCCCACGGAACTTGTCGGAGATTGTCCCGTTGTCGATCACTTCGAGCTCTATCCACGTGAGCTTCTCGCTTGAGACCCACAACTCACCATCGATATCCACCGGTTTGCCTGTCGATCTGTCCTCCATCTCGATTTGTTGTCGGTCGAGATAAATAATATGGATCCGATAACCCGTGGCGGTTCTCAACCGAGAAAACAGCACCGCGATCTTCACAGGCGCACCATTGTCACCAGGATCGGCCGATCTCATCTCCTCCAAGAACACGTAGTTGTCTTCATCGACCATCTGAACTAGTCTCACGCGCATATTCATCTCAGCCGAGTACATTCTCTCGAGATTCCTAGGGTCCACTAAGTTGGACCACAACTCCGACAGTATTTTGTGAGGATTGACGTGATGGAACGTCTTGTCCAGCGCGAACTTGAATAGATTGTCGGCCACAAATCGCTTTCCCTTCCATCCAGCCATGCTGCCGATTGCTGAAACGCTGTGTAGTTCTGCTTCGAAGGCATTCATTCTTTTAAGCGCTTGGCGATTCAACTCCCAGCAGGTATGACGTGACAGCGGCTTCAACAGACGAAAGTACGACGAGTGTGCGTAGTACAGCTTGTGCTCGGTCTTCAAAATATCCGAGAGAAACACCGTGCGCTGAGAGGCTTCGCGAAACTGTCGTCGCAGCTCCGTGTTCTCGCTACGTAATCGCGACTTCACAAGTCCGAGTTTGATGAGCTGCGTTTGGAGCTGCTCGTGGTCTCCTCCTGACTTGATGTCTACTTCAATGGCGTCTTCATTGATCACGGATGAGGAGCGTGCGGATAACTGCTGCAATTGATGTTCTAGCATCGCTACCTGTCGTTGGAGATCACTCATCTTTTCCTACGAAGACAAGAAACCACCATCACGACAACGTTGAGTGAGCTCTGGACGAAGCTAATATGAAGCAACGTATCGCTGTGCAAACATACCTTCCTGCGACGATACTTGCGCCGCTCCTTCCCTCTCGATTTTTCTCTCTTTTCCTCAACTGTTGCCGACTGCATCAGCGGTGGTGAAAGCAAAGGCTGTAACAACGTCTTGTGCTTAACTTCGTTGCCTTGCAGCACCGGCGCATGGCTTTGACTGGACTGCGGGATGGTGTGCGGGATGTCGCTTGTCACCGAATGCATCAGCTGGAAAATCTCGTCCAGCTCGGAAGCCGCAATGTCCACATGGAGTCGTGAAACCTGGCTCATCGTGGCCGGAACGGTCCGAATGCTTCTGCAATAGTCGCCAGTGCGTGAGGGTGCGTTGGGGTCTGCGGAGACTCTGAACTCGAGCGCGCCAGCTTGGGATAGGAAGGGAGTGGTAGCCGTCTGAGCCAGGAGGCAGCGAACTGTGGACGGCCGAAGAGCGGACTGCATGCACACAGCAATACATTCAGTAATAGTTGCCACTAAACCCTGCTCATGTACGATCCTCCAGCAACATCTGGAGGTTCACAAACGAAAGATGCTGTCAATGACAGCATCTAGTAAAAACAAATGGCCCAGGATTGCGCTAAACAACTGCCTGTCATTCGGTCTATTGTGAGTTGTTTCGGTGAGCGAAAGCGATTGATGCGCTTCTGAATTCATCAATGTGCTTCGTATAGTAGTCCAAAAATGGTTGGTATCCAATAGATGACGACATGAGCGAGTGGCAAGCTATTTCTTTCGGTGTTGGGTCATGACGTCTGACACAAATGATGAATTGCAGCGCCTCCGATGCCAAACTGTTGCGCGCAGGATTGGCGAGTAACTCGAATGGCATTGGCGGGTTCTGCACTAGATATATTTACGTTCATTGCTGCCTACCATTGGCTAGCGCACGATGGATCTCACGATGACTTTGATCGCGATCGCCCATCACAGCAACCAACCCACCAAGAATTTTCCGCTCGATCATCAAGAAGCGCAGCGGAGGTCTTGGTGGGTGAGATTACACGCGGCAAAACCACGAGAGTAGCTGAATCTGCCCAAACACACCCACGCAATCACTGTCCGCAAACCACGACCCCACCGGTAAGGCAAAGACACTACAAGTAGATCGACTCGACAAGATCACCGCACCAGGTCGCCACGAATACAAGCAGCTCGTGGTCGAGCTCACACCACTCTATACACACAGACACACACCGACGATACGGCGGTCGATGAGCTTCACCTCCCAGTACACTTACACAGCCGCCGGTCTTTTCACCGCCGTTGGACACGGACAAAGATCTGAAAGTGCCGATTGACGTACAGCTCGTGCTGCCGGAGAACGGTAAGCTTCCTCTAGAGAGTCCCACCAGCACCAAACGCCCACCACGTCGCCAGAAGCGGTCGTAGACGCACTTGACGAGATCACCACTGGCCAACTCGAGGGAACTCTCGGACTGTGCGCGTACGCAGTGTAAAATCTCGAGCGATATGACGACGAACATTCATGACCAAGAATGCGCTCGACATACTCGAGTTGTCACTCTCGACGAAAGAGCGTCAAGACCCCACACTCCTAGCCACACCGCTGCTCACTGAAGGTTACCTCACCAGTTGCTTTCAGAGCTGCTTGAGCTTTCGAAATTCACGAACAATGCATTGTGAAGCGCGCCACCACGAATCCTTTCCATTGTGAGGTGTGCTTTTCATACCCAGGTAATCTCTGCCCCAAAATAATATGATGAGGATCTGATTATCGCATAACCGACACGAGTAATACCCTCCCTTCCCACCCATTCCTATGGATAAGCCAAGCCTCACTCGAGTTTACGCTCAACTCCACACGTTCTGACTTGCGGCAGACTTGTGAAGACACGTTGTGGCTCCAATAAGCACGCTTCGAGACCTCCCACTCGACTTCGCGGACTCAGAACTAGACGAGCTTTTCGAGTTGGTGCGTTCGGGGGCCAATGAAATCCCCACACAGTCAAGACAATGGGCGGCTCGAATTTGTCAACTCCTCCATCCAAGTCAGTGAAAACAAACCCAAGACGATGATGCAGTCGAACACAGAAGAGCAGAAGAAAGAGACATTGAGACAGAGGGATCGGCGCAAGTATCGTCGCAGGAAGGTATGTTTGCACAGCGATACGTTGCTTCATATTAGCTTCGTCCAGAGCTCACTCAACGTTGTCGTGATGGTGGTTTCTTGTCTTCGTAGGAAAAGATGAGCGATCTCCAACGACAGGTAGCGACGCTAGAACATCAATTGCAGCAGTTATCAGCACGCTCCTCATCCGTGATCAATGAAGACGCCATTGAAGTAGACATCAAGTCAGGAGGAGACCACGAGCAGCTCCAAACGCAGCTCATCAAACTCGGACTTGTGAAGTCGCGATTACGTAGCGAGAACACGGAGCTGCGACGACAGTTTCGCGAAGCCTCTCAGCGCACGGTGTTTCTCTCGGATATTTTGAAGACCGAGCACAAGCTGTACTACGCACACTCGTCGTACTTTCGTTTGTTGAAGCCGCTTTCGCTCCAAACATGCTCCAATATCAACAGCGTCGCACTCCAGAAGATCTACGCGTTCGAAACACAGATATCCACAGCAAGACCAACTGGATCTGTCGCGGGTGGCAAAGTCGTCGATTTGTTGACTGCGGTTTATTCAAGTTTGCTCTGGACAAGACGTTCCACCACACAAGTTTGGAATTCGCAGCAGCTCGCACATGGTCGCATATGATGGATCCAACGAGTGTCGAACCAGTCTATTCCGCAGCAATGAATTTGCGTGCGCGACTAGTTCAGAAGGTTGATGACGACAACTGCGTCTTTCTGAAGGAGATGGCATCAACAGACCCGGGTGACAACGGAGCTCTCGTGAAATCTGCACTACTCGTCTCTCGGTTCAAAACCACCACCGGATATCGAATGATACAGCAGAACCTCACCAAACAACAGATCGAGATGCAGGAAAGGTTCACAGGTGAACCCGTGGACCTCCATCAGGAGTTGTGGATCCAGAACGAGCAACTCGTATGGGTGGAGCTGGACGAGCTTGGGAGCATGCGTTCTCATGCAGATTTCACGGAATTGTACCAACGATCGGCGTGAGCTCCTACTTCTGGATGACAGAGATTATGCTGATCAGCATACGCAGCGAGATGAGACTACTTGGAACGCGCTTCTCAGTTCGGTCGAGTTGATATTTAATGGACGGACGTGTCAATCGAACGCAATATTGACTTTGATCAATTCTGTTATCTTCGAAGTGCAATAGCTACTAACACATGCCGACATGACATCGTTTCAATCCGACACCACGGAGAAGCGATGGCCAAGCACCTCGACCTCTGTTCGAAGAGTCACCATCACAATCTCGGCCATCCAAAAGTACAAGTGCGCGCCGATCGTTGGCATCATACCACAGAATTTCGTCTGATGGACGCCAAAACCCGTATCTCTCTGTTCCATCCACACGAGCTGGTCGCTCGACAACCACATCTCTCGAGTCAGCTCCACTGGGTCCCCGCTCGTATTGTCCACCATCTCAATCTGCCATCGGTCCAGGTTCTGCAAGTAAATGCGGTAACTAGATCCCACGCGATGTCTTGAAATGAGAATCGCAGACTTGACGGGTGCTCCCTTGTCAGCTGGATCCACAGATCGCATCTCTTCCAGGAAGACGTAATTGTCGTCATCAAACTTCTGTACGAGTCGAATCTGCATATCCATCGCGGGAGGAAACGTGCGCCGAAGCTGATCGGGATCGGTCATCAGAGTCCATAAGCGATGCCACACAGCCTCCGCATTCATGACCTTGTACGTCTTCTCGAGCGAGAATTTGAATAAACCGCCATCGATAAACCGAGTTCCGCGCCAACCAGCCACAGCCCCGACCTTGTACGCTTCCGGAATCATCGTATCAAACGCGTTGATACGGTGGATGGCACTTCTGTGAATCACTTGATGCGTGTCATGTGACAAAGGAGTCAGTAGACGAAAATGTGACTCATGGACGTGGTAGAGCTTTTGCTCGGCTCTCAGCAAATCGTAGAGCAGAGCAGCGCGCTGCGAGGCCTCTCGGAATTGTCGTCGCAGTTGAGTGTTCTCGCTCCGGAGTTGGGACTTGGCATTCTTCACCTCGATCAATTGTGTTTTGAGATCTTTGGCTGTTCTTGAAGGTCCACTGCCTTCCGTGTCGTGAATGGTCGAGCGATGAGAAGACAATTCCTCTAACTGGCGCTCGAGCGTCGCGACTTGGCGGTGCAGATCAGCGAGTCTTCCCTGTCACGTGACCCATGTAAAATCGTGAAACCACACAAGTGAGTACGTTCTCTCTCTAGATGCCTACTAGATGAGTGGTGTGATAACGTTATGGTCACCTTCTTGCGGTAGTATTTGCGCCGCTCTCTCTCGCGCGCTCGTTGTCGCTTTTGCTCTGCTGTCGTGAGTTGTAGCTCTTCGCTACTTGGCGATGTTTTGATGGTGTCGGCAATGTTCGAGTCGCCTTCTCCAAGCAGCTCCGCGAACGCGAGCAGTTCGTTTTTGGTCAATCCGGACGCCTCCATGTCCTGTGCGAGACTGGACTACAGTAGAAGCAAAGCAACAATGGCCACCATCAAGGCTTGGTGATGAGCATGTGACAATGTTGGAGACGATACGACGACGTTCAACACCAAAGCCAAAGCGAGGGCGAAGTGTTTACAAGCGCCAGGAGCGCCGTGCAGAATAGTAAACACGGTGAAACCAGAGCTGAATGGATAGGCGATAGCATATGCTGGAGCGAGGAGGTTGCGAAACGGATAACGACTAGCGCAATAGGCCGAGAGCACGCATGAACGCGCAGTGGGGATCGCCGGAATAGTAGGAAGTCCTACAACACCAAGTCACCACCACGCTCAGACCCGGAGCACGCGCTAATATTGAAAACCACAGAGCTATGTGTGTCTCTCGACTAAAAACCAGCACCACTGTAGACATCAAAAGATTCCCCGAAACTTGACGAACAGCAAAAGCTATCGTAGTCCTCCACCGAGAGTGTGAATCTCGAACGAGCATCTCACACGGCCGGTGGTGGACGAGTGCTGTACAGGCACGTTATCTTTTCAACCACATTACGTGGAGTCAGGAAAATCAACAGTCATTGTGACTTCGCACTCGAGGACGTCGGAGTTTAGTCATTCGAAGTGAGTTTTTCTAGGGAGCAGAACTGAGTAGAACCTACAAGCCCACTCATCGCCTCACTCACCGAAAACAACGACGACATCAACTCGTTCGACTCGGCATTCGACCGCAAGCACACAACAAAGAGATGGATCGAGCAGCAAACACTTCACATGCACCAGGATACTTCACTACACAAGCAAGCTTCTGCACATAGGTCTACAAGTGCAGTTGTCCACAGACACTACTTAGCCTCCAAGTCGAAAACCACAGACGCTCCGCTCACATTGAAAATGCAAATCACTGTCGTTTGTTGCGCACGCTGCTTGATTTTAATCTTACACCAAGATCCTATACACTCCTACGACGACGTAACGCTGAAGCGACGACCAAAACCAACCATCTCGGCGCGCAAGCACACCAACACAATCTCGGCCATCCAAAAGTATGCGCTCGCGCCAATAGTGGGGAATATCCCACGGAACTTGTCGGAGATTGTCCCGTTGTCGATCACTTCGAGCTCTATCCACGTGAGCTTCTCGCTTGAGACCCACAACTCACCATCGATATCCACCGGTTTGCCTGTCGATCTGTCCTCCATCTCGATTTGTTGTCGGTCGAGATAAATAATATGGATCCGATAACCCGTGGCGGTTCTCAACCGAGAAAACAGCACCGCGATCTTCACAGGCGCACCATTGTCACCAGGATCGGCCGATCTCATCTCCTCCAAGAACACGTAGTTGTCTTCATCGACCATCTGAACTAGTCTCACGCGCATATTCATCTCAGCCGAGTACATTCTCTCGAGATTCCTAGGGTCCACTAAGTTGGACCACAACTCCGACAGTATTTTGTGAGGATTGACGTGATGGAACGTCTTGTCCAGCGCGAACTTGAATAGATTGTCGGCCACAAATCGCTTTCCCTTCCATCCAGCCATGCTGCCGATTGCTGAAACGCTGTGTAGTTCTGCTTCGAAGGCATTCATTCTTTTAAGCGCTTGGCGATTCAACTCCCAGCAGGTATGACGTGACAGCGGCTTCAACAGACGAAAGTACGACGAGTGTGCGTAGTACAGCTTGTGCTCGGTCTTCAAAATATCCGAGAGAAACACCGTGCGCTGAGAGGCTTCGCGAAACTGTCGTCGCAGCTCCGTGTTCTCGCTACGTAATCGCGACTTCACAAGTCCGAGTTTGATGAGCTGCGTTTGGAGCTGCTCGTGGTCTCCTCCTGACTTGATGTCTACTTCAATGGCGTCTTCATTGATCACGGATGAGGAGCGTGCGGATAACTGCTGCAATTGATGTTCTAGCATCGCTACCTGTCGTTGGAGATCACTCATCTTTTCCTACGAAGACAAGAAACCACCATCACGACAACGTTGAGTGAGCTCTGGACGAAGCTAATATGAAGCAACGTATCGCTGTGCAAACATACCTTCCTGCGACGATACTTGCGCCGCTCCTTCCCTCTCGATTTTTCTCTCTTTTCCTCAACTGTTGCCGACTGCATCAGCGGTGGTGAAAGCAAAGGCTGTAACAACGTCTTGTGCTTAACTTCGTTGCCTTGCAGCACCGGCGCATGGCTTTGACTGGACTGCGGGATGGTGTGCGGGATGTCGCTTGTCACCGAATGCATCAGCTGGAAAATCTCGTCCAGCTCGGAAGCCGCAATGTCCACATGGAGTCGTGAAACCTGGCTCATCGTGGCCGGAACGGTCCGAATGCTTCTGCAATAGTCGCCAGTGCGTGAGGGTGCGTTGGGGTCTGCGGAGACTCTGAACTCGAGCGCGCCAGCTTGGGATAGGAAGGGAGTGGTAGCCGTCTGAGCCAGGAGGCAGCGAACTGTGGACGGCCGAAGAGCGGACTGCATGCACACAGCAATACATTCAGTAATAGTTGCCACTAAACCCTGCTCATGTACGATCCTCCAGCAACATCTGGAGGTTCACAAACGAAAGATGCTGTCAATGACAGCATCTAGTAAAAACAAATGGCCCAGGATTGCGCTAAACAACTGCCTGTCATTCGGTCTATTGTGAGTTGTTTCGGTGAGCGAAAGCGATTGATGCGCTTCTGAATTCATCAATGTGCTTCGTATAGTAGTCCAAAAATGGTTGGTATCCAATAGATGACGACATGAGCGAGTGGCAAGCTATTTCTTTCGGTGTTGGGTCATGACGTCTGACACAAATGATGAATTGCAGCGCCTCCGATGCCAAACTGTTGCGCGCAGGATTGGCGAGTAACTCGAATGGCATTGGCGGGTTCTGCACTAGATATATTTACGTTCATTGCTGCCTACCATTGGCTAGCGCACGATGGATCTCACGATGACTTTGATCGCGATCGCCCATCACAGCAACCAACCCACCAAGAATTTTCCGCTCGATCATCAAGAAGCGCAGCGGAGGTCTTGGTGGGTGAGATTACACGCGGCAAAACCACGAGAGTAGCTGAATCTGCCCAAACACACCCACGCAATCACTGTCCGCAAACCACGACCCCACCGGTAAGGCAAAGACACTACAAGTAGATCGACTCGACAAGATCACCGCACCAGGTCGCCACGAATACAAGCAGCTCGTGGTCGAGCTCACACCACTCTATACACACAGACACACACCGACGATACGGCGGTCGATGAGCTTCACCTCCCAGTACACTTACACAGCCGCCGGTCTTTTCACCGCCGTTGGACACGGACAAAGATCTGAAAGTGCCGATTGACGTACAGCTCGTGCTGCCGGAGAACGGTAAGCTTCCTCTAGAGAGTCCCACCAGCACCAAACGCCCACCACGTCGCCAGAAGCGGTCGTAGACGCACTTGACGAGATCACCACTGGCCAACTCGAGGGAACTCTCGGACTGTGCGCGTACGCAGTGTAAAATCTCGAGCGATATGACGACGAACATTCATGACCAAGAATGCGCTCGACATACTCGAGTTGTCACTCTCGACGAAAGAGCGTCAAGACCCCACACTCCTAGCCACACCGCTGCTCACTGAAGGTTACCTCACCAGTTGCTTTCAGAGCTGCTTGAGCTTTCGAAATTCACGAACAATGCATTGTGAAGCGCGCCACCACGAATCCTTTCCATTGTGAGGTGTGCTTTTCATACCCAGGTAATCTCTGCCCCAAAATAATATGATGAGGATCTGATTATCGCATAACCGACACGAGTAATACCCTCCCTTCCCACCCATTCCTATGGATAAGCCAAGCCTCACTCGAGTTTACGCTCAACTCCACACGTTCTGACTTGCGGCAGACTTGTGAAGACACGTTGTGGCTCCAATAAGCACGCTTCGAGACCTCCCACTCGACTTCGCGGACTCAGAACTAGACGAGCTTTTCGAGTTGGTGCGTTCGGGGGCCAATGAAATCCCCACACAGTCAAGACAATGGGCGGCTCGAATTTGTCAACTCCTCCATCCAAGTCAGTGAAAACAAACCCAAGACGATGATGCAGTCGAACACAGAAGAGCAGAAGAAAGAGACATTGAGACAGAGGGATCGGCGCAAGTATCGTCGCAGGAAGGTATGTTTGCACAGCGATACGTTGCTTCATATTAGCTTCGTCCAGAGCTCACTCAACGTTGTCGTGATGGTGGTTTCTTGTCTTCGTAGGAAAAGATGAGCGATCTCCAACGACAGGTAGCGACGCTAGAACATCAATTGCAGCAGTTATCAGCACGCTCCTCATCCGTGATCAATGAAGACGCCATTGAAGTAGACATCAAGTCACGAGGAGACCACGAGCAGCTCCAAACGCAGCTCATCAAACTCGGACTTGTGAAGTCGCGATTACGTAGCGAGAACACGGAGCTGCGACGACAGTTTCGCGAAGCCTCTCAGCGCACGGTGTTTCTCTCGGATATTTTGAAGACCGAGCACAAGCTGTACTACGCACACTCGTCGTACTTTCGCTTGCTGAAGCCGCTTTCGCTCCAAACATGCTCCAATATCAACAGCGTCGCACTCCAGAAGATCTACGCGTTCGAAACACAGATATCCACAGCAAGACCAACTGGATCTGTCGCGGGTGGCAAAGTCGTCGATTTGTTGACCTGCGGTTTATTCAAGTTTGCTCTGGACAAGACGTTCCACCACACAAGTTTGGAATTCGCAGCAGCTCGCACATGGTCGCATATGATGGATCCAACGAGTGTCGAACCAGTCTATTCCGCAGCAATGAATTTGCGTGCGCGACTAGTTCAGAAGGTTGATGACGACAACTGCGTCTTTCTGAAGGAGATGGCATCAACAGACCCGGGTGACAACGGAGCTCTCGTGAAATCTGCACTACTCGTCTCTCGGTTCAAAACCACCACCGGATATCGAATGATACAGCAGAACCTCACCAAACAACAGATCGAGATGCAGGAAAGGTTCACAGGTGAACCCGTGGACCTCCATCAGGAGTTGTGGATCCAGAACGAGCAACTCGTATGGGTGGAGCTGGACGAGCTTGGGAGCATGCGTTCTCATGCAGATTTCACGGAATTGTACCAACGATCGGCGTGAGCTCCTACTTCTGGATGACAGAGATTATGCTGATCAGCATACGCAGCGAGATGAGACTACTTGGAACGCGCTTCTCAGTTCGGTCGAGTTGATATTTAATGGACGGACGTGTCAATCGAACGCAATATTGATCCTTTGATCAATTCTGTTATCTTCGAAGTGCAATAGCTACTAACACATGCCGACATGACATCGTTTTCAATCCGACACCACGGAGAAGCGATGGCCAAGCACCTCGACCTCTGTTCGAAGAGTCACCATCACAATCTCGGCCATCCAAAAGTACAAGTGCGCCCCGATCGTCGGCATCATACCACAAAATTTCGTCTGATGGACGCCAAAACCCGTATCTCTCTGTTCCATCCACACGAGCTGGTCGCTCGACAACCACATCTCTCGAGTCAGCTCCACGGGGTCCCCGCTCGTATTGTCTACCATTTCGATCTGCCATCGGTCCAGATTCTGCAAGTAAATGCGGTAACTAGATCCCACTCGATGTCTCGAAATGAGAATCGCAGACTTGACGGGTGCTCCCTTGTCAGCTGGATCTACAGATCGCATCTCTTCCAGGAACACGTAGTTGTCATCATCAAACTTCTGAACGAGTCGAATCCGCATATCCATTGCGGGAGGAAACGTTCGCCGAAGCTGATCGGGATCGGTCATCAGAGTCCATAAACGATGCCACACAGCCTCCGCATTCATGACCTTGTACGTCTTCTCGAGCGCGAATTTGAATAAACCGCCGTCGATAAACCGAGTTCCGCGCCAACCAGCCACAGCCCCGACCTTGTACGCTTCCGGAATCGTTGTATCAAACGTGTTGATACGGTGGATGGCACTTCTGTGAATCGCTCGATGCGCGTCATGCGACAGAGGGGTCAGTAGACGAAAATGTGACTCGTGTACGTGGTAGAGCTTTTGCTCGGCTCTCAGCAAATCGTAGAGCAGAGCAGCGCGCTGCGAGGCCTCTCGGAATTGTCGTCGCAGTTGAGTGTTCTCGCTCCGGAGTTGGGACTTGGCATTCTTCACCTCGATCAATTGTGTTTTGAGATCTTTGGCTGTTCTTGAAGGTCCACTGCCTTCCGTGTCGTGAATGGTCGAGCGATGAGAAGACAATTCCTCTAACTGGCGCTCGAGCGTCGCGACTTGGCGGTGCAGATCAGCGAGTCTTCCCTGTCACGTGACCCATGTAAAATCGTGAAACCACACAAGTGAGTACGTTCTCTCTCTAGATGCCTACTAGATGAGTGGTGTGATAACGTTATGGTCACCTTCTTGCGGTAGTATTTGCGCCGCTCTCTCTCGCGCGCTCGTTGTCGCTTTTGCTCTGCTGTCGTGAGTTGTAGCTCTTCGCTACTTGGCGATGTTTTGATGGTGTCGGCAATGTTCGAGTCGCCTTCTCCAAGCAGCTCCGCGAACGCGAGCAGTTCGTTTTTGGTCAATCCGGACGCCTCCATGTCCTGTGCGAGACTGGACTACAGTAGAAGCAAAGCAACAATGGCCACCATCAAGGCTTGGTGATGAGCATGTGACAATGTTGGAGACGATACGACGACGTTCAACACCAAAGCCAAAGCGAGGGCGAAGTGTTTACAAGCGCCAGGAGCGCCGTGCAGAATAGTAAACACGGTGAAACCAGAGCTGAATGGATAGGCGATAGCATATGCTGGAGCGAGGAGGTTGCGAAACGGATAACGACTAGCGCAATAGGCCGAGAGCACGCATGAACGCGCAGTGGGGATCGCCGGAATAGTAGGAAGTCCTACAACACCAAGTCACCACCACGCTCAGACCCGGAGCACGCGCTAATATTGAAAACCACAGAGCTATGTGTGTCTCTCGACTAAAAACCAGCACCACTGTAGACATCAAAAGATTCCCCGAAACTTGACGAACAGCAAAAGCTATCGTAGTCCTCCACCGAGAGTGTGAATCTCGAACGAGCATCTCACACGGCCGGTGGTGGACGAGTGCTGTACAGGCACGTTATCTTTTCAACCACATTACGTGGAGTCAGGAAAATCAACAGTCATTGTGACTTCGCACTCGAGGACGTCGGAGTTTAGTCATTCGAAGTGAGTTTTTCTAGGGAGCAGAACTGAGTAGAACCTACAAGCCCACTCATCGCCTCACTCACCGAAAACAACGACGACATCAACTCGTTCGACTCGGCATTCGACCGCAAGCACACAACAAAGAGATGGATCGAGCAGCAAACACTTCACATGCACCAGGATACTTCACTACACAAGCAAGCTTCTGCACATAGGTCTACAAGTGCAGTTGTCCACAGACACTACTTAGCCTCCAAGTCGAAAACCACAGACGCTCCGCTCACATTGAAAATGCAAATCACTGTCGTTTGTTGCGCACGCTGCTTGATTTTAATCTTACACCAAGATCCTATACACTCCTACGACGACGTAACGCTGAAGCGACGACCAAAACCAACCATCTCGGCGCGCAAGCACACCAACACAATCTCGGCCATCCAAAAGTATGCGCTCGCGCCAATAGTGGGGAATATCCCACGGAACTTGTCGGAGATTGTCCCGTTGTCGATCACTTCGAGCTCTATCCACGTGAGCTTCTCGCTTGAGACCCACAACTCACCATCGATATCCACCGGTTTGCCTGTCGATCTGTCCTCCATCTCGATTTGTTGTCGGTCGAGATAAATAATATGGATCCGATAACCCGTGGCGGTTCTCAACCGAGAAAACAGCACCGCGATCTTCACAGGCGCACCATTGTCACCAGGATCGGCCGATCTCATCTCCTCCAAGAACACGTAGTTGTCTTCATCGACCATCTGAACTAGTCTCACGCGCATATTCATCTCAGCCGAGTACATTCTCTCGAGATTCCTAGGGTCCACTAAGTTGGACCACAACTCCGACAGTATTTTGTGAGGATTGACGTGATGGAACGTCTTGTCCAGCGCGAACTTGAATAGATTGTCGGCCACAAATCGCTTTCCCTTCCATCCAGCCATGCTGCCGATTGCTGAAACGCTGTGTAGTTCTGCTTCGAAGGCATTCATTCTTTTAAGCGCTTGGCGATTCAACTCCCAGCAGGTATGACGTGACAGCGGCTTCAACAGACGAAAGTACGACGAGTGTGCGTAGTACAGCTTGTGCTCGGTCTTCAAAATATCCGAGAGAAACACCGTGCGCTGAGAGGCTTCGCGAAACTGTCGTCGCAGCTCCGTGTTCTCGCTACGTAATCGCGACTTCACAAGTCCGAGTTTGATGAGCTGCGTTTGGAGCTGCTCGTGGTCTCCTCCTGACTTGATGTCTACTTCAATGGCGTCTTCATTGATCACGGATGAGGAGCGTGCGGATAACTGCTGCAATTGATGTTCTAGCATCGCTACCTGTCGTTGGAGATCACTCATCTTTTCCTACGAAGACAAGAAACCACCATCACGACAACGTTGAGTGAGCTCTGGACGAAGCTAATATGAAGCAGCGTATCGCGTGCAAGCATACCTTTCTGCGACGATACTTGCGCCGCTCCTTCCCTCTCGATTTTTCTCTCTTTTCCTCACCCGCTGCCGACTGCATCAGCGGTGGTGAAAGCAAAGGCTGTAACAACGTCTTGTGCTTAACTTCGTTGCCTTGCAGCACCGGCGCATGGCTTTGACTGGACTGCGGGATGGTGTGCGGGATGTCGCTTGTCACCGAGTCCATCAGCTGGAAAATCTCGTCCAGCTCGGAAGCCGCGATGTCCACAGGGAGTCGTGGAACCTCGTTCATCGTGGCCGCAACGGTCTGCACGCGTCTGCACGCGTCTCCTGGGGGGCAGGAAGGCGTCATGCCCTGCGGAGACTCTGAACTCGAGCGCGCCAGCTTGGGATAGGAAAGGAGTGGGACATAGAATTACAGAGACCCCCCACTGATAAAGACCACGAAATATTGACGGCAAGTACTGTATCAGTATAGTACCACCACCCAACTTTTGGACTACCTCAGCAGAACTCATTGATAGCTGGCTGCACTTGGAGGCTCGCGCATTGGACGGAGGGCTATCCTGATCTCGTTTTTACTCGGAACGAGAGACGCTTGATGCTTTTTCTTCTGATCGAATGGGAGCCACCGGTAGCGCAGTTGTTTTCGGTGGCATCGATCAAAAGTCAATCGAAGCTGCGTTCCTATGTGCCTAACCAGAAGTCGAAGCCCAACACTCTTCCTGCGTGGCAGAACTCTGACAAGCCATCGCCGCGATCATTACTAAGGATTCATTAGGGAGCGAATGGCTCGCTCAACTCGAGTTTGCTGCCGTGGCGGGTGAGGCAGTTGATTTACCATAAAAACAGGTTTTACCCTTCTGCATGTGAATCTCCCATGTGTGGTGAATTTGCAGCTGAATGATACAAGTATGATGAGAAGCTGAGCGGCGGCTCGTCACTAATGTTTTCACACAGTTTGCTTTTTGCCCAGGTATTTTCACGGCTCGACTCTAACGGCGATAAGGCTATTTGTGTCGGGGACTGTGATTCGAATGCGATGATCAAAGAGATCAGCGACCAATAGATTCTTGCATGACCCCGGTACAAATACCTCCCCAGGAATCACGTTCTTGTAATTTGTTGCCGCGTCCTGGAAGCTTCTCATTCGGTACTCATAGCTCCCCCATTGAGAGTCAGGCCAATTCCCTTATGAACTCGGCGGTTCAACGCCCAGCAAGGTTTTTGACTCGGCATGTGAAAGTAGGACAACCATGCAGTGTAGTATGCACTTTGTCTGCGCTGAACCACGATGAAATGCATGGAAGTAATCTGAGCCCCTCGTCGATTCAAACAACAGATCGAGTAGTATGCGAGCGACACTTTCAGCTTGAGAGGTCGAACTTGATGCTCGACAATGAGAAAGATATGTAAGATGCTGCGTGTGTGCCATCCTCGCGCATCGCCCAGATGATACGAAAGGGGCCGTCCAAGTTGTTGTGTCTGCCCAGCTCAACTGAAACAGTGGGATAGTTGAGAGTGTGAATAGGATGGTGCACGAAGACGGAGAACCACAACGCACACCAATGTCGACCGGCGCCGCTCTCTGTCGTTCACTTTCCTTCCGTTCACCTTCTCGATACATCCATCTTTCCTCGCTCCATCTAGCTCTGTCCTTGACTACCAGGCTCAGGCCGACGTGCTCCACTGGATTTCCTCACGTGAGCAAACACCAGACTAAAGAGGTCTAACAACTTCCCGTCGAGCACCCACCGAGTTTGGCGACTCACCAATTGCTGCGGGTGCGCGATTGCACTCTCGGTGTGCTCTCGAGCGCCACCTACCGGAACCATTTATGGAGCTCGCATCTGGTGTCGAAGGAGTTGCACAAGTCTTGCGAGCTGCGCTCCCTGCCGATCCCTTGTGCTCGCGCACGGACAGTCCCATCGCATCACATCACTTCCCCCGTCCGTTGAGCGTGCGCAAAATGGCGCCTTCCGAGCTCTTGAGCGGGGCTGCGGGGCTGGGGCTGGGCGAGCTGCTCGAGTTCACGGATGCACTAGCCGCCGATTTACCCGAGCTGTATGACGCGGACGAGTTATTCAGCCTGCCAATCGTGAAGGAGGAGCCCCAAGGTTTGGATGTGAAGCCGCGGGTTGGCATCGCGACGAGCTCAAATGCGGAGACCTCGGTCGCATTTGCCATCGTGGAAACGAAGTCAACGAAGGCGCTGACCGAGGAGGAGAAGCGAGAGCGGATCCGTGAGAGGGACAGACAAAAGTACTACCGCCGTAAGGTCGGTCTTCATGATGCCAGGAGCCGAGGACTCGCATCTCGCTAACGATTTGGATGCATTTGCCAACAGGAGAACCTTGCGAACCTCAAGAACCAGGTGGCTGAACTGGAGCTACAGCTAAAGGTCATGTCAAAGTCCAAGCAGGGATTACTGTCCACTTCTTCCAGCAGCAAAACACTCGTGATGAAAGGAGTCAAGCAACCTGAAAGCAGACGAGAGCAGCTACAGGCTCTTTATCTGGAGCTGGCGCAGACCAAGACGCAGCTACGCAGCGAGAACACACAACTGAGGAAACAATTCCGAGAGGCGTCGCAGCGCGCCACGCTGCTCTATGACCTGCTCAGCGCCGAGCAGAAACTCTACCATACATACGAGTCGTATTTCCGGATCCTGACGCCGCTGACACAACAGATGCATCGTCAACTTCACGCTCAAGCAGTCAACACCATGCAGTCATTCACAGCGACATCAACTACCAGGGCAGCGATGGTCGACACTATCGGTGGTTGGAGAGGCTCGCGATTTGTGGAAGGGCACTTATTCAAGTATGCGCTCAAGAAGTCGTTCCGCATCAATGCTGAGACGTTGGCGTCGAAGGTGTGGTTGCACGCGGTGAATCCATCGGGACTCCGCAGCATGTACTCGGACGAGATTGACATGAAAGCTCGACTGGTACAGCAACTGGACGACGACAACTACGTTTTCCTGGAAGAGATGCGGTCCATCGACCGTGGCGTTGAGGATGGAACGCTCAAGACGGTGGTGCTCATGTCGCGGTTCAAGGTCAAAAATGGCTACCGCTTGTATGTGCAGAACCTTGATCGGAGGTTGATCGAGATGGAGGACAAACTGACGGGTGAGCAGGTTGGTGTGTCATGTGAGATGTGGATCTCCAACGAGCAGCTCGTGTGGATCGAGTTCGACTCTACGGGAGCCGATAGTGTTGACGTGACGTTCTGTGGCGTGCTGCCGACCGTGAGTGCGCACTCGTACTATTGGATGGCGGAGATCGTGCTGCTCGCCATTCGCTGCGAGAGCGCCGTCGTAGGACCTCGCTTCACCGTTCCATCTAGTTCATAGCACTTATAATTTGAATCCGCTATTCGACAACCTTGTAACTTGCTAAGTCGAGCGTTACGTCCTGATCGTGGAGGAAGCATATTCAGGTGATCCTGTGTCTTTTACGATTGCCTCCTGGTTTCGAATACAAATCACTCAATGAATAATCGAGAAGCGAGGCTATCGCTCGAGTTCAGCATCTGAAACTCGACAGCAAGAAGGAGGTTAGCTGCCTCATTAACTTCTTTGCTGCGACAACATGGATGTACGAGTTCGAAGGAGTGCGTTGGTGAATGCATACTAACGTGCATGAAGATCGCCTGAATGGAGAAATAAGCCACCATCCATTTGGTTGACCACAACAACCTGCAGCACTCTGCGTTGAATGGCCAGTTCTCGTTGCTCGATGTCCTCCGACTGGGTAGCGCTGATTAATGCATCGGATTAGATTCACAAACACGTGGCCCAGTTCACGAACGAACACGATCGAGCATCTGTGCTCCATCCGATTAGCAATATTACAAATGACTTAAAACAGATTCGGTACGGACAGTACAACAACTTCCTGGACTGCCAGCCCCTCATGGCGGCGTTCGAACTGCTGAGCGGCGCCGCGAGCCTCGACGAGCTGCTCGAGTTCACCGACGTCCTCGCCGATGATATCCCTGAGCTGCGCGCCGCTGACACGATTTTCAAAGAGCTGGACGTTGAGGGGAAGGCTCCAGGATTGGAATTGAGACCGTCAAGGGAACTGGCAGGAGACCACGACAAGGTCGCTGATGTCGAGGAGAAAAAGAAGCCCACCAAGGCGCTGACCGAGGAAGAGAGACGAGAGCGAGTCCGTGAGAAAGACAGACGAAAGCACCACCGCAGAAAGGTCGGTCCACTTGGCGCCAGCAGACGAGAACTATCATCCTGCTAACCGATCCGATGACGCTACTGCTTACAGGAGAATCTCATCAACCTGAGGGCGAAAGTTGCAGAGCTGGAGCTGCAGCTAACGACGATGTCAAAGTCCAAGCGCGCTTTGTTGCCTTCGTCTTCCAGTATCCAAACACTCTCTGTTAGCAAAGATGCTCTCACGGAGTCTGGAAACCGGAGGGAGGAGCTGCAGGCTCTTTATCTGGAACTGGCGCAGACCAAGACACAGCTACGCAGCGAGAACACTCAACTGAGGAAACAATTCCGAGAGGCATCGCAGCGCGCCACGCTGCTCTATGACCTTCTCAGCGCCGAGCAGAAACTCTACCATACATACGAGTCGTATTTCCGGATCCTGACGCCGCTGACGCAACAGATGCATCGGCAACTCCGCTCCCAGGCTGTTCATCGAATGGACTCGTTTTCTATGGCGACGGCAACACAAGCAGCGATGGTCGAAACGATTGGTGGTTGGGGCGGCACGCGGTTCGTTGAGGGAAACTTTTTCAAGTATGCGCTCAAGAAGTCGTTCCGCATCAACGCGGAGACGCTCTTGTCAAAGGTATGGGCTCGCGCTGTGAGTCCGACGGGACTCAGCCGCATGTATTCGGACGAGATGGATATGAAAGTCCGGCTTGTGCAGAAGCTTGATGAGAGCAACTATGTCTTTCCATGAGGAGATGCGCTCCATCGACCGCGGCGTGAAGGACGTAACGGTCAAGACAGTGCTGCTCATGTCGAGATTCAAGCTAAGAGACAGCTACCGCTTGTCCTTACAGCACTTAGACCGAAGGCTGATCGAGATGGAGGACAAGGTGAAGGGCGAGCAAGTTGGTGTATCGAGCGAGATGTGGATCTCCAACGAGCAGCTCGTGTGGATCGAGTTCGACTCTACCGGCCCCAACAGTGTGGACGTGACGTTCTGCGGTGTGCTGCCTACCGTGAGCGCACACTCGTACTACTGGATGGCGGAGATCGTGCTGCTCGCCATTCGCTGCGAGACCGCAGTTGTTGGCCCATACTTCTCCATCCCGCCCAGTTCACATCATCGCGAGTAGCTCGTTGTTCCCGTTGCCTTGAACTGCACTAGCTCAACGTCTCGTGGAGATGTGCCACCGTGTCATGTGGGACTCGCACCCCAAGGTCTCAGCTGTGTTTTGCGCATTGTTTCTCCGCGCTGATTGGCCCGGCAGCATCACAGACGCTCTCGCCAGTCTCAACATGACGCCGTTCCCCGCCGCTGGCAGCGAGCTCGACGCGCTGCTGGAGCTCGCAGACTCGCTGGCGTCCGAGCCGCTGGCGCTCGAGGACGTCGGGGGACTCACGTCGGCCGAGGAGCGCTCTCCGTTGCGAGCAAGCAGCCCAGCGGTCGATGACAAGCGAGAGAAGGCGAGGGCCAAGGAGCGACGCAAGTATTACAGGAAGAAGCAGCGGCTCGCGGGCTGCAGGAGCAGGCGGCGGAGCTCGAGCACCAGCTACAAGCGCTTGTGGCGGACGACAGAAGCATTAGCAGCCCAGGGAGGGAGAGGAGCGAGCCAAAGTCGAGGCGGGAGGAGCTACAGCGCAGACTGCTGGAGCTCGAGGAGACCAAGACGAGGCTGCGCAACGAGAACACGCAGCTGCGGTGGCAGTTCCGGCAGGCCGAGCAGCGCGCAGCCTTCCTCTCCGACACGCTCTACGCCGAGCACAAGCTGTATGTGGCGCACTCGGCGCACTTCCGGCTCCTGACGCCGCTGTCCATGCAGGCGTGCAGCGAGATCCACGCCCACGCACTCGACGCGGTGCGAGCGTTCGAGCTCGCGACGCTCTCGGCGCCTCTCGTCGGGTCGGTTGCTGGCTGGCACGAGCGGCGTGTGGTCGACGGCCACCTGTTCAAGTTCGCCATGCAGAAGCCGTTCCCACGCACCTCGGCCAAGTACGCTTGCTCGCAGGCGTGGGCGATGCTGCTCGATCCATCACGCAATCGCAAGCTGTACTCGGACGTGCTGGACGTGGATATCCGCCTCGTGCAGCGCGTGGACGACGACAACTACGTGTTCCTCGAGGAGATGCGGTCCATGGACCCGGACGAGAGCGGCATCGGCGGGCAGATGGTCAAGTCGGCGTTGCTCATGTCAAGGACCCAGATCAGCGACAGCGTGTACCGGATTCACATGCGTGCCCTCGACCGACGGCTCATCGAGATGGAGGACGTTCTCTCAGGCGACCCCGTGGTGCTGCCGAACGATCTCTGGAGCTCCAGCGAGCAGCTCACGTGGCTGCAGTTCCAGGACAGAGGAGGGGACCAAGCCGTCGTGACGTTCGCTGGCATGACACCAACCATTGGCGCCAACGCCTACTTCTGGATGGCCGAGGTCGTGTTGCTGTGTCTTCGTAGCGAGAGCGGCATCCTCGGCCCGCGGTTCTCGCTACCCTCACGTTGATCCCAATCAAAAAAGTTCCAAGCCGCAGCTATAACTGGTTGAAGCGTGAAAAAAAAACATACGTAATACGGGAATAAAACTGTAATGTTGTACGGTATTTTGATTAAATAATTGAAAACTGGGACATAAGAAGTCCCTATAGGCACCAAAACCGTTATTACTGTGGCGTTAGCCTTAGTAACGGAGCTACTGGCTCAGTACAGTACAGTACGCACCAAGCTCGGCGGTCTCACCGTCCGAGGGCTGCACGTGCTCTACGCGCCATGCGTTTGCTCACCACCTCCGTCTGTCTGTTTGTCTGCTTCTTCCTCCACGAGGTGCTCGCCTGTCGAGTCGTCGGCATGGCAGCAGCTCCGCAGGGCTCTGGAGCGATGGACGCGCCATCTGACAGCCTCAGCATGCTGCTCGAGTTCACAGACGCCATGGCGCTCGACATTCCCGCTCTCAACGCGTCTCCAGTTGCTCAGGACGACCTTGTGGCCTTCTCGGCCGCTCCTGAGGTACCGAAACGGTTAAGTCCTGTGGCTGCAGAGGAGAAGCGGGTCAAGGAGCGACTCAAGGAGCGCCGCAAGTACTATCGCAAGAAGGTGATGTCTTGCTGCTTCAAATTTGGCTTGCTCCAATGACGAGCTGAGACCAGTGCTGCTGAATGAGCAGGGGATGATCGAGGGGCTTCGAAACGAGGTCGCGGCGCTCGAGAAGCAGCTCAAGGCGCTCACGACGCAGCTCGATGCGAACGCCGAGCTTGAAGACAAACCCTCCCCTTCCGAATTGGAAAACGACCCCGAAGCGAGGCGGAAAGAGTTGCAGAAGCGCACTGTCGAGCTATTGCAGACCAAGACACGTCTCCGAAATGTCAACACGCAGCTGCGGCGGCAGTTCCACGAAGCCGAGTTGCGCGCAGCATATCTGTCTGACTTGCTGTACGCGGAGCACAAGTTATACCGCGCGCATTCGTCGCACTTCCGATTGCTCACTCCGCTATCGCCCCAGACATGCTTCGCAATTCACGACCAGGCCGTCGAGGTCGTACGCGCGTTTGAAGCGACGACTATGAGCGCTCCACAAGTCTGCGAGGTGGCAGGGTGGGGTGCCAAGCGCGTTGTCGACGGCCATTT
This sequence comes from Phytopythium helicoides, assembly GCA_024867545.1. Classification (NCBI taxonomy): domain Eukaryota; phylum Oomycota; class Peronosporomycetes; order Pythiales; family Pythiaceae; genus Phytopythium; species Phytopythium helicoides. The sequence continues at coordinate 1,050,866 of JANFNE010000019.1, read as the reverse complement.
GTTCAAATTCGCCATGCAGAAGACATTCCCGCGCTCAACTGCCAAGTTTGTGTGCTCGCGCATGTGGATGCTGCTGACCGATCCAGTGCGCAACCGCAAGCTGTACTCGGAGGTGCTGGATGTGGAGGTGCGGTTGGTGCAAAAGGTAGACGACGACAACTTCGTGTTCCTGGAGGAGATGCGGTCCATGGATCCGGATGAGAGCGGCGAGAGTGGGCAGATGGTCAAGTCGGCGCTGCTCATGTCGCGTTTCAAGGTGAGCGACAGCGGCTTCCGCATCCACATGCGCGCGCTGGACAAGCGCGAGATCGAGCTGGAGGACCGCGTGACAGGCGAAGCTGTCGCGCTGCCCCACGAACTGTGGACACCGAGCGAGCAGCTGACGTGGATCGAGTTCCAGGACGTGGGCGTGGACGCCAGTCGTGTCACGTACGCGGGCATGACGCCGACTATCGGCGCCAACGCCTTCTTCTGGATGGCCGAGGTCGTCATGGTCTGCCTGCGCAGCGAGCAAGCGCTCTTCCACCCGAGGTTCTCAGTCACATAGGCGGCATGTTGGCCTCGCTCTGCATGGGTCATAAGTATTATGAGGCGCACGGAGGGCGTCGAAGCTGATCGTTCATGTCAAACTTGACCACGTTGAAGTCTACGCATGCGGCAAAAACTAGAGTGCGCTCTACGGGAGCTGGCACTCGCCCGCAGGAGTCAGTCAAGTCCAGCGTGGCATACAAATTTCAAGTCTGCTGGGTTCGCATGGCGACACCTTCTACCACTCCGTCCCTTGCGCGCCATGGACGCGCTCGCCTGCTCGCCGCCCGCGTCCGCGAGCTCCTCGCCGTCCATGGACTCGTCCCCCAGCTCTGTGGCCGACGCGCTCGAGCGCCAGCGAGCCAAGGCGCGGGCCAAGTCTCGCCGCACGTACCACCGTAAACTGGTGCGTGCACGGTCTCACTTGTAGCCATTGCGGCCGTCAAGACGACGAGGAGCTCTGCTCGCCCTTTTTGCAGCTCTTGCGGCAGCGGATGGAGGTGTTTGGGCCGTTTGGGCTTGTTGTGGAGGCCTGACGGTGGATTTCTCGCGCTCAGGCACGGCTCGAAGGCCTGCGAGCGCAGGTGGAGCAGCTGGAGACGCAGCTAGAGCAGCTCAAGGTGACGGAGGAGAAGGATGAGCAGCCGGAGAGCAGCGAGAGCAACGCGCTGGTGCCGACGCAGTTTGCGCCTGCGAGTACGTTCCAGTCGCGCATGGAGTTGGAGAAGGCGCTCGCGGGGCTGAGGAGGCTGGCTGCCCAGCTGCGGGAGCAGAACGGAGCGCTCAAGCGGTCGTTCCTGGCGGCGAGTGGCGCTGCGCTGCGGCTCAACGAGATGCTGAGCGAGGAGTCGACTCCGTACATCGTTCTGGCGACCAGCGTACTGCTACTTCGTGCGCTCACGCCACGCGAGTGTGCCGACATCCAGAAGAGAGCCATGGAGGTGGTGCGCGCATTCGTGGACAGCGCCATGCTGCGCACGCCTCTCGAGAGCCAAGTGGCAGGTTGGCGTGAACGCCGACAGCTTGACCGTGGACTGCTCAAGTACGCACTGCAGAAGCGCTTCCGGCGTGCGCTGGGCACGGCTGCGTCGCTCTCGAGCCGCACGTTCTTGGCGCTGACCGAGCCAGCGCAGATGCGCTGCTTCTACTCGGACGCGCTTGACGTGCACGTGCGCGTCGTGCAGAAGGTGGACGCCGACAACGTGCTGCTGTACGAGGATATGCGGGCCATGGACGCTCCTGACAGCACCACGCTAGTCAAGTCGCTGCTGCTCGTCACGCGCTTCAAGATCGCCAACGGCGTGCGTATCCACGTGTACGGCATCGAGGAGGATCAGCTACCGGTGCTGGACCGCCGGGAGCGAGAGCTGCAGCAGCCAGCAGAGAATGCGAGCGCCGACCCGAACGCCGTGGTCGTCGAGATCTGGAACTCGCAGTTCTGCTGGCTGCAGTTCGAGGACGTCCAGGACACCGACGGCCCTGCCACGCAGTTCACCTACATGGGACTCACGCCTACAGTCGGCGCCAGCGCCACCTACTGGCTCGTCGAGGTCGTTCTGCACGTGCTCCGCTGGGAAAGCCTGCTGCTAGGACCCATCGTGGCGCTCAACGCGCCGCCAGTAGACTCGTGAGCGAGGTCGTACGTCTACAACATGCAACTGCTTGAAGCTTCATCTAGTCGAAACGAATGAACAAACGGAGATGATGGAAAGAGGGAAGGTCTCTCTTGGCACGACCATCTCCTTGGAGGAGACCATGAGCGATCAGAGCCCGTCAAGTCTACCAACGAGCTCTGCGTCCCACTCGCATTGACGAGGAGCTTGCCACGAGCGCTCACTCGCCCAAGCTCGAGCCGAGTACTGTAGCTCTCGGCCCCGGCGCTGTCCGGTAGAGTGGGCGACGGGCTTCTCGCGCCACAGCCGGCCTGATCGGGCCTGTCCGAGATACCTCTGGTCTCGGTCTCGGTCTCGGTCTCGAGCCAACTCAGCCAACTCAGTCGGCTGCAATTCCTCTCGCCTGGTTCACCGCTCGTCATGGAGCTGTCGGCCGAAGACCTGGCGCTCGTGGGACTCATTTGCGACGAGATCCAGATGGACGAGGAGCTGAGCGGCGTGCAGGCAGACGGTGGAGGTCTCATGGACGCTAAGCGCGCGGCAGACGAGCTTCGCAAGGAGAAGAACAGGCTCAAAGTGCGGCGACACTACCACCGGCGACTGGTGCGTTTCGTTCGCGGCGGCTTGAGGCTACAGGACGAGGCCTGACGATCTGTTGGTGCTGGCAGCGGCAGAGGCTCATGAATGACCTTCGCAGACAGGTTGAGGTGCTCGAGGCCCAGCTGCAACACCTTCAGATCGCGGCCGAGCGCTGTCGACTGCTCCCGCCGGGAGCTCTGTCCACGACGAATACCGGAACGAGTGAGAAGGACTTGCAAGATAAACTCGAGGCACTGCGAGAGCTTGAGCGAGTGCGAGCGCAGCTCGACCGAGAGAATCGCGTGCTGCGCCACAGGTTGGCCACTGCCGCGCTCCATCGGGATTCATACTCCTCCGTGGACAGCGATGGCATCAACAACTTGGCGCTGGCGAAATCTGTGCGTTGTCCCCGCTCGCTCGTGGTGGTGCGGCCGCTGCTGCCTCCCCAGGTGTACACTTTGCGGCAGCAGCTGATGTCGCACTTCTTGAACTTCTCTCGCGGTGGGGCCGTCCCATTCTCAAAGATTGGCATGATGTCCGACTGGGATATCTTTCGCGGAGCTGACGGTGGTGAGTTTAAGTTCATCTTCAGGCGACGAAGGGTGCGGGGCGTGTCGCCCTCAGCACTCCATGCAGCTTCGTGGAGACTGCTGACGGAAGAGCAAGGGTTCCGCTCGCTGTTCTCAAGCCGCCTCGACTTCTACTTCAACGTCGTGCAACCCATCGACGCCGACAATGCACTCGCGCTCATCCAATACGACGCACGGTGCGGCTGCGCAGAGGATGAGATTGCTCAAGAGCGAGCTGCACTACCCGTGACTACCAAGACGCTGTATTTGATCTCCAAGTTCTCATCCACAACCGATGACGCGCACACGATCGTGCTTCGAAGCCTGGAGCCACAGCCTCTCGTTGTGAGCAGTCTCTCAACACTCGCGGATACGCAGGTGAAGGACAGCGACAAGGAGGAGTGGACCGACATGTTTTCCTGGTGTGGGGCGTTCTGGTCGAGCGAAAGTTCTCGATAGTGTCTGACATGTGATTGTGTGTGAGTGAGCAGGTTCCGGTTTGATCGAGTTGGCAAGAATGACACCTCTATCACCATCGGTGGTGTGGTGCCGACACTGGACGCTCGATGCTACTTCTGGCTAATTGAAATGTTCCTCATCACAATGCGATGGGAGGAAACGCTGCGCCGTAGGCTCACAGACTGACGACCATCGCGAGGTCACGTGGCGTCGCGGGCAGATTAAAGTATGCAATCCAAGCTGCATTACCGGCCTCGACCGGCTGGTCCGAATTCATGCAGATGCTATTGTTTTCATTGCATTTGTTTCATGTGCCTGCCTGTTGTCACGTGCGCAAACGTAGCTGCGGACCAAACGCCTCGACCTCAATGCGCAGCGCCATGTTCAGGATCTCAAGCATCCACCAGCCAGCCGTCGCAAGTGCAGTGCCTTGAATGATGCCGCCGAAGTCGTCCACGCAGTGTTGGCCTTGGTCGCCCGCGCGGTCGATGTGGCCCCACACAAACGTATCCATCCAAACATCCTCGGTCTGCGGCTCGAGCTTGACACGTCCTCGTCGCTCCTTCTTTACCTCGCTCTCAGAGTCGGAGCCCTCGCGCAGGAACCGCTTGGGGTCGAGTCCTCTGTACAGGATGAGCGTAGGCCCTGCGTCGTCGTCGGCTCCTTCCTCCTTGTCGCTCATGGCGATGTCGTCGTTGTCACTGTCAACTGGCGCGACGACCCCGACGTCCTCGAGGTACGCAACCTTGATACGCATGGCGAGGATGAGCGCGCGAATGCGGACGTCCGGAGCATCCTCGCGCTCGAGCGAATGGTAAAAAATCACAGCATCGTCACTGACGTGCTGGAGCACCTGGAAGCGCGCGTTCACGGACCGCGGGTAGGCTTTGGCGACGCCCTCGGGGTCGGACAGCACGCCCCACACGCGGTCAGCGACAGCGTCCGCCTCGATGTCCTCGAACACCTTCTCGAGTGAGAACTGCACAATCTGCTTCCGCTGGTCCAGCAGCCGACGGTCCCGCCAGCCCAAGAAGCTCAGTCCCGTGCTCGCGCACTGCGCACGGTTCTCTCGGAACGAGCGGATCTCCCGATACGCAGCTCGTGCCACAGCCAAGCACGTGGCCAGGGACAGTGGACGGAAGGCCGCGAGGTCCGGCGGAGCCGCTCGCTTGGCCTCCGCGGCCTCGGACACGGCGGCCGCGGCCTTGAGCTGCAAGCGTTGGAGCTGGGCGATCGAGCGCTCCGCCGCCGAGTGCTGCGCCTCCAGAGCTTGCAGTGCGCGGTTCTCATGTGCGAGCGCTTCGCGGAGCTGCAGCAAGCGGATGTAGGCCGCGTGGACGGTGTGGACTCTGTGGACGCTGTGGACGCTGTGGACGCTGTGGACACGGGTGAGGACGCTGTGGACGGCGGTGGGGACGGCGGGGACGGAGTCGCGTCCGCGCGGACGTGGGCCGCCAGAAGGCGAGTGTACTGGTCTTCAAGCGCGGACACCTGCGCTCGCAGGTCCTGAAGCGTGGTCTGCGCGTGGACGCACGAGGTCGTTAGTCGGTCTCCGCAGAGCGTCCGCGCGGATGCGGCCGGCCGGTAAACTACCGGACGCGGCCGGCCGGAAAACTACCGGACGCGACGTACGAGCTTGCGGTAGTAGCAGCGCTTGACCACGAGTCGGTTCTTGGCGCGCTGCTCCTCGGTGGACGAGCGCCGCGCGGACGCGGACGCGCTCGCGGACGACGCGCCTGCCATCGTGAGCCTCCGACTGCACTGTGGGCCGACCAGATCGACAAGCCGACGTGGGAATGCACGTTCAACTGGTAAGTCAGTGGTTTTATGGCTATCTCGAATTTCATACTGAATTAATGGATAGGGCTAGGTGATCAAAAAGGTCCATTTTTCTTGTATTGTAGCGACGTTCGGTGTGACCATGACCGACCATGCGTGTGAGTTTACCGCGAGTCAAATTGTTGCTAAACTTGCTGCCGCTGGCGTGGCCATTGGAATCTGCTGACAGCTTCATCCGATGGCTTGGATCGATCCTGTCATTGAAAAAAAAAAAAAAAAACTGGCGAATTGAAGGAGATTCAGCAAGGTGGATATGCACAGAGTGACTCTTCTGGTGTTGAAACCAGCAAGCTCGCTGACGTTCCAAATCATCCGAGTTGGCGCGTTACTCCTTCACAGTGTCATCCTATTTTCCGAGTGAGTGATCGTTTCGCACGCTTGTTTAGCGCTGCGACGTGCTCATCCAAAACCAAGCGAACGAGCGGAGACGACAATTGCCATCTGAGCGCTTTCCCCCTGACCGCTGTATTGACGCGGTATGTCTGCTTGCCGCGTGATCGACTGAAGCACCGGAGCATGGCGCTCTAGGTGATCGCCCCCTGCTTGGGCTTCAAACACCGAGTCGAGCTCGGTCTCACTTGCTGCGCACTGCAAAGCCTGGATTTTCAGTTCGTGGGAACCAGCTGGCGTTTGCTAGTCGGGATAGCCGGTAGTTTACACATCGAGTCAGCTATGCGGACCATCCACATACAAATTCCAAGTGTGATCGAATAAACTACCATCCGTCCCATTTATTACTTCGACAGTTGAAGTGTGCGGTTCACCGCGGACTGGATTCGCCCGCGGGGCCGCGAAAAAAAAGTTGGAGCCCGGCTCGCTCGTCGTTGCTAACGGAGCCGCGTTGAGACACCAGTCGACAAGCAGCTCAGCCACAAATCCGCGGGCGTTACGCACCTGGAGCTGCTCCTCCCGGTGCCGATCGACGCTCGAGACACGGCGCTCCGGAGCTCCAGCTTGGAGCCGGGGGCGTCGTGGTCCGCATGCAATGCACGCGATCTTCGGCTGGTCGTTGTTGGCTGCTGCGAGTGCGACATCCGCTTCATGCGATGCAGAATCAATCAAGTACTCCGACTCGGAGGATGCTACGTGATTGCTGGCTGCTGTTGCCAATGACCAACACGATCCTCGGATCTTGGGTGACGCAGAAGAGCACCACGAAACAGATCCATATGCGGCCGCTAGCGTGCTTGGTGGACACGCCCATCGTGGTGCTAACTGCTAGCTAGCATTGGTCGTGCGTGCTGACTGCCATCCTCAGCGTCAGAGAAGCGTCCAGCTTTGCTATCTACCCAACTCCGCTTCGGACGACGAGACATTGTCGTGTTGTGTCTGCTGGTCGCATGAGCGCGCCGCCGCGCCTCGACAATACGCATGCCGAGACGTATCTTGGCGAGTTCGTGGTTGCGACCGACGACCAAAAAGATCGCAGTCGCGGTGAGTAACAGGCCGTCGGAACTGACTGTGCCTGAGTTCACCGAGGCGGCGAGTCGCGAGTCCTACGCTCACCCATGTGTAAGCGCGCGGCCCGGGGTCGTCCACCACCAACCCCCACTCGCTGACTCGTTCCAGGCGCTGCAAACGTACCGAGTGTGCAACGCGGCGACTTGCACACTAATGTAGTCGTGTATGTATATCGGATCTACTTTTCGCCTCGGTCTCACTTTGCTGCACTATACGAATTCGCCGTTAGCTACGCGGGCATCGTCTTGATCCTCGCCCGTCTCTCGAAGGCAGTTCAAGGACGGCGATGGGCTTCGCGCGGTCGTCCGGTGGCTGCACTCGCCTCGGTGCCACTGTCTCGCGACGTGGCAACGCGTGGACGGCGCCGCAGAGCCCGTGGCGACGCTGATCGTTACGTACGCAGGGTGGACTAATGTCCGTTGCGGCTGCGGATCGGATGGATGCGTCCTCGTCTAGCTGTCGCACTCGGGGTGAGGTGTCCCTCTCGCCCATGCCCCACAACCGAATCTGTCGCCAGGCAGACACACTTAGCGTTCGCCGACTCGTTGGCGTCGCTATTTATCCAGCCGCACGTTGGGGACTTGCTCGCCCACGTACCTCCACACCTCCATCTGCGGTGGTGTGTCAATCCATCCACGCTGCACAGGGCACAGTCTCCGATTAACAGGACAGCAGCAGCCACCAGAAGCCACGACCACGACCACTACGTACAAGCAGAGCACCATGCGCATCGCAGAGCTGCTCAATGACATTGGCGAGATCGACGAGGAGCGCACGGACGCGGCCTCGGCGCTGGCGCTCGGCCGCTCCGTGTCGGCGCCTGCGCGCTCCAACAGCGGAGACAGCGCCGACCGCGAGCTTGACGTCGACTTTGACGACGAACACTCGTCGTCCTGTCCGGAGGACCGCAAGCGCGGAGCAGCTTCCTCGGGCGCCTTTCGCCGTGCGCAAGCGCTCCAAGTCGACGGTCACGCGGTCCGCGAGCGCACTCACGGCTGAGCCCTTCGTGGCCATCACTCGCCTCACCAGCGCACCGGAGGCTGCTGCAGACTCTTCGACGGCTGACCACTTCGGCTCCCAGCGGCAAGAAACGCAGCACCCGCGCGCTCTTCCCTGCCGTGTCGGACGCCGACCGCCGCGCCAAGCAGCGTCTCATCGTCAAGCGCTGCTACTACAAGAAGATTGTACGTTCCGAAGGTCGATTTGAAATGCGACGATCAATTCTCTTGCTAACAGTGCGCATGTTGAAATCTTCTTCTCACAGAACACCATCAAGACGCTGCGCGAAGAGGTTGAGACGCTCGAGGAGAGCTTCCGCGCCGCGCTGCGCGCTCGCCAGGCAAAGGACGAGACCGCATTTGCATCTGGCGATTTGTCCGAGCAGGACCTGCGTCTGCGTTCCATGTACGTGGAGACGCTTGACGTCAAGGACTCGCTTCGCAAGGAGAACCGGCGCCTCCGCCGCCTCGCCGATGAGTACTACATGAAGAACCAGGGCCGTCTTCGCCAGCTGCTCGACTCGAACCATAAGGTGCGTTCATTGTCAACGGAAATCGATCGTGATCCTTGGGCATAAACGCTAACGTGAATGTTTTCCTACTTTATTTAGGGCCTCGAGCTGTTCAAGCCGGCCATCGAGCAGTGAGTTCGTTCACAGACTTCATCAACAACTATTCACACACGAGAAATTCTCGATCGTCTAGACGGAATTCTCGATCGACTACACGGAATTCGACTTCAAGCACCATTCAAACATAAATCAACCCCATAGACGCGGGCGGCCTCGTCCGGCCTCCACCTTCGAATTGCAGAAGGTGGCGGGAGCTGGTGCCTCCGGGCGATGGCCGCTTTATAAGTTAACGACCTAAACGTAATTTAAACCTCGGCATGAGCCGCACGAAAGCGCACAGCGCGCGTGGTGTCGCGTTGATTTGCAAGCTGCTTGGACAGGATTCAACTCGAAGTAACAGTCTCTGCAGATCGCGAACCAGATTCTTGCTCCGAACGTAGCTTGTTTCTCTGTTCATCTGCTACATTGGGGCTTCCGTGCGACACAGCTCGAAGAGGAGCTTCGCACGACGATGTCGAGAGGTCAAGCGTGCAATACATGGGATTGGAGATTGCTCATCACGCGAAAACAGCTGAGAGACATACATGGATGATTCTGTCCAGCTGATTTTCACTTCAATCAGATCTATCCTCGCGGCCACATTACAGTCCAAGCAAACTGTACTCGCTAATGAAAAAGCCGAAGGTGGAGCCCGTGCAGAGTCCCAGGAAGAGGAACCAAACCATGAGCGCACCCCCGGACTCGCGGTCCTCGGGCTTGAGAAGCGATGGCGCCTTGCCAATCGTGACAGTCGCCAGTAGACCGTTGGAGAGACCAATGAACAGGTTCAGGATGATGTTGTACGAGATTGAGCCCATGATGGATGAGCCGAACGAATACAAGTCCGTGCCGGCAATGCCCATGAGCTGCAGTGGCAGGAATGCAACACGCAGAACCGACAGTCCAAGTGCCCACTTCATGTTGAAGAACTGATACACGATCCCCGTCGTGGCGAGACGCCCGATCCAGTCGCCGTAGTCGTAGGCGCCAAGAATGCCCGGAGAGCAATACCAGGTATTGGTCAGGTCATGCGAGACATCACTGTACGGTGGGTACAAGTTTCGCGCACCCGTGCATCCGACACCCGGGACGATGGCAAGTGTCACGAAGAACACGAGGAACTGCGTCAGCGCAGGTGCCCAGATGCTCTTGAAAATCCGAGCGAGGTTGCTGACCGTCTCAGGCAGGCGACAGACTCGCCAGGTGCTCGTTGCGGGCCGACTCCTCATTGCGATCCATGAGGAACTTGACGCATGGCACCTGGATGAGGTATCGATAAAGCAGCAGTGCACCGACGAGTATGCAGCAGAGCAGTCCAAAGAAGAGGTAGAAGGCAAGCGAAGCCGAGCTCGAGGTCTCATGGACGCCACCCACGGCGAGTCGCAAAATCGTGAGGACCGTGATGTTCACCACGCCGGCCGTGGCGTTACCGATCTGCACGGCCGACGTGAATTTAGGGCTTGTGCAGCAGCGCCGCGAACGTGTAGTACGTCGACTCGGTGAGCGAATTGCAGCAACCGATGAGTCCGAAGCACACGAGCACGAGGATGGCGCCGGTCTTCTCGTCGTGAAAGTCGATGGCGCTGAAGACCATGATGAGGATGGAAAGCACAAGGAAGATCGCGTAGCCGACGTGCACGCGGATGCGCTGGCCGAGCTTCTTGTCAAGTCCGAAGACCATTTGCACGGTCTGCCCGAGCCACATGGGCCACGACGTACACAGCGTCGTGAGGAAGGAAAAATCGAGCCCCGAGTTGGTGAAGCGGTCCTGGTAGAAGGTCTGAGCGCTTAAGCACGAGTAGTATGCCCAGAGCACCGAGCCATTCAGGAACATGAGCGAGAAGTAGATGAAGCGCTCGTTCTTGACAAAGTCTTGGTAGATGTCCTCGGGCATCCCATCGCGGCCGTCCTCGAGCGTAGTGTCACGCGCGATGAGCTTCTCGTCCTTCCCGGGGGACTCCATCGTGGGATGCTGGGTCGTTCCGCCGGTTGTCCTGCCGATTGAGGAATGAGGGCAAATTGACTAGCCGACCTGCGAGCAGCATCCGTGCCACGTCCACACGCCTTGTGGGGTCCACTTGGCGCGTGTGGGTCTCTACAACAGTGTACCTCCGGGCGTTGAAGGGACAACGCAATCGATTTGAAATGAACGGCAAGTCGTGACTCTCGGTGACGGTGTGCTCGCCGGGGCCTATCAGTTGAAAGAGCGGCGGTGCGTCACGCCACGAGGCACTCTCCGTCAAGGTCTCTGCGCGAAAGTGGAGGCCAGACGGCCTGGAGTTGAAGCTCTCTCGGTAAACACTCGCAGCAGAGCCAGGCGAGAGTGCAAGAGGCAGCCATGAACCATCCTCGGGAGCGACATGGTGAGCCTCGCGCCTTGATTTCAGGTGGCTCCACGCTGCATGCTGAGCCTGTTAAGGAGCCTCTACTGTAGGTTTCAGAGCTCGGAATGGTGTGATGCTTGAAGCGACGTGATGCTTGGAGCGACGTGGTGATTGGGGCAGGAGATGCAGCAAGTGGTTGGATGGATCGGATCGCCTGCATGTGTGGATTGGAGGTGATGAGCTGTCCATCAGCTTGTCAAACAAACTCGCACACTCATCCGATGGCGAGTTGACACCACTTCACATTATTACTTCTCCACGTTTTAGTTTTAGCGCCAGTGCGGGGTCCACTTTATCTTGATTTCAGTATGGTTTGGGTGGGAATAGTGTGGCCCAATCAGATCTCTCCATTTCTAAATCGTGACCTAATTCGTTGATGGGCCGAGTCATCCGCAGCTTTCTTCCCCAGCAGTCTGCGCCTTGGCCGCCGTTCGAGCCCCACGGCCATGCGGATCGTCGAGCTGCTGAACGACCGGCCCGCGGACGACGGGCCCCAGTCAAGGTCAGTGCGGACGTGTGGACGTGTGGATCTGTGGATCTGTGGATCTGTGGATCTGTGGACGCGCGGACGTGTGGACGGTCCCCACTGTGGACGGTCCTCACTGTGGACTGTTGTGGACGGGAGTGGCTGACGGTCAGTGGGCGTCCGCAGATGCGAAGAGGACGAGCGGCAGCGCGCGTTCGGGGAGCTGCTGGTGTCGGGGGCGTCTGCGCGCTTCCTGGGGCTGACTGAGGCCGCTGAGGGCTCCAAGTGGTCCAAGGAGGACGAAGAGAACCCGCTGTTTCTGCTGCTGAGAGCCACGCAGCAGGCTGTGGAGAGGGCCCAGGGCCTTGGGGACGTCAACAAGAAGCCACAGCAGCAAAAGGGTCAAGCTGTTCACCAGAAGAAGGAGACCAAGCGGCGTCAGGAGCAAGAAGAGCTGGTTCAAGTGCAGGAGAAGGCTCAGCAGGAGCAGAGGAAGAAGCAGAGGAAGCGTCCTCATAAAGGACAACATCCGGCTGAAGACTATGAAGATGAGCTGAAGAAGAAGGATCAGCATCAGGAAGAGCTTCTTCGTCAAGAGCAATCTCATGAGCGAGAGCGTCTCGACCTGGATGCTGAGCAGGAAAAACCAAAGAAGCAGCAGAAGAAGAGAAAAGAGGAGAAACCGCGCACGAAAGAGGAGGCTCGTGGCGTGCGCAGGCGCGCCAAGCAGCGTGTCGTGTTCCGCCGCTGCTACTACAAGAAGATCGTGCGTTGTTTCGTGGTAAATCGTGTCGCGCCATATTCTAAGACTTTCTGTCTTGTGTTTGTAGAACACGCTAGCAGCGCTGCGAGACGAGCATGAGGCGGTGCGAAGCGAGTTTGATCGGCTGCTGGCGCGTGACAGACCCCCGGTGAGTGGGGAGGCGTCCACGCGGGACAAGTTTGTGGCGCTTGTGCTTGAGAAAGAGGCATTGCGCAAGCAGCACGCAGAGCTCGTGGACGCTTCCACGGATTTGTCCAAAACACGGGATACGCTGCAGTGGCTTGTGGATGCCGAGCTCGCAGCTATCAAGAGAGGTGGAAGCATGGAGAGTGCCCTCTATCCGACTGAGCTCCTCGCTCTTGAGCCGATCACTAAGCTCGAGTGTGACGCAATTATCAAGCGAGTGCTCCCACTCAGCCTCGATGTTCAGCCTCAAGAAACGAATCATGGCGACAATGTATTTGGGTGGGACCTCAGCTCCATCAACAGCAAATCTGACCGCGTTCTTTTGAGCTCGAAGCGCATCGAAAGCGATAAGCTGCCCATGGATCTTGGTCGCCGCACTCTCGAGCTTTTAAAGGGAGGCTCGGGCAGCCCGGTGCTCTCGCTATGGTGCCCGTGGCGTTCTCGTAAAGTGGATGTGTCTGTGATTCACTCCATCGACATTGATCGTGTCTTGGTCTCAGTGACGGACCAGGGTAGCGATGGTTCCGCCTCGACGCAGCAAGATCTGTACTTGTGTGCGTGCGATCCAATTGAGGGTGAAGGGTGCATGTTGTTGCTCCAACCACTCCAGTGGAAGAGCGAAAATTGCAGTTACGAGGCTTCGAGTGCGGAAAACGGCACTTCGAGATGCTGGTTCGTAAATTTGCAATGCTGGTTGCCACTTCTTTGTTGTCACTGACTGGAGCTGTGGGTGGTGTTAGGATTTCAATCAAGCCTTCGTCGAAATCACCACCGGAAAGTCAAGTGACTATTGCCTACGCCACTCCGGAAGTGTCGATTGCGCCACTCCATGACGACCGATCTGTCCAAATTGACTTCGCACGAGCCTGCCGGGAGTGGGAGGCGGTTCTCGTCGGGAACACACTCGCATTCGAGTGATGACGACCCGACAGCGTGTTATGTAGTACATAGTGAATCACGATTGTATCAATGAAAGCGTGCAAAGTTACTGCAGGTCGACTGCAGCTTTTATATCTCGATTGTCACTGTTACATGCTTACAGGTTGATGTTGAACACTGAGTCGACGGCGTGATTTTCGAGTCGTAGGATATACGAAAGGAACTCCATGGTCCAGAAGGCGGTGTCGGCGACCGAGATGCACGGCACGTGGCCGCCGAACTCGACTTGGCAGAACGGTCCATTTTCGATGTGGTTGTTGTGAAAGGAATCGTTATCCTTAGCGCCATCACAGTCGTCAAAGCAGATCCAATAGAACATCTCCAGCCACCCGTCTCGCTCAAGAGCTCCCGTGGGGATGCGATCTTCGTCCACTGACCGGAAGAGGATCTGATGCTGTGTTCGTCCGTCGTCGGTGCTTGCTTCGCGCCTCGCCATGAGGAAGAAGGTCGTTTTCGGTCCCACGAGATCTTCTGTCTGCATGGTTCGACGAAGCAGCACATTCTCGTCGTCTACGCGTTGCAGCACATCAAAGCGCACGTTCTTGCCTCGACTGTAGAGCTGTCCGAGCAGCTCCGTAGTTGCGTACAGCTCCCAGGTGCGAGCAGCCAACGTACTCGCGCGACGTCCGTAAAAGCACTTGAGCAGAGAAAACTTGCTCGTCTCGCCAAACTTGTGCATACGGTTCCAGCCCATGACAGGCGGTCCCGCATCTCGGAAGCCTGGACACCGCGTCTGAGAGCAAATCTCTCGCTGTGCTTGCTGTGCAATAGCCACGCACTCGCTCGTCGTCAATGGAGCAAACGAGACTGGCGCGATGGCCTGCCGATCTTTCCGCGTGGTTGTCAATAAGGCAACAAGAGGCTCGTCGTTCTTGTCTTCGGACTCCTGAAGCTGCGGCTGGGGTGGCAGCCTCCCCACGCGCTCCTCTTCGGCCTGCAACGATCATTCAACGTCCACCACTGCTGTGTCAATGCATTGCACCATCCGGAGTCTGTCATGATCTAGAGAACTCTACCTGTCGCGACAGATACCACTGCAGCTTGTCGAGAAAGTCGGTGTGTTGCCACAGGCGCTTCTCAAGCGCGTCGTTCTCCCGTCGTAGTGCTTCCGTCTCGAGCACCTACAGTCCACGAGAGCAAAAGCGCAATTTCGTAAGACCTTAGCGAGAAATGGTCTCCTCCAAGCCAAATGACCGCTCCTACCTGCTCCTTAAAGCGCTGGCGAAGACTCTCAACGTGTGCACAGCCCGCACAGTGCGGAGCCCAGTCAGTCGGCGTGGTGGGTGGCGACGTGTGTGCCATCACAGCTCTGTACTGCAGCTCGAGCTCGCCGAGTTCCTGCCGCAGCTGTGCCTTGATGGCCTGCTCGATGTCACAAGGTCAGCCCAGCATGAGGGAGGCGAGTGCAACGAAGGAGAGACCTTCTTCTGGTAGTACCCGCGCCTCACAACCGCTCGGTGCTTCTCGATGCGCTCGGCATCCGTGTACTTCTTGGACGACGTCCGAGCCGTCACGGGGGACTTGGCGGCAGAGCTGCTGGCGCCGGCAGCCGGCGGACTCGCGACCTGACTCCCAGTCAGCACCGCGGCGGATGACGGCTCATCTCCTGACCGGAGTCGGCCTCGAGGACTCTTGCCGCGGGCCGACGGCTTGGTCTGCTGGTTGCGGTGCATGCCTCGCAGTGGAAATGAGCGAATAGAAGCGGCGAGCCGTGGGGACGGCGGAACGAGGTGCGAACCCCGACAACGAGTGCTAGCCTCGTGTTTTTGTGCTGATGCATCAACGTCAGCGTCCGCTCAGGCTCTAGGGGGGCTCGGCGTGCTCGACGCCCGCCAAGACGGCGAGTGAGGCGCGAGTGAGGAGAGGCGCGAGTGAGCTGAGACCGAGGTGTCCAACTCGATTACCTCGATTACTGCGAGGGGATGGCCGAGCTGTATTCATCGCAGGTGGGTGAGGGCGGGGGGGGCTGCTTCAATAGGTCAGCGACCGACTGGTGGAGACGCAAGGGGTGCTAAGCGTCCACGTCACTCTTCAATGAAGAGAACCGAGGTCCTCGAGCCTGCCGGCAAGCACTTGATGCCATGGTTGAGCAAACAGCGTGGCACCGAGGCGGCGCCGCTCTCCTCTCCTTCAACCGATCGCAGGTTAAAAGGTCAGCGGCAATCGCGTGGCACGCAAGTTCGGTGCGCCAACGCGCCAAAACGCAAGCTCGAGCAGCATCTGGCGCCAGTCGATGTTCAACCAGAGCGCAGCGTACTGTGCAGAGTCGATGCTGAGCCAACGAGGACACGAACGAGGCCATTCGGCCATTAGCATTGGCATTGGCGTTGGCGTTCGGATTTGGCGACGAGAGCAGGCTGGTGGTGCAGCGCATTCGTCGTCACGCGGGACTCGTCAACGCTACGGTACTTGACTGGTTCGATCCACGTCAAAAGTGTCAGTCGCACAGCTGAACCAAATGCACTGAGGTTCGGTTAGTACAAATCCAATCACAAACCAGAGCACTGAGATGGAGCCACTTGTTGAAGTACAAAATTAAAGAGTACTGAAGGTTGGTTAAAGAGCACGCGTGACTGGCTTGTGCAAGAGCCGGGCCAAACATAACCATGACGCCAACATTGTAGACTACGTAAAGGAAATCGATTGGACTCGCCGGAGCTGTGTTGCTGTGGCCGCGAAGCTTTGTGCATTTCACCGTTCTATGATGCCATATTCATGTCCTCGTGCATCCAGCCGACGAACACTTTCTTCTGTTTCACGGTTCCCACATGCGAAAGGATATCACATCGATAGAAGCGTTTTCAAGCGTGCAAGCATCCGAGTGAACTAATGTCAGATTCTTGCCCTGGTCAGCTTTCCAACGTGTCTAGGATGGAAACCTGTCACTTTTGCCCATTTGTTTCAGTCTCGCAGTGTCTGGGCGATAACGCGAGGGCCAAATGTGATGCAAGCTCTGCAATCCAAAACCTCGCATCGGTGACGATCAAGGAGACGATCCTATGAAATCGTTCGTAGATGGTCTCCCCTATCGATCGAGTAGTCGATGCTGTCGACATTTTGGTCTCTGCCTCACCTGCGACTCGCGCTTTGTTACCTGGTGCGTGCTCGGAATCTGGAGTTGCTGTCAGCTTCGGCTCTAAAACTTTAGCATCAGCTTTGAACCCTTGTTTTGCTATCAAGAGGAGCAAACAAACGAGCTTGAAAGTACATACCTGAGGCGATACTGTACATCTTCTCACGGATTCTTTCTTTGTTCTCCTCCTTGGTCTGGTAGTTTTGAGGATAGTTTTAGAGGACTTCTTTTCTTCGCAACACCACTGTAGATTGATACCCGCAGTCAAGCCTGTCGGTGGCCTCAGGCTGCAAGCTGTGGCTCCTTCTTCACCCTCAGCTCATCGAAATGGAAGAAGTCGTCCATGGGGTGCGGGCCAGGTATGCCATGCCAGTGACCACCTCGTTCGCGAACTCGAACAGATTGTCGAGCTAGTAGCCGCATGTATTTGCTCGAATGATGTCACTAGGTGGCGGGGAAGACGTGCAAATGTTCCGCACGTACGGGTGATGAGGTGGTAGTACTATCCGAGGTCGGTAGGGAGCACAGCTCTTGCAAATCCCTTCGACATGGCCGACGTGGTGATGATAGCGAGTGTACGAGCTGCTCTGGAAAGAAGAGTTGTGAATCCTCTTGCATAACCAACGAGCTGCCGCCGAAGGCTGTCATCTTGACGCGGATGAAGATCAATTGACAACATCAATTGACAAGCCAAGCAAGTCGTCAACACGCTGTTTGCAAAAACTAAAGGAGAACTGAAGTTCATGCACACTACATCGGTTCTCTTCGACGCGAAGAAACATGCAGCAGTACGCGGCGCAGAGAGAGAGAGAGGAAAAAATCTGCACTGGCTGGCAAAACCGTCTACGGAGATGGGAATCAAAAATCCAACAGACAGCCATCGTCCCACCAGCATCGTCCGCAAAGCCTACTCCCCAACTCCAGTTTTGAGCAATCGCTGCGCGCGACGTCCACCCAAACTCCGATGGAAAACGAGTAGCTTTATAGCAATTACTTCCATCGAGACGCTTCTTTCCTGCTGCCATAGCGGGCTGGTTGGTCCAGCCACGTTTATTCCGATGGCGATCGATCTGCAGCGGCAGGTTGCCGGCGTTGGAATCGACCATCGGTGCATGCCCTATGCCTCCTGTTGGCACCGTCGGGGTGTCGCGCATTGTACCATCGCTATTCTATACGCCAGCTGAGACCGTCCCATGCCGTCCGTCCCCTTCGCCTTTCAAGTCTGTCCAATCAAAGCCACCACGCGGGAGGTGACGACGTCATCTGATGAGCTGAATGCGCGGCTGGAGCTCCGAGGGCGTCGGGCCAATCGTCCGCTGTGCCAATTGATCAGTCTCCGATCTCCCAAGCAGCAGCAGCAGCAGCCGCAACTCGCACCATGGCCGACCTGAGCAACGCCGAGCAGCGCAAGCAGGCGCTGGCCGAGGTGGCCAAGGCCATCCCGGTCGTGCCCTTCAAGGGCGTGGACAGCTTCTTCGACATTGGCGGCCTGCTGGCCCAGCCGCAGCAGCTCGGCACGGCCATCGAGCTGTTCGCCACTGCCATCGAGCCGTTCATCGACCAGATCGACGCCATCGGCTGCTTCGACGCGCGCGGTTTCCTGTTCGCGCCTTCGCTCGGCGTGCGCTTCCAGAAGAAGGTCTTCATGCTGCGCAAGCCCGACAAGATGCCCAGCGTCAGCGACACCATCGAGTACTTTAAGGAGTACCAGGGCGACAACGCGCAGGGCGGAGACCACCTCAGCATCCAGAAGTACGCCGTCTCCCCCGGTGACCGCGTGCTGCTCGTCGATGACCTGCTCGCCACGGGCGGCACCGTCGAGGCCGGCATCCGCCTCGTGCAGCAGGCTGGCGGCAAGATCGCCGGCTGCCTCTTTGTCGTCGAGATCGCCGTGCTGCAGGGCCGCGCGCGTGCCGAGAAGGCTGCCGTGGATCTCCCCAAGGAGCGCATCATCTCGCTGCTGTCCGAGAACGACTTTTAGACGTCCCTATGCGTGTTGGACGCCCCCTTGCATGTTCCTCATCAATGAAACAAGGCGGCTCCGGTGATCTTCTCCTCTCCTTTGTTGCTTGCGTTCTCGAATGTCTGGTGTTGTGCTTGCGAAGTTCATAAGACGCAGAGGCCACGAGCACCACGCTGTATTTTTGGCAGGAAGATGCAGCTCGCTTGACAGCTCTTGCTTCAGCGTCACTTTCAATTGCTCTTCCACACGCAGCAGCAGCAGCAGTTCCGACAGCCATGCCAAGAAGGAGATCAAGGAGGTGGACTACGTGTCCAAGCAAGCCAACCAAACTGCGCAGATCGAGAGCGAGCGGCAAGCCGCCAAGAAGTGGTGGGACGAGTACGGCATGTGCTACCTCGACAACGCCAAGCCCGAGGACTTCACCTACGACAGCCGCATCCAGGTGCTCAAGGCCAAGCTCGCCGAGGAAAAGTGCGTTGCATCGCTCTCCATCTCTCTCCATCTCTCCCCGCAGTCGATTTGAGCCTCACGCCCCCATGCTTCGCAGGTTCCAAAACGCAGCGCTGCACACCACGAGCGCCGACTACGGCTGCCGTCCGCCCTTCAAGGAGTGCCGCAAGAAGGCCTGAGCCATGCATGTAGCATAACGATCCAATCCTAAACGTCTTGACATCCACAAGCCACCACCTCCATCCATCCACGTGGCTGATTCGTCCATCGCCCGCCTCGTCCGCATTGCACGCGTCTTCAAGTCTCAGGATCTCTCCATCTCCATGATTTCTCAGCCACCCGCGCCGAGACGAACCCACCGTCATTCCGTGTATCATCGCCGCCTGCGCACGGGCATGGGCTCACTCCCCATCAATCTCGCCGCCGCGCGGCTCTCGATGCGCTCGACCGGCCGCATGAGGGCGACGCTGCTGCTGTTCCTGGCGCTCGTGGGCGTCGCCAGCGCGCAGTTCGAGGCCGCGACGCTGCTCGAGGACCCGGCCACGAGCCTGCGAGTGCGGGGCGACTGCCACCACCAGAGCATCTGGCGGATCTTCTGGACGGGCTGCGTGTGCGCTCCGTGCGACCACTGCCACCTGGACGTGGCCGCTCTGCAGTGCGAGCGGGACGACGACAGCGACGATGGGGGCGTTGACAGCGACGATGACAGCGGACTGCTGGACCAGCCTGTGCTCGACCCGGAGGCGTGGTTCCTGAACGAGAGCGAGGTGACGGCGTCGCGAGGCGGCTTCCCGAGGGAGAGGCTCGCGCTGTGGACCAAGGGCAACGCCGTGACGCTCTTCACGGCCACCAACAAGTTCTTCGCGTCGCTGTATGGAGACCTGGAGGCGCTGCCGACCATCGACATCGACAGCTCGGAGGACGAGCGGACGCAGGTCATGCTCACGGGCTGGTCAGGTCGACGACATCCCGTTCATGCCCCAGCTCCGCACCAACAAGTGGAACCAGACCACGTTCCGGCACGTGTTCGGCCGCGCCATCCGCCGAGGAGCAGACGTCCGCGCGCTCGTGTGGGCCAACACGCTCGAGTACTCGCAGAACGCTGCCATGCAGGACTGGATGAACGAGGTGGGGTCCCCGCCCGAGTACACGCGGTTCCTGTTCGACGGCCGCGTGCCCTACGCCATGGCCACGCACCACCAGAAGACCGTGATCCTGTTCCCGCCCAACGGCTCGACGGACCCGCTGCCCACGGCGTACGTTGGTGGCATCGACCTCACGAACGACCGCTGGGACACGAGGTTCCACAACGAGTCGTGGCTGCGGCGCCGCCACCACGTCGCCAACAACTACGAGGGCTGGATCGACGCGTCCTGTGCGCATCCAGGGTCGCGCCGTCCAGGACGTCGCCAACAACTTCTACATGCGTTGGAACTCGCCCATGCCGCTGCTGCCGGGCGACCCGAACACGCAGGTGTTTGAGAACCCGCCGGTAGACGAGAGCACCAACGTGACTCGGCGGACATTCCCGGACGTTGATGCCGGTGGATCTGCCAACATCCAGGTCGTACGCACGTTCAGCTGCAAGGTGGGCTACGACTTTGCTCCCAAGGGCGAGATCTCGCTCATGGAGTCTCGCCTCAAGGCCATCTCGCTCGCTACCAACTACATCTACGTCGAGGACCAGTACTTTGTGCACGTGCCTCCACTCCGCGACGCGCTGCTGGCTCAGCTGCCGAAGCTTCAGGCGCTCGTGGTCGTCGCCCAGCTTCCGGAGCTGACGACCACGGCCGTGGGCTACGGCAAGCTCTTTTACGACATGGTGGCGCCGCTGCTAGAGCAGTTCCCCGACAAGGTGCGCGTGTTCATCATCCGCCCGGAGCTGCAGCTCTACATCCACACCAAGGTCGTCCTCATCGACGACGTGTACCTGTCGGTGGGCTCTGCGAACTGGAACAGGCGCAGCATGACGTCCGACTCGGAGATCGCGGCTGCCATCGTGGACAGCGAGCTGGTGGACGACGAACGCGACGGCATCCGCGTCGGTGCATTGCCCCGCGAGTTCCGACTCAAGAAGTTCCGCGAGTTCTCTGGGCTCAAGTACGACGACCTGGCCAACATGACGCTGCTTGAGTCGGTGGCGGCGCTGGACGACGCCGCCGTCGACCCCGAGAGCATCATCAAGCCCGTAGACGTGCGTCGCCGCGCGTACTTTGACGTGATCCCGAAGGAGCTCATCAACATGTCGGACCCGTTCGACCAGTGCTGACGAGTCGCAGCGTAGCGTTAGTAGTATGAATGCATGAGGCGTAGCTCGTTCGTTTCAGGGCGTCACAGCATAGAGAGCACCCGTTACGTCCATGGAGATCTGTCGAGTGCGACCGCTCGAGCACTGCAAAGATCTCTGGTCACTTGTCGTCCTTCCCAGCTTTCAGCACTTGGTGGAATTTCCATGCGTCCGCTACGTCCCGGACTTCTGCTGCTTGTTGCGCTGCCGGCGCTGCTGCTGGGCGTGGCGACGATGCATGTGCGATGCGAAGAGGCCGAGCAGGACCCCACGAGCATCGTGAACGACCAGATCGCGGCAATTGGCAGCGTGTCGCCGTCCGACAGCGACGCCGACGTGCTCCACTGGCTCGGAGACATGGACGAAGTACTGGGACGCGTAGCTCTCGGGGCGCTGCCAGCACTACCAACCAACGCGTTCAGCGCGCTTGACGCGCTCAACAGCTCGGTGGCGACGTCCGAGCGGCTGCAGCGGTCGAGCGAAGTTGTCCGTGGCGTGCTGCACGTGGTCCCATCGCTATGGGCCATGGCGTTCTGGTACGTGCCGCTAGACAAGTGGCAGCCCGCGTTCGAGAGCCTTTTCTCGCGGTCCGTGGCCGCCGCCAAGCGCGACGACGAGCTCTACGAGGTGGCAGTCAACACCACGACGCACCTGGTGCGCTTCACCAAGGACGCGGTGTTCTTCGACGGCGAGGACCCTGGTGGCGAGCTGGACCCGACTGGCGGTGAGTACCTGGCACTGCTGCCGTCGCTGTTGGCGGACGTGAGCACCGTCGACGGCTGGACGATGACGACCGACGAGCTGCGCGAGTTCATGGACCGGAAGCTGCACTCGAAGCGCGACGGCATGGACACGTCGGTCGCGTACCCGACCTTCGTCGACACGGCCCAGTTCTTCGACGACGATGTGGTGCAGGTCGGGCGGCTGCTGGAGCAGCACCCGCCAGCGTGAGCCTGTCGCGTCTGCGCGTAGAGAAGCAGAGGCAGTTGCGGTGGGGATGTCATGAACGTGCAGCTAGCTAGTGATGGGTCGTCTTTGACAAGTTGAAGTGAGTGCGTCGTGGTACCTTGAAGTTCGTCCACACTCAGGCCAAGTCAAATCAGCCTGCACGCCTCTAGCAGATGCTGCCGTGATGCATGCCGCCGTGCACGAGACGGTGGTTCGAGTCTAGAGTCGGCCTGCATGTGACTCACGGGGTAATGAAGTCTAGCGGTGTTCGTGGTCTAGTTAGTGATGGCAATGGCCTAGTGTTGTCATGGTCTAGCGACGGCCTTGGTCTATGCAGTGGTGGTCATGTCGTGGTCTAAAGTGGTCACGGAGGTGTCGGACCAAGGCACGAATCGAGCGCACGAGTGGAGTCGTTGTCGGAGGAATAAATTAGTTTAAAGCCTGAGCGGCACTTGCTCGCTGTGTACAATCGTGCGGGCCGCCTCCCTCCGCGTCAAAACGGCAGTCGTCGCTGCCTCTGTAGGTCTCTGGTCGTGTTCATACTTGGTCGGCTGCGCCGCTCCGGGCTGGATAAATAGGGTCTCGCGCAGCCGATGCGGGGTGCTGTGGTCGGTGTCGTGGGCGTCTCTCACACGACCTGGTGGTCGCGGGGCTCCTCCTTCTCCTCCTCCTCCTCCTCGTCCGACAGCACTGCGCGTCGCGGAGCTACCGCCGCGGCGTGCGCGCGCTGGTTGGCGGGCGAGGGCGGCACGAGCTGGTACACGATCTCGTCGTCCGCGTTGGAGGCGTCGTCGTTGACGGCGACGATCTGAATGTCGAAGGGCACGGCCGGTCTGCTGGCCGTCGCGTTCGCAGCGGGTGCAGGCACCTGTCGGTGGGAGAACTGCGCGGCCTGGATCTGCGAGAGCTTGTGGTGCAGGTCGTCCTGCTGCACGCTCTTCTTGACGTCCTCTCTCCACGATGCGAGGCGCAGCGAGAGCCGCGAGCGGCGCGCCTGGTACATGCGGTAGGCGCCGTTGATGCCGACGCGCGGACGCTCTGGCGGCTCCTCGAGCTCCCTGAGCGTGCGCAGGTCGGCCTCATCATAGTGTACGCGGCGCTCGCAGATGCCTCGGCAGTCCATGCAGGCCACGAGGTCGCGCAGGCGCTCGCGGAAGCTGCCGCTGCGGTAGACCATGAGGAAGAAAGGCAGGAGGCCGACGATCAGCAGGCCGAGGAAGAGCGCGAACTGTAGGGCGTTGCGCGAGGTCTCGTCCGACATACAGCGAGGAACGAGGCTTGAGCTGGAGCTTGAGCTTCTGGGAATGGCGACGAGAAGCAAGAGGCTGGCAGGCTCCATGGAGGCGCGTGGCCATGAGGCACCGCCCGACGTAGCTCCCCATCCATCTCGAGCTGCATAGATGGGCGAGTGGTTGATCGGGTGGTGACAGAACGTGCGTGCGGATGTGCTCCGGAAATGGCGGAAGGTGGGATATGTCGGAATGGGAATTGGGACGCTTCGAAATGCCCAAAGTATACAATTTCCAAGTCAAAAGGCCGTTTAGCGGGAATTTGGGCAGACGCGGCGCTAGTCATAATGGCCCATCCCCATTCTGCTAGGTGCACGTCCCTGTCGCCCTGACAGCTGGCGATCTGCTAGTGAGGGACAGTTGACTTGGTGTTTGTATACAGAGTAGTTCAATTAGGGACGCTTGAACCTCTTTTAGTGGGCCAGGTGGACCGGCGTGGAGGATGCACCAGCCGGCGACCTGATATGATTGCCGCGCACTGTAGCAGATCATGGTGAGCATGCGAGCCCTCTCTGCCACCCGTCAACACCTTCTTCAACTGAGCTGCTTGGAGACCGCATGGACTCGTTGCCATGTGAGGGAGGACCTCGACCTCCATTGAGCTCGAGGAGCGATTCCGTGCTGTCACGAGAGAACTTGGCTCCATCGATGGCCCCGCCAGCGCTTGTTTCTGCCGCGGGAGCTCAAAATTCAAGTGAGGGTTTGGCGCGCTGCTTTGCCGCCGTGTTGACATGAAAAAAAAAATGGCGCCGTCCATGCTGCCGCTGCTTCGGATCCAATTGATCGACTGCAGCGTGTGGGTTCGCGAGGTGTATCCGGTCCGGTGCGACTGGCGCGGGCGTAGTTGGCACGACCATCTGAGACTGACTGCTCCTCACGCTGCAAAGTGCAGCTTTTTGATTGACTACTGTAGTGCCCTGGCAGGGCTGCAAAAGGCTGGTCGAATCTTTTCTCTGTCGAGCTGCTAGCGAGTTTTGATTTGGTCAGGCAGATCACTCCCAGTGTGGTCATAACTCGTTAGTTGCGTCGCGTCTGGGCTTCGTCGACTGGTGTGCGCGCACGACGAGGTACCGAAAAAGTGTAGGTTTGCCCCTCCTCCGTCCGAAACCTCCTCTCGACTGTTGAATCTCCTCTCAACTGTCGTTTCGGTGGACGCATCGACACGGATCATCCATCGGTAGGGGAAAATGACAAGAGAATGCGAGGGATGTGGTGGTCGAGGTGAGAGAGACAAGTGACAGCAGCGAACCAACTTGCACCTTCCAATACCAGCATGGCGCTCTGTGAGGTGTATACTGGATTAGGATGCTGGAGCTTCGCTAGATTTAGCATTCTAAAGCCCCTGGAACTTCAGCCACTTCAGCCACTTCTCCTACCAAGCTGGCACAACGAGTCTCTGGGATGAGGACTACGATATTGTGATGATGCATTTGCTCGATTTGCTCTACAGCAGAAGTCTCCGATTCTATGGCATCATAGGGCTGGATGGCGAGAGGTTTACTTCAGCAGTACAGGAAATCGATTTTAGCATTGTACTGGATACGTTGAATCACGAATATCCGAGATCGAGCACTCGTTCAAGAGCTGCTTCTGCAAGCCGAGGCTCGGATGGCCGGTGTGAGTTACGATTCGCTCTATAAGCTCGGTGAATCGAATTCTTTGTTGGGTGGCTGGTGCGAGTTTGTTATCCTCCTCCATTGTATTTTTGCGAGTGCAGACGACTTTGAATCAGATCTACGTGCGAGCACATGTTGCGTTCAGTGACAGACGTAGGCAAAGCAACTTGCCCAAGGTCAACCACATCGACTTTTCCCGCTCCTAGTACGTAGGCTCACGTCCACTCGAGTCCATGGATGCAAATCGTCATCCCGTTCCCTTCCAAACCTTGGAATCTTGGAAGTGAGGCCAATGCGTGGCTTCGGAAGACTTCACCACAAGTGTGGGTTTCGTGTATTTAGTGCGAGATACTGAGATATTTTGTGGATCGCGCCACTGCATCAGAAACATATATCAGCCTCGCTCCAACAAGATTAATGTAGCTCAGCACCACCTCAGGCGACAGAGTAGATCGTTGCTCTATCGAATTCACCTCTATTTGATCGTAGGGCTTCAATCTAAAAAGAAAAATCCACAAGACAACCATCGTCAAGATTCGAAGTGGTAGGCTCGTAAAATATCCACCATTGTAGGATGCGTCCGCTGGAGCACGTCACTCGCGAGTCGCTCATCTTGATATGGGCCATCAAGCTGGAGCATTGGATCAACTTCTCAAGAGTACAGCTTCAACAGCTGAGCGCAGACAGATTCAATGGTGATGATATGTACCCATAGCAATCACCACAACTTCCGCCTGAGCATCTTGCGGCGTCGTGCAACTCACAGTAGCGCTCTCAAATTGCTGTCGTGGTGAATGTTGTGCAATCCGTGCGGTGTGAAGAGCATTTACATCAGAGACGGCATACCTCAAAAAGTCTTCTGCCACATACTCGGGATCATGAGAGCCAACAGACTCACCGATCATGTCTCCTCCGCACTCGATTGGAGCGAGTTACTCGAGTTCGCCTTCGTCGACGACTTATACGAGCGTAGTGATGCTGGAGCGATGCGCGACGACACGTTTGACTTTGACGCCTCGTTACTTGAAGCCAGCAATACGGACTCCCAACAACCTGAGCCATCTCCACTTACAAGAGAAGAGAAAAAGCGACAAAGCGCTCGAGAGAGGGGACGACGCAAATACTACCGCAGAAAGGTACAAATCAACACTGTGATCATGTACTTGGGACTAAATACTCATCAGCGTTACATGGGTCGGGCACATGATGACAGGAAGTATTTCGCGATCTGCAGCGTCAAGTCACATCTCTCGAGCAGCAGCTGAATCAGCTACGGCTGACTGATAGTCCAAGTATTCCCCCTGGCCCTCCTTGTGAGGAAGCCGGAATCGATGGCGGTCCGAGTAGATTCAATGCGCTCCTAACTCAATTGACTCGGGTGAAGCAAGCCCAGGCACACCTCCGAAGTGAAAATGCGCATTTGCGACAACAGTTTCGCGTGGCAACGCAGAGAACAGTACTAATTATGGATCTCTTGAAGGCCGAACACATATTGTACTCTGCTCACTCATCCTATTTCCACTTGTTGAAGCCACTCTCTCTACAAACGTGCTGGGAGTTGAATCGGCAAGCGCTCAAGAAAATGTATGCTTTCGAAGCAGAATTACCCAGCATTTCAGCGATCGGAACCTTGGGTGGATGGAGGGGAAAGCGGTTTGTGAGTGACAATCTGTTCAAGTTTGCTCTGGACAAGATGTTTCACCACGTCAACCCACACAAAGTAATTTCCGATTTGTGGTCCAACTTAGTTGACCCGAGGAAGCTCGAGAAAATGCATTCGGCTGAGATGGGCATGCTTGTGAGACTGGTTCAGAAGATCGATGAAGACAACTACGTGTTCTTGGAGGAGATGAGATCGACAGATCCTGGTGACAGCGGCGCGCTTGTGAAAACCGCAGTGCTGTTTTCTCGGTTGAAAACCGCCACGGGCTATCGGATCCATGTCATTTACCTTGACCGACAGCAAATCGCGATGGAGGACAGATCTACAGGCAAACCAGTGGATATCGACGGTGAATTGTGGATCTCGAGCAAGAAGCTCTCATGGATAGACCTCGAAGTGGTCGATGATGAGACGATCTCCGATAAGTTTCGTGGAATGCTTCCCACGATTGGTGCAAGCGCATACTTCTGGATGTCTGAAGTGGTCCTGGTGTGTTTGCGCGCCGAGATCCTTGGATTTGGCCCCCGCTTTTGCGTTCCACCGTCGTAGGACGTTATAGGATGTTGATCTAGATTATAATCAAGGAAATGACACAAGGGACCTATCGAACTTGAAGATAAGAAAGTTGTTCAAATAAACAGCGATGCGTTCGATTGACACGTCCGTCCGTTGAACCTTCACTCTGTAGACCGAACTGAAAAGCGCGTTCCAAGCACTTTCATCTCGCTGCGTAAACTGACCAGCATGATCTCCGACATCCAGAAGTAGGAGCTCACGCCGATCGTTGGCAAAACCCCGTAAAACTTGGTTGAAAAGGCTTCACTCCCAATATCGTCCAGCTCCACCCATACGAGTTGCTCGTTCTGGATCCACAGGTCCTGATGGAGGTCCACGGGTTCACCTGTGGATCTTTCTTGCATCACAATTTGTTGCTTGTCGAGGTTTTGGAGTATCATTCGATATCCGGTGCTGGTTTTGAACCGAGATATAAGTAGTGCAGTTTTCACGAGAGCTCCGTTGTCGTGCGGGTCTGTTGATGCCATCTCTTCCAGAAAGACGTAATTGTCGTTATCAACCTTCTGAACGAGTCGCGCACGCAAATTCATTTCTGCGGAGTAGACTGTCTCGAGACTCATTGGGTCTACCAAGTGCGACCATGTTCGGGCTGCTGCCGATTCCAAACTTGTGC
Source organism: Phytopythium helicoides (assembly GCA_024867545.1). NCBI lineage: Eukaryota > Oomycota > Peronosporomycetes > Pythiales > Pythiaceae > Phytopythium > Phytopythium helicoides. Next base: position 1,022,993 of record JANFNE010000019.1, on the reverse strand, counting down.
TGCGAATTGTCTTGTCTAGAGCGAACTTGAATAAGCCGCGGTCAACAAATCGACGGCCTTGCCATCCCGCGACAGATCCGGTTACTCTTGCTGCGGATATCTGTTGTTTTAATGTATGGATCTTCTGGAGCGCGATACTGTTGATAGTGGAGCATATTGGAGGAGTAAGTGGTGACAGCAGTCGAAAGTAGGACGCATGCGCGCAGTAAAGCCTGAGATCCATCTTCAAAATGTCCATGAGAAGCACTGCACGCTGGGATGCCTCGCGAAACTGTCGGCGTAGTTCCGTGTTCTCACTGCGCAATCGCGACTTCAAGTGTTCGAGCTTGATCAGCTGTGCTTTGAGCTCTTCTTGGCCTCCTCCTGACTTGGTGTCCGCTTCAATATCTCCTCCATTGACCTCAGATGAGGAACATACAGATAGCAGCTTCAGCTGACGTTCCAGCGTCGCCACCTGTCGGTGGAGATCGCTCAGCTTCTCCTATGACGGCAAGAAACCACCAAAGCTCTGCGTGAGCACTGGACAGCGCTAATACGAAGCAGCGTATCGCTGAGCAAACACACCTTTCTGCGAAGATACTTGCGCCGATCCCTCTGCCTCGTCTTTTCTTTCTTCTCCTCTTCTCTGCTCGGCTGCGGCGCCACCTTGGGCTTGTCTTCCTCGCTTCTCGTGGGAAAGTCGCCAAATTCGAGCCGCCCATTGTCTTGATTAGCCTGCGGGACTGGATCGGCCCCCGAACGCACCAACTCGAAAAGCTCGTTCAGCTCCGAATCCGAAATACCGACCGCGAGACCGGGCAGCGTGGCGCTCATCGGAGCCCCCGAAGCCTGAATGCGCCCGTACACGTCGTCCTCCGCACGTGTCGAGATAGGTTGAGAACCAAAAATGACTACTGTACTTCATGGAGTGATGTAATATTATACCATAATGTGAGCACAAAGCTCCGTGAAGGAGCTTCCTCCATCCAACGTCGATGCTGCACCTGGCGTGTAGCTCCTAGCATTGCCGGCTTCCTCGTTTTACGTCGTGAGAGGAACGGCGGTCAACAAGGCTCCGGAGAGTCGCCACCCGATTTGGTTGAAACGCGTTGAGCTGCGTGTTTGGTCGCTTGCAAGCGCCGGAACACGCTCTTGGCTTGAAGTAGCACGGTGATGACCTCGACCGCAATGGATCTCTGCCTTGTGGCTTGGGCTTCGTGAGCGTCAAGCGCCTGACAGTATTCTCATGTCGACGCAAATGCTTGCATCGTGCGAGCCGTCGGATCAACTGATGCTCAGGATCAACTGAGGCTCAGGGATTCTGGTCTCGGGGCTCTTGTGCTAGCCGGTGAACATTGGTCGAGCGCTCACTTGATCCGGATGCGCAGCACGTGAATGATCTCGTTGATGGCAACGTCCCCGCAATTCTGTCAGCGTACTTGACAAAGTCGTTCCAGCTGTTCAGGAGCACGCCGTGAACGACCTGCGTCCAGTACTCCCTCGTCCGCTGCCGCACGCGTTCGCGTCGCGTAGCCACTTGCATGGCTACCTCGACTTGCTCGTTGCACGCCACGCACCTTCGTGGCCGATCACCGACGCCGCGGACTTGAAAAGATGTTCTGAGCAGTGGCGCGCCTGATTGCTTGTGCATCCTGAGTAGCGTCACAACGAAGAGTAGCACCACAGCAGTCACGAGTGCTGGCTTTGAGACCACTGGCGGAGGCACATTGAAGTGCACATGGTCAATACCAATAAGTAATAACAGCAGGTTGCATCTTCAATAAGCTTAGGAGCCATGCATCTGTAGCCGTCAACGTGGACCTAAAGAGTTCGTCTATTATTTTGATGGCGAAATCCTCTTGTTCGCCCATTCACAGAAGGCTTGTAGTTTTCTGATACATGTGAAGTGTTTGCTGCAAGATCCATCTCTTTGATATATACGTGCGGTCGAATACCGAGTCGAACGAGTTGATGTCGTCGTTATTTTCGGTGAGTGAGGCAATGAGCGAGCTCGTAGGTTCTACTCATTGCTGCTCTCGAGAAAATCTCTCTTCGAATGCCTAAACTCCGACCTCCTTGAGTGCAAAGTCACAATAACTGTTGGCTTTCCTGACTCCGTGTAATGTGATTGAAAAGATGACGTGCCTGTACAGCACTCATCCATCACCGGCCGTGCGAGATGCTCGTTCAAGATCGAGATTCGCACTCTCGGTGGAGAGCGACGATAGCTTTTGCTGTTCGTCAAGTTTCGGGGAATCTTTTGATGTCTACAGTGGTGCAGGTTTCTAGCCGAGAGACAAACATAGCTCAATGGTTTTCAATTGTAATGCTCCGGGTCTGAGCGTGGTGGTGACTTGGTGTTGTAGGACTTTCTACTATTCCGGTGATCCCCACTGCGCGTTCATGCGTGCTCTCGGTCTATTGCACTAGTCGCTCTCCGATTCGAAACCTCTTCGCTCCAGCATATGCTATCGCCTATCAATTCGAGCTCACATGCTCATCACCGAGCCTTGATGGTGGTCATTGCTGCTTTACTTCTACTGTAATCCAGTCTCGCACAAGACATGGAGGCGTCCGGATTGACCGAAAACGAACTGCTCGCGTTCGCGGAGCTGCTCGGAGAAGGCGACTCGAACATTGCCGACACCATCAAAACATCGCCAAGTAGCGAAGAGCTACAACTCACGACAGCAGAGCAAAAGCGACAACGAGCGCGCGAGAGAGAGCGGCGCAAATACTACCGCAAAAAGGTGGGCATAATGCCATCACGCCACTAATCTAGTAGGCATCTAGAGAGAGAACGTACTCACTTGTGTGGTTTGACGATTTGACATGATCACATGACAGGGAAGACTCACTGACCTTCAGCGCCAAGTCGCGACGCTCGAGCGCCAGTTGGAGGAATTGTCTTCTCATCGCTCGACGATTCACAGCACGGAAGGCAATGGACCTTCAAGAACAGCCAAAGATCTCAAAACACAACTGATCGAGGTGAAGAACACCAAGTCCCAACTTCGGAGCGAGAACACTCAGCTGCGACGACAATTCCGAGAGGCCTCGCAACGCGCTGCTCTGCTCTACGATTTGCTGAGAGCTGAGCAAAAGCTCTACCACGTACACGAGTCACATTTTCGTCTACTGACCCCTCTGTCGCATGACGCGCATCGAGCGATTCACAGAAGTGCCATCCACCGTATCAACACGTTTGATACAACGATTCCGGAAGCGTACAAGGTCGGGGCTGTGGCTGGTTGGCGCGGAACTCGGTTTATCGACGGCGGTTTATTCAAATTCGCGCTCGAGAAGACGTACAAGGTCATGAATGCGGAGGCTGTGTGGCATCGTTTATGGACTCTGATGACCGATCCCGATCAGCTTCGGCGCACGTTTCCTCCCGCGATGGATATGCAGATTCGACTCGTACAGAAGTTTGATGACGACAATTACGTCTTCCTGGAAGAAATGCGATCTGTGGATCCAGCTGACAAGGGAGCACCCGTCAAGTCTGCGATTCTCATTTCGAGACATCGAGTGGGATCTAGTTACCGCATTTACTTGCAGAACCTGGACCGATGGCAGATTGAGATGGTGGACAATACGAGCGGGGACCCAGTGGAGCTGACTCGAGAGATGTGGTTGTCGAGCGACCAGCTCGTGTGGATGGAACAGAGAGATACGGGTTTTGGCGTCCATCAGACGAAATTCTGTGGTATGATGCCAACGATCGGCGCGCACTTGTACTTTTGGATGGCCGAGATTGTGATGGTGACTCTTCGAACAGAGGTCGAGGTGCTTGGCCATCGCTTCTCCGTGGTGTCGGATTGAAACGATGTCGTGTCGGCATGTGTTAGTAGCTATTGCACTTCGAAGATAACAGAATTGATCAAAGGATCAATATTGCGTTCGATTGACACGTCCGTCCATTAAATATCAGCTCGACCGAACTGAGAAGCGCGTTCCAAGTAGTCTCATCTCGCTGCGTATGCTGATCAGCATGATCTCCGACATCCAGAAGTAGGAGCTCACGCCGATCGTTGGTACAATTCCGTGAAATCTGCATGAGAACGCATCGTTCCCAACCTCATCCAGCTCCACCCATACGAGTTGCTCGTTCTGGATCCACAACTCCTGATGGAGGTCCACGGGTTCACCTGTGGACCTTTCCTGCATCTCGATCTGTTGTTTGGTGAGGTTTGCTGTATCATTCGATATCCGGCGGTGGTTTTGAACCGAGAGACGAGTAGTGCGGATTTCACGAGAGCTCCGTTGTCACCCGGGTCTGTTGATGCCATCTCTTTCAGAAAGACGTAGTTGTCGTTATCAACCTTCTGAACGAGTCGCGCACGCATGTTCATGGCTGCAGAATAGACTGTCTCGACACTCGTTGGGTCTACCATATGCGACCATGTTCGAGCTGCTGCGAATTCCAAACTTGTGTGGTGAAATGTCTTGTCCAGAGCAAACTTGAATAAACCGCGGTCAACAAATCGACGACTTTGCCACCCCGCGACAGATCCGGTTGGTCTTGCTGTGGATATTTGTGTTTCGAACGCGTAGATCTTCTGGAGCGCGACGCTGTTGATATTGGAGCATGTTTGGAGCGAAAGCGGCTTCAGCAAGCGAAAGTACGACGAGTGTGCGTAGTACAGCTTGTGCTCGGCCTTCAAAATATCCGAGAGAAACACCGCGCGCTGGGAGGCTTCGCGAAACTGTCGTCGCAGCTCCGTGTTCTCGCTACGTAATCGCGACTTCACAAGTTCGAGCTTGAAGAGCAGCATTTTGAGTTGCTCGTGGTCTCCTCGTGACTTGATGTCTACTTCAATGGCGTCTTCATTGATCTCGGGTGAGGAGCGTGCGGATAACTGCTGCAATTGATGTTCCAGGGTCTCTACCTGTCGTTGGAGATCGCTCATCTTTCCCTACGAAGACAAGAAACCACCAACACAACGTTGGGTGAGCTCTGGATGAAGATAATGTGAAGCAGCGTATCGCTGTGCAGACATACCTTCCTGCGAAGATACTTGCGCCGATCCCTCTGTCTCGCCATCTCTTTCTTCTGCTCTTCTGTGTTCGACTGCGGCACCGTCTTGGGCTCGTCTTCACCGTCTTGGATGGAGGAGTCTACTAATTCGAGGCTTATATTGTCTCGGCTGCGCTGAGAGGTTTCATTGTCCCCCGAACGCACCAACTCGAAAAGTTCGTTCAGCTCCGAATCCGAAATGCCGACCGCGAGACCGGGGAGCGAGGCACTCATCGGAGGCCCAGAAGCCTAAATGCGCCCGCGCACGTCGTCCTCCACACGCGTCGAGATCGGTCGAGAACTAAAATTGACAACTTCCTGGAGTGTACTGTACGTGATGTAATATAAGTCAGATGCCGTCGAAGAAGACCGCGTCGCTCGAGTTGCTGGAAACGTACACACGATACGTTATTCCACGTATGGAAAACCTGCTAGGATTTTCACGGGCGAAGGGATTCCGCAACCTGCGTTTTGGACGGTACATCTTTGCGCAGAAGAAGCTACATGAACTCTGCCGGAGACTGACCCAGCAAGCAGGCAGGCGAACGGTGGTTGGATTTGGAGATTGGAGCAATACCGATTACTCTGGACTCATCAAGAAGTGCCCCGCGGGGCCGGTCAAAAGACTGGAGCACACATTGAGGAACTACTGTCGTGTACAACCAATTGATGAGTTTCGCACCAGCAAGGTTGCCACCGGCGGCTAGAATACCAGTACAGTCTCCGCCTCTGCAAGGTCAAGAACAGCACGGACAAGGAATGGCGGACGTGCAAGGTTTATAGTGTGCTCCATTGTCGATCCAATGGCTGTTTTGGTACTACTGTGAACCGCGACGTCAACGCCTTGAAGAACATGCTGCTGCTTCTCTTCTACATGCTCCATGGTCAACCAAGACCTACCGTTTTCTGTCGAGCGCCAACTTAACACATCAGGGGCCACAAAGTGTCTGCAGGTGCGCTCAGCGTTGCCCGCAGATAGCACTGTATACTCAGGCATTGTTGCATTTTCACTGGGTTCCATTCCCAGTCATCGTCTTTTATCGTAGGATGCCGGGTTTACCACGGCCATACCCGCGAGCCGAAGGCGAGTGCTAGCAATATGAACTCAACAGGGCAGTGACTTCGTTTCTGCTCAATGCGGCAAACACTGTGCTATGTTTATTTGAACTGCAATGGAGTAACAGCTCGATCCTGAGTGATATCTTTTTGTCTTGATGCTGCTCAGCAACACTCCACTCAAAATGTGTGGTTCACAGTCCGATCCAATAGGATCGCCCATTTGGGTTGTGCACTGGCGACTGGTGCTTGCCGTCATCCGTGGCGAGCGACCACTCGTACCACACCTTATTGCTCGTGTCCAGGCGCCAGAATCTCACATGAAGCCTCTCACCTCGCTCCACGCTCACGGGTGTCCGCAGGGGGAAATAGATGGGGAACCAGCTGAACATGCCCTCTGAGTGAGTTGAAGGGTTGATGCTGAGCGTCACATCGCCAAAGAGCACAGCCTCAAAGTATCCTGCGAGTCCGTGCACGACGGCGCTCTCTTTGGCGCGGAACTCCATCTCCTCAAACCGCCGGTTGTCGATGCGCTGGTTGAATTTGGGATGCACAAACTTGAAGCAGCGCTGCGCATCCGCAATAGAGTATACGTTGTGGAACCGCACGACGTACGGAGTCTCGAAGCTCTTCAGCGCATCGAACGCCTTGACCTCATTCCACAGCTTGGACGACATGATGGGAGCTACGAAGGACGTGTACTCGCTAGGGATGCTGATTCCGGTCTCTGTAAAAGTCATGACAAGTGAGATTACAAGAAGAGCATGCGCTGCTGCTCAGCAAGATTTGAACTTCATACCGCTGAGGAATGCTTGAGCGCCGTCAAGGCATTCTGGAGACAACTCGTTGTCGCCAAAGGACCCCAAGAGCTCGCTCACCATGATGTCTGCCTGTTTGACAATCGTTAGATTGCGTTCTTTGAATCTTCACTTCGCTCCGCGACCGCACCTTTTCCGTTGTCTTCCAATGCCGCATGTCCGACGCGATGATCGTCACGTCATCCCACTTTTCAGAGATCTTCAGGTTGCGAAGTGTGATAACGGCGTTCGGATTCTTTTCGACGGCAAAAGTGCGTGTCTTGCGGTTTGCTAGCGTGGCAGCTCGTAACGCACAACGAACAATCGGTCCTCGACCAGCTCCCACGACCATCACAACCGACACCTTGTCCTCCGGGGTTTGCTGCAGTGCTTGGGTGATTGCTCGTTCGTACTGGTCATACTTGAACGCGTCTTGCTCGAATGTCTCGTACGTCTGAGACTCGAGATTGTCCATGAGAGGCTGAAGTGGAGCCTGCAGGTAGTCGAGGTATGGTGTCTCGAAAGCCGACACAGCTTCCCGCTTGCCGTACAAGTAATGCATGTATTGCACATATGGCAAAAAGCGACCACGGTGGCGCGCGCGGCCGCTCAGATAGTACTGGATGTTATACCGGAAAAGCTGAAGCATCAGCTTTTGGTGCCGCTGCGAGAGTGTTGGGTATCCCTTGCGATTCGTGAGGAAGATGCTGGTTGGGAGAATGACAGCCTACGATATCGGGTCAGTCCTATCAATGTCTGGTGCATCGCAAACGCGGGAGCGTACCCGAACAGGCTCGCCAAGCCATCGCTCAAGCTGATCTTGACTAGCCAGATCTGCCGTGATCTCGAGCGCGACGTGGATCTTTGGGTTGTACTCACACTGCGAGCGCAGTGCATCCCACGCCTAACAAGCGATGCACAAATACCTATCAGCATGTCACCAACGCACAGACTTGATCCCAAGTAGCGCACCATCCACGGATCCAGTTCCTCCTCTTCGTTGTCGTGGAGCGCGCCTGATACCGAGATGGTTCTGTCCGTCTCCATCATGTCGTCTTCGTCAAGCTGCGGTCCTTGGCGGTACGTCAGCGGCACACGCAGCCAGAACTGCAGATACTGCGCCTGCGTCGCCGCCTGGTTGAGCACGCGCGCGTAGTTGGCGCACTCCTGATGCGACCGCACGGGCGGGAGCACCACAGCGCTGACAGACAGGTGCGTAGCCCACGCGATCTCCTGCTTGAAAGCCTTCTCCGCCGCCAAGCGCGCGCCAAAGCTCGGCGCGTCCAAGTCGATCCATCGCGACACGTTCCCCACCACAGCCGACGTCCAGCCACGCGAGTCCATGACAAGGTCGGAGCCTGCAAATCGGTCCATAGCCTGTCAGCAACTCTGGAAACCTGCGATCAAGCGCTCCATCAAGTCCGTACGGGTGCCTGGGCCGTCACGAGCGTCCGAGATCTGCGCGTCGTCGCGCTTGAACCTGTTCGAGAGTGCTCTAGTCAGTGGCCTTCAAGCGTAGCGTCCTGGCAGCGTCGTGGGCTGCACCTGGGGTGGAAGAGCGGCGCCATGACGCCGTTCATCTTGTCCTCGAACACCTGCGCGTTTCTCGGGCGTCAGGAGGCCGTTTGGGCCCGGAGAAGCGGCAGTGGACTCCACAGAAGACCGAGAGACGTACCTTGTCCATGAACGCGGGCAGGTCGTGCGCGAACGCCGCCTCGAGCCCCACGAACACGCGGTCGCCGCTCATGATGGTCGCTTCGGATGGGTGGAAGCCAAGCCAAGCGTATCAATAGAGGAGTACTGCATACGCGAGAGGTATACGTCCTCCCATTAGAGTTTATTGTTTTAACCAATCAGGAAGTGATTTGCTATACAATATAGCCAATGGAACTGTAGTATTTAGGATCGGACAGTGATTGCCGCCCCAACGTGCTCCAGCGCTCACATGAGCTCTGTCAGATCTCCGCTACCATCCCGAAAGCTCCTTTCACCTCAGCCAAGTCTGCTATTAGTGGACTCATGCACCGACCTTGCGGTATAATCCTTTCAGTCAGACCGCTAGCATCTCGAGCGTGCAAACATCTCCGAAACATCGTTCCAACTCTTGCACCACAGGTCGTGCTAAAGGTTTGCCTCCTTCGTGAAGAGTTCGGCTACAGTAGTCCTTGATCACTTTTGTCGAGTCGATCGACGTCTACTCGAGATAGGGTATCAGTTAGGTCTCTGTGAGCGAATCGGTCTGGTGTTGCTGCTAGAATTACGCTGGCACTTCAATTCGTGCAGGCGCCTTCGTCGGTGCCCAAGCCTTCACGACGCAACTGCGACTCATGAGCTTAATCAAGTATGAGCTGATACACCCCTGCAAGCCTTCATTTGCCAGTCGACCAAGTGTCAATAGTTGATTGAGCTCAACTTGCACTTGGGACTGAGATGGGTTCACTCCGTACTGTAAACCTGATCCTGGAACGAGTGTTATTGAAGTGGACGAGCTGACGCAATTGCCCCACCGAAGTGCTCAGCACTAGCAATCACGCCCACTCGATGAATCTCCGAGCCTCTCTAGCGCCTCAAAGCACAGTCGAACCCCATCGACGCTCTCATTAGTACCCACAGACTGATCCAAAATGGTGACAACTTGTTCAGCTGCTCGTTCGAATGGTGCGCGCGCGCTACGATTGCGCGCTGCGAATGCGACCAACCACGCCTACCTACCAAGCCAAAACTACACACAAAACAGGAGCCTCCGTCCGCTCATAGCCGACTGGCCGCCGACGAAGCGAGCTCGCCCGCGTGCCCGTCGTGCGGAAACCTTCACGGCTCCGACTCCTCCCAGTTCAGCGTGCGCTGCACCGCCTTGTTCCACTGGTGGATGTAGTGCGCACGCTTCTCCGCCTCCATGTCGGGCTCCCACGTTGCGCTCACCTGCCAGTTCTCGCGCAGCTCCTCCACCGTCTTCCAGAAACCCACGGCCAGACCAGCGGCGTACGCAGCGCCGAGCGCAGTCGTCTCGGCCACCACCGGACGCACCACCGGCACGTTCAGCACGTCCGACTGGAACTGCATCAGCGTCTGGTTCACCACCATGCCGCCGTCCACCTTGAGCTTCGTCAGGTGCACGCCACTGTCGCCCTCCATGGCGGAAACGACCTCCTGCGTCTGGTACGCAGTCGCCTCCAGCGCGGCGCGCGCAATGTGCTCGCGCGTAGCGTACGACGTCAGACCCACAAGCACACCGCGAGCGTCGTCACGCCAGTGCGGCGCGAACAGACCAGAGAAAGCCGGCACGAGGTACACGCCGCCGTTGTCCTTGACCTGCTTGGCCAGCTCCTCCACCTCCGGCGCGCTGCTGATCATCTTGAGGTTGTCGCGCAGCCACTGGATGAGAGCGCCGGCGTACGAGATGGAGCCCTCGAGCGCGTACACAGCCGGCTGGTCGCCGATCTTGTAGCCGAGCGTCGTGAGCAGACCCTTGGTGGACGGCGTGGGCGTCGTGCCCGTGTTCATCATGAAGAAGCAGCCCGTGCCGTACGTGTTCTTGGCCTCACCAGGCGAGAAGCACGTCTGGCCGAACAGAGCGGCCTGCTGGTCGCCGAGGTCGCCCGAGATGGGGACGCCCGCCAGCACGGACGAGTCGGCCGCCTTGGCGTACACCTCGGACGAGGAGCGGATGGCCGGCAGGATGCTCTTGGGGATGTTGAGGCACGCGAGGATGTCCTCGTCCCACTGGAGCGTCTCGAGGCTCATGAGGTTGGTGCGCGAGGCGTTGGACACGTCCGTGACGTGCACGCCGCCGTTAACACCGCCGCTGAGCTTCCAGATGAGCCACGTGTCCATGTTTCCGAAGAGCACGTCTCCAGCCTCCGCCTTGGCGCGCAGGCCGGGCACGTTCTCGAGCAGCCACATGATCTTGACGGCCGAGAAGTAGGTGGCAATGGGGAGGCCCGTGACGGCGCGGAAGCGGTCTCCGCCCGTGCCCGGGAAGCCCGCACCCTCCCCGTTCTTGAGCCGGTGCACGATGTCGGCCGTGCGCGTGTCGTGCCAGACGATGGCGTTGTATAGCGGCTTGCCCGTGTGCCTGTCCCAGACCATGGCCGTCTCTCGCTGGTTGGTGATGCCGACGGCCGCGAGCTGCGAGAGCGCGATGCCCTTGCTGGCGAGCGCCTGCGAGACGCACGTGTCCACGTTGGCCGTGATCTCCTCGGGGTCGTGCTCGCACCACCCTGGCTGCTGGTAGATCTGCTTGTGCTCGAGCTGGTGCGTGGCCACAATGTTGCCCGAGTGGTCGAACGCAATGAAGCGCGAGCTGGTCGTGCCCTGGTCGATGGCGCCGACGTACGTGGCCATGGCTGGTGGGGGAACAACGGGGGAGCGAGGCGGAGCGGGCGGGGCTTGCGGCGGACGCGGCCAGTTGGGAAGTGAGCTGGTCGAAGCAGGCGCGGCGGGGGACGACCGTCCACTTACTGGACGCGAGATGTTGCGACAGCCAATCAGCGCGCGTCTTTTAAACTCTAACGGCGCGTCCGCCCAGTGGAAGCCGAGCGGACGCAACGTAGCCGACGCGACGTCCACTCAGAGGACGCAACAGAGGACGCAGATTAACGCAACTCAGCACGCGGCGGCAGAGCAGCGCGCGTCCCCCCGCCGCCACCGCCAGAACAGAGTACTGAAACGCGTTAGTGATGAGCCGACATCACGCCGCCACCACGCGCGACGCTGGACGTGCTCCGCCGGGCGTTGAAGCTTCCGGCAGGGGGGATGCGCCGCCCAAGTTCAAGTCCAGCGCTTCGCCAGTCAACGCGGCCGCTCTCTGTCCGGCGCCGCTGAGATTCGCAGAACGCGGTGGGATTTGAGGCCACGGCGCTCCGACAGTCTCATATCAGTACACCGTGTTTTCGCACACATGCGCCGCGCCGCCGCCACCTCCGCCACGAGCAAATCACATTGACAAGCCACGCCCCGATCAGCACACGCCGCTCTTGGGCTCGCCGCAATGCTCGCTGCCCTCGCTTCGCAGCGGCTGGCGAGGATATCGCAGTCAGCACGCGCGCAGAGACTCGGCCGCCGTCAGCAGCACTGCCGACTCGCTGCGATGGCGACGGACGGCGTCATGATGATTCGCAGCCACCGGAGAGAGAGCGAGAGAGGAAAAGGAAGGGGGAAAGTCACTCGGAAGGCACGAGGCGAGCCTCACGCTGCAAACGCGCCAACTGCAACGGATGGGCGGAAAGCTGCGTGCTCTCTGCGTGCGTGAGCAAGCAGCCGCCGGATGGGTGCACCCACATTCCGTGTATTCCGTGAGCAGTGTGTGTGTGCACGCAGCGGACAGCTCGGCCGCCCTCGGATCTCTGCATCCGCGCAACAGTTGGATGGACCGTGAACACTCGACCCGGACGCCTGAGATGGGATACCACTCCGCTCCCTCCTGCGTGCATGCATGGCATGCTTGCACTATTAGAACGGGTCGATGCAGTGCACTGTGAAGTAGGCGCTCGCCCCGACAGCGCCCCGCCTCTCCTGCGAGGCTCGCTCGCCAAAGCAAAAGTGCCTCGTCCTGGGGTGGATGGACGCACCATTTCTGCTTGTCGCGAGCTGCTTCGGGTCTCGATGACGTGCTGCGCTCGACGGAGTGTAAAATGAAAGTTGGCGAGAGGAACGACGTGGCGATGCTCGGCTGCAGAAGATAACGTACTGTATCGGATAGGCGGGCGAATCGGTCCGACTCCGAGCGATCGTCACTCCGACTGAGTAGTGTTCTGTATGGCACCCGAGAGATGACAACCGTCCAAGCAGACAGCGATGACGACAACTCCGGCTCATCTGCCTCTGGCAGTTATCTCTTGACAACGCTTGGCGCGGCCATCCGGTCGATCAAACCTCAAGCCGAAACTCGGTCTGCATTGACAGCGAGAGCTTGCCGATTGACCCGTCGTTTAACACCACCGGATCGCAGCATGTTTCTACTGCATTCAAACCTCAACTTTGACAGGATCCGTGCAGTCTGCGTAATCTCCAAGCACTGTAGTTCATTTGCACGTTCGCCGCAAACAACAACCAGTGTCCTTTACTCCGAGTATGCGTTTGAGAATCTGATCTGTTTTGCATGCACTCAGGTGCCGTCAGTACAGTACAGACACCAAGTGGGGGTTGTCGTGGCTCGGCCCGCGCGTCAACAGTGTGATGCTCTCGTTTGCGATGACGACAAGCTGCGACCTCGGTGCTTTTTGTCGGAGAAGTATCACCCATCATGCATGATTGCATTTGTTTTTTTGCCTACAGTAGCGTCCAGCGCAGATCTGGCTCAGAGCACAGAGGTGCAGTAGTGTAGGTGGTATCCGCAGCGATCCCAGCGGCGGCTGGTCGACTAGCTTTGTGTGCTGCCCATCTAGAAACCCGACGACCTCAGTTCACATCAATGAATTTTCTCTACGAATAAGAGGGACATTTGCATGGAGAACAGTTTCCTTGTGGGAATTGAATAGAATAGTCCGTTCGCGGTTTCTTGCATGGCGTCAAGCAGCAAAACAACTAAGGCTTAGTATTCCCGCCAAGCACTCAGCTGTGCTGATTGTTGTCAGTGTCTGAACTATGATTGACTGTTGTCTGATCAACGCACCCGAAGATGTATATCGCTTTACTGAATCTCCATTACGGATTGACGGCAGCAGTTTCTGTGACCTTGACCGTCTTCACGCATTCTTTTGGCAACCTTTATGCTACTGGTACCGGCTGCAAATGTTGAGCTGATCAAACCAACTCTAAGCAACATAGTCAACATGAACATTGCGGCAAACAACCCGCCACGCGCTCAACACAAGGTGAATACTCAAGAAAATATCCTTCATTTCTGCGCCTGCATCCGGCCGCCACGTGCATGTAGCACTTCTTCACACTACAATGGAATCAGCACTATGTAACCCGCACGTCCGTCTGCTAAGCTTGCCTGTCACTATGAAATATCAACACGAACTATCCGATTTTCGATAGCCAACAACCACTTAGGCGATTGCGTTCGGAGACTTGACCTCCACGAACTCCGGCGACTTGCCACCCGTCGGCTTGCTGTGGAACAGCGCCTCAATGTCCTCCAGAAGCACGCCCTTCGTCTCCGGACAAACAAAGTACACGAACACCAAGCAGATGCAGCACAGACCCGCGAACAGGAAGAACACACCGTTGATGTTCAGGTGAGGGAAGAGCTTCACCACCTCCGTCATCACAGCTCCCATGGCCCAGTTCGCAGCCGTCGACAGAGCCACACCGTACGCACGCACGCTGAGAGGGAAGATCTCGGCAGGGTAGATCCAGCAGATAGGACCCCACGAGATGGCGAAGTTGAACACGAAGAAGGCCGAGCCGATGCAGATGAGCCAGCCACCGACCTTCGGACAACCAGCGTCGTCCACGGTACCATCGCACGTCGCCGTGAAGAGGATAGCAGCGAACAGGTGACCCACAACCATGCCGACAGCACCAATCAGGAGCATGATGCGGCGACCATACAAGTCAACCCAGCGCATCGCAGGGATCGTACTGAGCATGTTGACCGACGACAGGAAGAAGGCAGAGTAGATACCGGCGTTGGTGATGTCCTTGAAGATGAGCGCACCGTAGCTCATGATGGGGTTGATACCAGTAGCCTGCTGCAGCACCTGCAGGAACATGGCGATGAGCACGCGCTTGAACACGGACGGCTCGAGGAGCTCGCCAATACCCTTGTTGGCAGCAATCTCCTCGGCAACCTGGTGACCGATCACACTCAGCTCGTGCTCGATATCGTCGGTCTGGCGGAGACGCTTGAGCACGGCGGCAGCAGCCTCCTTTCCCTTCTTCTGGTACGTCCAACGCGGAGACTCCGGCACGAACCAGATACCAAGGATAACGACGATCGGAGCAGCCATGGCCACACCGTTGGTCGTGCGCCAACCACGCTCGCGGTTCTCCACAATGATGTTGACGACGTTGGCGAGCCAAAGACCGATCACAACCGTCATCTGCATGAAACCCGAGAGCAGACCGCGCAGCTCCTTGGGAGCAGCCTCCGCACCGAAGATGGGAGCCGAGAAGGACGAGTTGCCGACACCGAAACCCTGGATGATACGAGCCAAGTACATGGCGGTGTGTGCCTGCGCCTTGTTGAAGCACACCCACGACGTGCCGATGCAGAAGAGAATGCCGGCGCAGAAGATGGTGGCACGGCGACCGAACTTGTCGGCCACGATACCGCCGATGAAAGCACCAACGAGACAGCCCAGGTTGTACGCCATGTTGTACCAGACCGTGAAGTCCGTCCACTCGGCCGGCAGGTCAGACGACGATGCTGTGCACTGCTCATACGTGAAGTTGTGCCAGCCGACGCAGTAGTCGTTGAGGAACGAGTCCATGATGAGCACACCGGAGGTGACACCCTGGTCGTATCCGAAGAAGAGACCGCCGAGCGCCGTGAAGACGCAGACGATGATGGCGTAGGTGCGCGTTCCCGTGGTGGGGACGTCGTCGGCTGTGCCGTTGTCTAGGTTGACGATGACACCTGCGGCCATGGTAGCTTGTGGGGGTCGCTCGAGAGTGTCGAGACGAGTGAGGCGGTGGGAAGCTGGACTTGGTGGACGCTGCGCAAATTGCAGAATGAGAGAGCGATGGAATGGCAAATCTCTCGGTAGGATCAGAGTCCCCGCAAGGCTACGAGAGAGTGCGTTGAGGTGGGCAATTTGAGGTGTACAGTACTATGTGTCGCGCCTTCGTGACTGACTGGACAGACAGCTGCGACCGTCCAAGATGGTGAATGTTGCGGTGGATTCCTGAAGTTCAAGGTGTGCAACAGTGCGTTGCAGCGCCGTGTGGCACACGGTGTGCACCGGGTCAGACGGCTGGTGCCACCAATGATTTGTGGAGTAGATTTTGCGGTAGGGAAAGCTGCATAGAGACAGGAAGTTTATGCGGTCCCAACGCATGTTTGGCTCATTGTCCAACTAGCCGAGCGCCGCCCGCTTCGCGGGCGGTGAATATAAAAAAAAGAGTTCGAGTGGGATAATGTAAAATCAGTTTAGAAATATTTATTATCGCCAAATGATGTCACAAAATGTACTGTATTAACGTTTTCTGTGGCACTATGCAATGAAAGCTCAATCGAATATTTGGCGGTAGACGATAATCTCGGTGTATACTTCTCGATCATCTCACTTGTCAGGATGGTCAATCAGCACTTTAACATTCTGTCTCGATGTCACTAATGAAAGCGCTACATAAAACTGCCCGTTGGAGAAGCACGGCAAAGAGAGATATCGACCAATATTTTGCACTGTTTGACCTTGTGATTTGTTGATAGTAATTGCGAAGGCTGGATCAATAGGAAAATGTCTGTGCGGAAGTCGGAACGGAAATTCTCTGATGTTTTCATCACTAATAAAGATAATTCTCGGAATGAAAACGTCCATACCATGGTATTCACCCGTCATGATTTGCGCATAAATGACATGGGCGTCAGTTCGATAATGCGCAAGCGCGTACCATTGCATAGTCCGGCGTCACCATTTAAATTCCGTACCATCATTATGGGAGCGTCTCCCTCCAGTGTCAGTTTGTGAATCGAGATCCCGCTTACGTTGATCGAGTTGAGCACTTCTGCCTCGACAAATGCAGTGGACTCATCATCATTAGCATCTTGAACAGAATTAGTTGAGAGTTAAACTTGTTCTTCACCGCACAGACGATATGAAATGGCTTCGTTCACAGATTGAACAGTAGTGTTAGTTGGAGTCATGATGGTTCAAGCGCTGAAGTAATCATTAGTAGCAACATCCGGGTTGTTGATGACTTCCACTCTGTACATTGCATCAATGATCCGCTGGAAACCAAGAGGAATCTTGCTGTGATTGTTTGCTTCATCGAGTTCAAGCGCTGGATCATAGGGTAGGTTGCCAATCAGAATCTCATTGGACACTTTCATAAAGTGTTTCTCAAGCGTCGAGTTAGATTGGTGCCTTCCATCACCAACTTCCAACAAAAGCTCTACGAAGGCTTCCAGCTCTGCTGCAGTCTGAGGATTAGCAGCCCCATGCACGCGCGTATTCGACCTCAGATGTATCTGAGTGAATTGTAGTCAATGCTCGGAAGACTTGAGACACGTGATGTTCGGCCCCCAGGAATCAAAAGAGAATCGATACCACTTGATGCCATAGCTAACACAATCTTACCTTCAACACGTATTTTGGCAAGTATGTATTCTATCAAAGTGAGTTTGCTTGTACCCCTAGGGCCATTTATGAAGAATAGGCGTCTTGTGGTTTATCTCGCAAAGCTACAATGAGTAATTTGATCGTATATCATCCGCTGATTGCGGTTTAGTAAATCAACTTGACTGACAACATTGCGTAGCTCATCGTGGTTGTAGATAATTTTTCGCTGAATCAAGTCGTTATCCTGGTGATCTCCTACAGCAGATCACGAAATTCAGAGAATTGTGAATGATCTTTCCATTCGAACAATAATGGTCCAGAAGATATGAGATATATGTTGAGGGGAAGGAGTGTGAATTTGACGGTGCGTTTCTTGAGCAGTCAATCTTCGAAATCACGTTCATTATCACGGGAAAAATGGCCACGGAACTGATTCCAGTGCTCATAGCTCCTACTTGGCTTTGAGTATACCAAAATTTAGGTGAAAAATTGATGTAGATGAAATCACAAATGAAACAGAAACGTCTCGCTCAAGCACTCGTTTCACTCGCACTCGCGGCCATTCTCGAGGTACCTTCCTTATCTGCTGTTTCGTAGATCGTTGAGCACACACAACCGTCAACGGTCCTGAGATCTTCGTTTGAAGTTGACCCTTCCGATATCTTTGCATCACCCAAAAGAAGTATCACTCTTTATCATACGGCGAGCAATGGGCCAACCATCTGATTAACCGACTGAATAGTTAATATTTGACCCGCAGCTTGGTCTCTTTGCCCCATAGTAAATGCTTAAGATTGTCCTGATAGAGTTGCCAGAATATCACCTGGATAATCACTTTGAAACAGTATACAATAATCAGTTTTGTTTGCTTATTGCTTCCAAGTTCATGGGCGGGATTGCCCGTTGGTCGATACGTCACAAAGTGACATTCTGGCAAACCCAGATTAAGTGTAACAACTGTATAAGTCTTGGCTCGAAAAGCCGCATGCATGCCTCAATAGGGAATATTGCGCGTGCTCACGTATCGAATGATCTCGCTGTCCCGCTTCACCTTTTTTTTCCATTGCGACTTGCTTTGACGCTGATGGTTTTCCTTGTACTTTGTTTTGTCCAATCAAACACACGTGACCGCAAAAACATTCTCAGAATAACCATCATTCCCCACTCTGTACTGAGGTCCACCCTAAATTTCGACCAATAGCGTTGCCTAAATATTTCGTCCAATGAAATGAGATTATAGGAATGGTTTTCTCCCAATGATAGATCGAGAAGGAGTACCACTGTGACAAAACGCTTCCAGACACGCACGCACTGGCCACACCTCTTTGGCTTAGTTTCTTGTTAGATTCCAAAAGCAGATTGGCAATTTGCTTTTGCTTTCGTCGTGGTGTAGAGTGACTCGGTGCATTTCGTGCATATCTGTGTGCTTGTTAGTCTATCGATGTTAGTCTATCGATTTGCTTTGCACTCTTGTACAGTATACTCTGTAACAGCAGCGTGGTATGGGAGCGAAGTGCGATTCATGCATAGGATGCCGTACCACACGATTTGCATTGCACTATCACGAGGTGTTGTGCGATAAATGACCGATACGTGGGCGATCAGCGATAAACAGGGACGCGCCACCACAGGTTTAACTATGCATGTAAAACAGCAAAGAAACGAGCTTGAGGCATTTTAACAGTGCACCCGCAGAAAAACAATGAAGTTGACTCCTCAACGAGTGACCAAGTGAGTGATGTGGTGAGAGCTACTCAGAGTGTTCGATCAACGTGCGTGCCGTTGAGCGCATTGCTCGTCGATGGCTCGACGCCACGCGGATGCGTCGACAATCAATCAATCAAGTAGCTGTCTGACACAAACCTTACGTGTACTGTACAGTACAGGTCGGTTCGTACTTCAAGCACGCAAAGCCGGGTCAAACTTCAGGAACCTGTGAGACGTGCACCATACTAAGCTGAAGTTTCGCCACTGGCAAAACTGAACTTGCGCACGAAAAGGACTGCGCACCAAAATAAATCAAGTCCGTCGCGAATCGCTCGGCGCCAAGAGGGCCTGATCAAGTTGAATTTGCGGTCGAGCTCAGTCAGCAGGATGCGTTCGTCTCATCCGGTTGACGTTTGAATTCCAGTGCCGCAGAGAGTGCGGCCCAGAAGGTCTCTGTTCTACAAAACACTCAACACCTTCGGAAAAAATGGAGTTGCCGCAGAGAAGCCACGGTCGAAAACTCAGCCGCGGCTGTTTGTGTGGTCCGTCGCATCAACTAGCTTGCCGTGGCTAACTTACCGCTCCACCTCTCTCTCATTCTGCAATTTGCGCAGCGTCCACCAAGTCCAGCTTCCCACCGCCTCACTCGTCTCGACACTCTCGAGCGACCCCCACAAGCTACCATGGCCGCAGGTGTCATCGTCAACCTAGACAACGGCACAGCCGACGACGTCCCCACCACGGGAACGCGCACCTACGCCATCATCGTCTGCGTCTTCACGGCGCTCGGCGGTCTCTTCTTCGGATACGACCAGGGTGTCACCTCCGGTGTGCTCATCATGGACTCGTTCCTCAACGACTACTGCGTCGGCTGGCACAACTTCACGTATGAGCAGTGCACAGCATCGTCGTCTGACCTGCCGGCCGAGTGGACGGACTTCACGGTCTGGTACAACATGGCGTACAACCTGGGCTGTCTCGTTGGTGCTTTCATCGGCGGTATCGTGGCCGACAAGTTCGGTCGCCGTGCCACCATCTTCTGCGCCGGCATTCTCTTCTGCATCGGCACGTCGTGGGTGTGCTTCAACAAGGCGCAGGCACACACCGCCATGTACTTGGCTCGTATCATCCAGGGTTTCGGTGTCGGCAACTCGTCCTTCTCGGCTCCCATCTTCGGTGCGGAGGCTGCTCCCAAGGAGCTGCGCGGTCTGCTCTCGGGTTTCATGCAGATGACGGTTGTGATCGGTCTTTGGCTCGCCAACGTCGTCAACATCATTGTGGAGAACCGCGAGCGTGGTTGGCGCACGACCAACGGTGTGGCCATGGCTGCTCCGATCGTCGTTATCCTTGGTATCTGGTTCGTGCCGGAGTCTCCGCGTTGGACGTACCAGAAGAAGGGAAAGGAGGCTGCTGCCGCCGTGCTCAAGCGTCTCCGCCAGACCGACGATATCGAGCACGAGCTGAGTGTGATCGGTCACCAGGTTGCCGAGGAGATTGCTGCCAACAAGGGTATTGGCGAGCTCCTCGAGCCGTCCGTGTTCAAGCGCGTGCTCATCGCCATGTTCCTGCAGGTGCTGCAGCAGGCTACTGGTATCAACCCCATCATGAGCTACGGTGCGCTCATCTTCAAGGACATCACCAACGCCGGTATCTACTCTGCCTTCTTCCTGTCGTCGGTCAACATGCTCAGTACGATCCCTGCGATGCGCTGGGTTGACTTGTATGGTCGCCGCATCATGCTCCTGATTGGTGCTGTCGGCATGGTTGTGGGTCACCTGTTCGCTGCTATCCTCTTCACGGCGACGTGTGATGGTACCGTGGACGACGCTGGTTGTCCGAAGGTCGGTGGCTGGCTCATCTGCATCGGCTCGGCCTTCTTCGTGTTCAACTTCGCCATCTCGTGGGGTCCTATCTGCTGGATCTACCCTGCCGAGATCTTCCCTCTCAGCGTGCGTGCGTACGGTGTGGCTCTGTCGACGGCTGCGAACTGGGCCATGGGAGCTGTGATGACGGAGGTGGTGAAGCTCTTCCCTCACCTGAACATCAACGGTGTGTTCTTCCTGTTCGCGGGTCTGTGCTGCATCTGCTTGGTGTTCGTGTACTTTGTTTGTCCGGAGACGAAGGGCGTGCTTCTGGAGGACATTGAGGCGCTGTTCCACAGCAAGCCGACGGGTGGCAAGTCGCCGGAGTTCGTGGAGGTCAAGTCTCCGAACGCAATCGCCTAAGTGGTTGTTGGCTATCGAAAATCGGATAGTTCGTGTTGATATTTCATAGTGACAGGCAAGCTTAGCAGACGGACGTGCGGGTTACATAGTGCTGATTCCATTGTAGTGTGAAGAAGTGCTACATGCACGTGGCGGCCGGATGCAGGCGCAGAAATGAAGGATATTTTCTTGAGTATTCACCTTGTGTTGAGCGCGTGGCGGGTTGTTTGCCGCAATGTTCATGTTGACTATGTTGCTTAGAGTTGGTTTGATCAGCTCAACATTTGCAGCCGGTACCAGTAGCATAAAGGTTGCCAAAAGAATGCGTGAAGACGGTCAAGGTCACAGAAACTGCTGCCGTCAATCCGTAATGGAGATTCAGTAAAGCGATATACATCTTCGGGTGCGTTGATCAGACAACAGTCAATCATAGTTCAGACACTGACAACAATCAGCACAGCTGAGTGCTTGGCGGGAATACTAAGCCTTAGTTGTTTTGCTGCTTGACGCCATGCAAGAAACCGCGAACGGACTATTCTATTCAATTCCCACAAGGAAACTGTTCTCCATGCAAATGTCCCTCTTATTCGTAGAGAAAATTCATTGATGTGAACTGAGGTCGTCGGGTTTCTAGATGGGCAGCACACAAAGCTAGTCGACCAGCCGCCGCTGGGATCGCTGCGGATACCACCTACACTACTGCACCTCTGTGCTCTGAGCCAGATCTGCGCTGGACGCTACTGTAGGCAAAAAACAAATGCAATCATGCATGATGGGTGATACTTCTCCGACAAAAAGCACCGAGGTCGCAGCTTGTCGTCATCGCAAACGAGAGCATCACACTGTTGACGCGCGGGCCGAGCCACGACAACCCCCACTTGGTGTCTGTACTGTACTGACGGCACCTGAGTGCATGCAAAACAGATCAGATTCTCAAACGCATACTCGGAGTAAAGGACACTGGTTGTTGTTTGCGGCGAACGTGCAAATGAACTACAGTGCTTGGAGATTACGCAGACTGCACGGATCCTGTCAAAGTTGAGGTTTGAATGCAGTAGAAACATGCTGCGATCCGGTGGTGTTAAACGACGGCTTAATCTGCAAGCTCTCGCTGTCAATGCAGACCGAGTTTCGGCATGAGGTTTGATCGACCGGATGACTGCGTCAAGCGTTGTCAAGAGATAACTGCCAGAGGCAGATGAGCCGGAGTTGTCGTCATCGCTGTCTGCTTGGACGGTTGTCATCTCTCGGGTGCCATACAGAACACTACTCAGTCGGAGTGACGATCGCTCGGAGTCGGACCGATTCGCCCGCCGGCTACCGCCTATCCGATACGTTATCTTCTGCAGCCGAGCATCGCCACGTCGTTCCTCTCGCCAACTTTCATTTTACACCCCGTCGAGCGCAGCTCGTCATCGAGACTCGAAGCAGCTCGCGACAAGCAGAAATGCTACGTCCATCCACCCCAGAACGAGGCACTTTTGCTTTGGCGAGCGAGCCTCGTAGGAGAGGCGGGGCGCTATCGAGGCGAGCACCCACTTCACAGCGCACTGCATCGACCCGTTCTAATAGTGCAAGCATGCCATGCATGCACGCAGGAGGGAGCGGAGTGGTATCCCATCTCAGGCGTCCGGGTCGAGTGTTCACGGTCCATCCAACTGTTGCGCGGATGCAGAGATCCGAGCGCGGCGGAGCTGTCCACTGCGTGCACGCACACACTGCTCACGGAATACTCGGAATGTGGGTGCACCCATCCGGCGGCTGCTTGCTCACGCACGCAGAGAGCACACAGCTTTCCGCCCATCCGTTGCAGTTGGCGCGTTTGCAGCGTGAAGCTCGCCTCGGGCCTTCCGAGTGACTTTCCCCCTTCCTTTTCCTCTCTCGCTCTCTCTTCGATGGCTGCGAATCATCATGACGCCGTCCGTCGCCATCGCAGCGAGTTGGCAGTGCTGCTGACGGCGGCCGAGTCTCTGCGCGCATGCTGACTGCGATATCCTCGCCAGCCGCTGCGAAGCGAGAGCAGCGAGCATTGCGGCGAGCCCAAGTGCGGCGTGTGCTGATCGGGGCGTGGCTTGTCAATGTGATTTGCTCGTGGCGGAGGTGGCGGCGGCGCGGCGCATGTGTGCGAAAACACGGTGTACTGATATGAGACTGTCGGAGGGCTGTGGCCTCAAATCCCACCGCGTTCTGCGAATCTCAGCGGCGCCGGACAGAGAGCGGCCGCGTTGACTGGCGAAGCGCTGGACTTGAACTTGGGCGGCGCATCCCCCAGCCGGAAGCTTCAACGCCCAGCGCAGCACGTCCAGCGGCGCGCGTGGTGGCGGCGTGATGTCGGCTCATCACTAACGCGTTTCAGTACTCTGTTCTGGCGGTGGCGGCGGCGGACGCGCGCTGCTCTGCCGCCGCGTGCTGAGTTGCGTTAATCTGCGTCCTCTGTTGCGTCCTCTGAGTGGACGTCGCGTCGGCTACGTTGCGTCCGCTCGGCTTCCACTGGGCGGACGCGCCGTTAGAGTTTAAAAGACGCGCGCTGATTGGCTGTCGCAACATCTCGCGTCCAGTAAGTGGACGGTCGTCCCCCGCCGCGCCTGCTTCGACCAGCTCACTTCCCAACTGGCCGCGTCCGCCGCAAGCCCCGCCCGCTCCGCCTCGCTCTTCCGTTGTTCCCCCACCAGCCATGGCCACGTACGTCGGCGCCATCGACCAGGGCACGACCAGCTCGCGCTTCATTGCGTTCGACCACTCGGGCAACATTGTGGCCACGCACCAGCTCGAGCACAAGCAGATCTACCAGCAGCCAGGGTGGTGCGAGCACGACCCCGAGGAGATCACGGCCAACGTGGACACGTGCGTCTCGCAGGCGCTCGCCAGCAAGGGCATCGCGCTCTCGCAGCTCGCGGCCGTCGGCATCACCAACCAGCGAGAGACGGCCATGGTCTGGGACAGGCACACGGGCAAGCCGCTCTACAACGCCATCGTCTGGCACGACACGCGCACGGCCGACATCGTGCACCGGCTCAAGAACGGAGAGGGCGCGGGATTCCCGGGCACGGGCGGCGACCGCTTCCGCGCCGTCACGGGCCTACCCATCGCCACCTACTTCTCGGCCGTCAAGATCATGTGGCTGCTCGAGAACGTGCCCGGGCTGCGCGCCAAGGCCGAGGCCGGAGACGTGCTCTTCGGAAACATGGACACGTGGCTCATCTGGAAGCTCAGCGGCGGCGTCAACGGCGGCGTGCACGTCACGGACGTCTCCAACGCCTCGCGCACCAACCTCATGAGCCTCGAGACGCTCCAGTGGGACGACGACATCCTCGCGTGCCTCAACATCCCCAAGAGCATCCTGCCGGCCATCCGCTCCTCGTCCGAGGTGTACGCCAAGGCGGCCGACTCGTCCGTGCTGGCGGGCGTCCCCATCGCGGGCGACCTCGGCGACCAGCAGGCCGCTCTGTTCGGCCAGACGTGCTTCTCGCCTGGTGAGGCCAAGAACACGTACGGCACGGGCTGCTTCTTCATGATGAACACGGGCACGACGCCCACGCCGTCCACCAAGGGCCTGCTCACGACGCTCGGCTACAAGATCGGCGACCAGCCGGCCGTGTACGCGCTCGAGGGCTCCATCTCGTACGCCGGCGCGCTCATCCAGTGGCTGCGCGACAACCTCAAGATGATCAGCAGCGCGCCGGAGGTGGAGGACCTGGCGAAGCAGGTCAAGGACAACGGCGGCGTGTACCTCGTGCCTGCGTTCTCTGGTCTGTTCGCGCCTCACTGGCGTGATGACGCTCGCGGTGTGCTCGTGGGTCTGACGTCGTACGCTACGCGCGAGCACATTGCGCGTGCCGCGCTGGAGGCGACTGCGTACCAGACGCAGGAGGTCGTTTCCGCCATGGAGGGCGACAGTGGCGTGCACCTGACGAAGCTCAAGGTGGACGGCGGCATGGTGGTGAACCAGACGCTGATGCAGTTCCAGTCGGACGTGCTGAACGTGCCGGTGGTGCGTCCGGTGGTGGCCGAGACGACGGCGCTCGGCGCTGCGTACGCCGCTGGTCTGGCTGTGGGTTTCTGGAAGACGGTGGAGGAGCTGCGCGAGAACTGGCAGGTGAGCGCAACGTGGGAGCCCGACATGGAGGCGGAGAAGCGTGCGCACTACATCCACCAGTGGAACAAGGCGGTGCAGCGCACGCTGAACTGGGAGGAGTCGGAGCCGTGAAGGTTTCCGCACGACGGGCACGCGGGCGAGCTTGCATCGTCGGCTGCCAGTCGGCTATGAGCGGACGGAGGCTCCTGTTTTGTGTGTAGTTTTGGCTTGGTAGGTAGGCGTGGTTGGTCGCATTCGCAGCGCGCAATCGTAGCGCGCGCGCACCATTCGAACGAGCAGCTGAACAAGTTGTCACCATTTTGGATCAGTCTGTGGGTACTAATGAGAGCGTCGATGGGGTTCGACTGTGCTTTGAGGCGCTAGAGAGGCTCGGAGATTCATCGAGTGGGCGTGATTGCTAGTGCTGAGCACTTCGGTGGGGCAATTGCGTCAGCTCGTCCACTTCAATAACACTCGTTCCAGGATCAGGTTTACAGTACGGAGTGAACCCATCTCAGTCCCAAGTGCAAGTTGAGCTCAATCAACTATTGACACTTGGTCGACTGGCAAATGAAGACTTGCAGGGGTGTATCAGCTCATACTTGATTAAGCTCATGAGTCGCAGTTGCGTCGTGAAGGCTTGGGCACCGACGAAGGCGCCTGCACGAATTGAAGTGCCAGCGTAATTCTAGCAGCAACACCAGACCGATTCGCTCACAGAGACCTAACTGATACCTTATCTCGAGTAGACGTCGATCGACTCGACAAAAGTGATTAAGGATTACTGAAGGCAAACAATCCTGAGAACTCGCTCTCATACTACCAATCATGGGGTTGTTGTTTCAACGAGACTATAGACTTTAGCAGAAACAACTCCCTCAATCTGAGGACTGAAGGCAACCTCCGAGCACAACTCGAAGGCCCGATACCGCTTGCCTTGTGTGCAGAAATATTTTGCCTCGGTCAATGGTACTCAAGAGTAAGTTGCGACCACCAGTATGCCACCCGCTCTAACTTCATTTGTACACATTCATACACTCAAACTCGTGGGTGGACGCACACGGATCCTTTGCAGCACCTGACAGGCCATCGATTTATCCTTCATACAGAACTACAGGTCCTTACCGGCACCAAATGTTGAGCTGAGTAAACCAACTCTGAGCAATATAGTCAACATGAACATTGCGGCAAACAACACGCCACGCGATCAAAACAAGGTGAACACTCAAGAAAATATCCTTCATTTCTGCGCCTGCATCCGGCCGACACGTGCATGTACCACTTCTTCACACTACAACGGAATAAGCACTACGTAACCCGCACGTCCGTCTGCTAAGCTTGCCTGTCACTATGAAATATCTACACGAACTATCCGATTTTCGATAGCCAACAACCACTTAGGCGATTGCGTTCGGAGACTTGACCTCCACGAACTCCGGCGACTTGCCACCCGTCGGCTTGCTGTGGAACAGCGCCTCAATGTCCTCCAGAAGCACGCCCTTCGTCTCGGGACAAACAAAGTACACGAACACCAAGCAGATGCAGCACAGACCCGCGAACAGGAAGAACACACCGTTGATGTTCAGGTGAGGGAAGAGCTTCACCACCTCCGTCATCACAGCCCCCATGGCCCAATTCGCAGCCGTCGACAGAGCCACACCGTACGCACGCACGCTGAGAGGGAAGATCTCGGCAGGGTAGATCCAGCAGATAGGACCCCACGAGATGGCGAAGTTGAACACGAAGAAAGCCGAGCCGATGCAGATGAGCCAGCCACCGACCTTCGGACAACCAGCGTCGTCCACGGTACCATCACACGTCGCCGTGAAGAGGATAGCAGCGAACAGGTGACCCACAATCATGCCGACAGCACCGATCAGGAGCATGATGCGGCGACCATACAAGTCAACCCAGCGCATCGCAGGGATCGTACTGAGCATGTTGACCGACGACAGGAAGAAGGCAGAGTAGATACCGGCGTTGGTGATGTCCTTGAAGATGAGCGCACCGTAGCTCATGATGGGGTTGATACCAGTAGCCTGCTGCAGCACCTGCAGGAACATGGCGATGAGCACGCGCTTGAACACGGACGGCTCGAGGAGCTCGCCAATACCCTTGTTGGCAGCAATCTCCTCGGCAACCTGGTGACCGATCACACTCAGCTCGTGCTCGATGTCGTCGGTCTGGCGGAGACGCTTGAGCACGGCGGCAGCAGCTTCCTTTCCCTTCTTCTGGTACGTCCAACGCGGAGACTCTGGCACGAACCAGATACCAAGGATAACGACGATCGGAGCAGCCATGGCCACACCGTTGGTCGTGCGCCAACCACGCTCGCGGTTCTCCACAATGATGTTGACGACGTTGGCGAGCCAAAGACCGATCACAACCGTCATCTGCATGAAACCCGAGAGCAGACCGCGCAGCTCCTTGGGAGCAGCCTCCGCACCGAAGATGGGAGCCGAGAAGGACGAGTTGCCGACACCGAAACCCTGGATGATACGAGCCAAGTACATGGCGGTGTGTGCCTGCGCCTTGTTGAAGCACACCCACGACGTGCCGATGCAGAAGAGAATGCCGGCGCAGAAGATGGTGGCACGGCGACCGAACTTGTCGGCCACGATACCGCCGATGAAAGCACCAACGAGACAGCCCAGGTTGTACGCCATGTTGTACCAGACCGTGAAGTCCGTCCACTCGGCCGGCAGGTCCGACGACGATGCCGTGCACTGCTCATACGTGAAGTTGTGCCAGCCGACGCAGTAGTCGTTGAGGAACGAGTCCATGATGAGCACACCGGAGGTGACACCCTGGTCGTATCCGAAGAAGAGACCGCCGAGCGCCGTGAAGACGCAGACGATGATGGCGTAGGTGCGCGTTCCCGTGGTGGGGACGTCGTCGGCTGTGCCGTTGTCTAGGTTGACGATGACACCTGCGGCCATGGTAGCTTGTGAGAGTCGCTCGAGAGTGTCGAGACGAGTGAGGCGGTGGGAAGCTGGACTTGGTGGACGCTGCGCAAATTGCAGAATGAGAGAGAGGTGGAGCGGTAAGTTAGCCACGGCAAGCAAGTTGATGCGACTGACCACACAAACAGCCGCGACTGAGTTTTCGACCGTGGCTTCTCTACGGCAACTCTATTTTTTCCGAAGGTGTTGAGTGTTTTGTAGAACAGAGACCTTCTGTGCCGCACTCTCTGCGGCACTGGAATTCAAACGTCAACCGGATGAGACGAACGCATCCTGCTGACTGAGCTCGACCGCAAATTCAACTTGATCAGGCCCTCTTGGCGCCGAGCGATTCGCGACGGACTTGATTTATTTTGGTGCGCAGTCCTTTTCGTGCGCAAGTTCAGTTTCGCCACTGGCGAAACTTCAGCTTAGTATGGTGCACGTCTCACAGGTTCCTGAAGTTTGACCCGGCTTTGCGTGCTTGAAGTACGAACCGACCTGTACTGTACAGTACACGTAAGGTTTGTGTCAGACAGCTACTTGATTGATTGATTGTCGACGCATCCGCGTGGCGTCGAGCCATCGACGAGCAATGCGCTCAACGGCACGCACGTTGATCGAACACTCTGAGTAGCTCTCACCACATCACTCACTTGGTCACTCGTTGAGGAGTCAACTTCATTGTTTTTCTGCGGGTGCACTGTTAAAATGCCTCAAGCTCGTTTCTTTGCTGTTTTACATGCATAGTTAAACCTGTGGTGGCGCGTCCCTGTTTATCGCTGATCGCCCACGTATCGGTCATTTATCGCACAACACCTCGTGATAGTGCAATGCAAATCGTGTGGTACGGCATCCTATGCATGAATCGCACTTCGCTCCCATACCACGCTGCTGTTACAGAGTATACTGTACAAGAGTGCAAAGCAAATCGATAGACTAACATCGATAGACTAACAAGCACACAGATATGCACGAAATGCACCGAGTCACTCTACACCACGAAAGCAAAAGCAAATTGCCAATTTGCATTTGGAATTGGACAATGAGCCAAACATGCGATGTGACCGCATAAACTTCCTGTCTCTATGCAGCTTTCCCTACCGCAAAATCTACTCCACAAATCATTGGTGGCACCAGCCGTCTGACCCGGTGCACACCGTGTGCCACACGGCGCTGCAACGCACTGTTGCACACCTTGAACTTCAGGAATCCACCGCAACATTCACCATCTTGGACGGTCGCAGCTGTCTGTCCAGTCAGTCACGAAGGCGCGACACATAGTACTGTACACCTCAAATTGCCCACCTCAACGCACTCTCTCGTAGCCTTGCGGGGACTCTGATTCTACCGAGAGATTTGCCATTCCATCGCTCTCTCATTCTGCAATTTGCGCAGCGTCCACCAAGTCCAGCTTCCCACCGCCTCACTCGTCTCGACACTCTCGAGCGACTCTCACAAGCTACCATGGCCGCAGGTGTCATCGTCAACCTAGACAACGGCACAGCCGACGACGTCCCCACCACGGGAACGCGCACCTACGCCATCATCGTCTGCGTCTTCACGGCGCTCGGCGGTCTCTTCTTCGGATACGACCAGGGTGTCACCTCCGGTGTACTCATCATGGACTCGTTCCTCAACGACTACTGCGTCGGCTGGCACAACTTCACGTATGAGCAGTGCACGGCGTCGTCGTCGGACCTGCCGGCCGAGTGGACGGACTTCACGGTCTGGTACAACATGGCGTACAACCTGGGCTGTCTCGTTGGTGCTTTCATCGGCGGTATCGTGGCCGACAAGTTCGGTCGCCGTGCCACCATCTTCTGCGCCGGCATTCTCTTCTGCATCGGCACGTCGTGGGTGTGCTTCAACAAGGCGCAGGCACACACCGCCATGTACCTCGCACGCATCGTGCAGGGTTTCGGTGTCGGCAACTCGTCCTTCTCGGCTCCCATCTTCGGTGCGGAGGCTGCTCCCAGGGAGCTGCGCGGTCTGCTCTCGGGTTTCATGCAGATGACGGTTGTGATCGGTCTTTGGCTCGCCAACGTCGTCAACATCATTGTGGAGAACCGCGAGCGTGGTTGGCGCACGACCAACGGTGTGGCCATGGCTGCTCCGATCGTCGTTATCCTTGGTATCTGGTTCGTGCCAGAGTCTCCGCGTTGGACGTACCAGAAGAAGGGAAAGGAAGCTGCTGCCGCCGTGCTCAAGCGTCTTCGCCAGACCGACGACATCGAGCACGAGCTGAGTGTGATCGGTCACCAGGTTGCCGAGGAGATTGCTGCCAACAAGGGTATTGGCGAGCTCCTCGAGCCGTCCGTGTTCAAGCGCGTGCTCATCGCCATGTTCCTGCAGGTGCTGCAGCAGGCTACTGGTATCAACCCCATCATGAGCTACGGTGCGCTCATCTTCAAGGACATCACCAACGCCGGTATCTACTCTGCCTTCTTCCTGTCGTCGGTCAACATGCTCAGTACGATCCCTGCGATGCGCTGGGTTGACTTGTATGGTCGCCGCATCATGCTCCTGATCGGTGCTGTCGGCATGATTGTGGGTCACCTGTTCGCTGCTATCCTCTTCACGGCGACGTGTGATGGTACCGTGGACGACGCTGGTTGTCCGAAGGTCGGTGGCTGGCTCATCTGCATCGGCTCGGCTTTCTTCGTGTTCAACTTCGCCATCTCGTGGGGTCCTATCTGCTGGATCTACCCTGCCGAGATCTTCCCTCTCAGCGTGCGTGCGTACGGTGTGGCTCTGTCGACGGCTGCGAACTGGGCCATGGGGGCTGTGATGACGGAGGTGGTGAAGCTCTTCCCTCACCTGAACATTAACGGTGTGTTCTTCCTGTTCGCGGGTCTGTGCTGCATCTGCTTGGTGTTCGTGTACTTTGTTTGTCCGGAGACGAAGGGCGTGCTTCTGGAGGACATTGAGGCGCTGTTCCACAGCAAGCCGACGGGTGGCAAGTCGCCGGAGTTCGTGGAGGTCAAGTCTCCGAACGCAATCGCCTAAGTGGTTGTTGGCTATCGAAAATCGGATAGTTCGTGTAGATATTTCATAGTGACAGGCAAGCTTAGCAGACGGACGTGCGGGTTACGTAGTGCTTATTCCGTTGTAGTGTGAAGAAGTGCTACATGCACGTGTCGGCCGGATGCAGGCGCAGAAATGAAGGATATTTTCTTGAGTGTTCACCTTGTGTTGATCGCGTGGCGTGTTGTTTGCCGCAATGTTCTTGTTCTTTGTGGCGGAGATTGTAGTGTTGTAATTCTTGACTGTCTTGAATGGATTTTGGGGTAAGCCAATCGACTTTGTTCCTTGTTTTGGAGTCGGAACGCATCAAAATTTACGTCTTCGAAGTGAGCTGTGCCCATTCGCATGTCGCCGTTAGAAATGGTGAGTTGTGCTATGCAACTACTAATCGTGCCGGTAGACTATGGTGATAGGTACTAGCGGTTGTTAAAGACAAAACGATAAGATCGAGTGTATCGAAACACCTTCGGTGAGACCAAGTAGGAACGGAACATTCAACCCTGTCAAAACGACCCTTCGCACCAAACCACTGTATGTCTACTATGATACAGTATCAAGTATCACATTATACTAGTACAGAAGTGACTACCAATCCAGCGCCATCAAATATCAATGTGTATTGCATAACGATTGGTCAACGCCAAAATCACCCGCCCAATCACTGACATATGCTGTACATTACACTCGATCACATGTGAATGGGTCCGTGAAGAAGGATATGCAAGATTCCCACCCAGCTCAAGCAACTGCGAGCGGAGACTTGACCTCCACGAACTCCGGCGACTTGCCACCCGTCGGCTTGCTGTGGAACAGCGCCTCAATATCCTCGAGCTGCACACCCTTCGTCTCCGGACAGAAGAAGTACACGAACACCAAGCAGATGCAGCACAGACCCGCGAACAGATAGAAGACGCCATCGATATTGAGGCTCGGGAAGAGCTTCACCACCTCCGTCATCACAGCCCCCATGGCCCAGTTCGCAGCCGTCGACAGAGCCACACCGTACGCACGCACGCTGAGAGGGAAGATCTCGGCAGGGTAGATCCAGCAGATAGGACCCCACGAGATGGCGAAGTTGAACACGAAGAAGGCAGTACCAATGCAGATGAACCAGCCACCGACCTTCGGACAACCAGCGTTGTCAACGTTGCCGTTACAGGTAGCCGTGAAAAGAATGGCCGCAAAGAGATGGCCCACAATCATGCCGACAGCACCGATCAGGAGCATGATGCGGCGACCATACAAGTCTACCCAGCGCATCGCAGGGATCGTACTGAGCATGTTGACGGATGAGATAAAGAACGACGAGTAGATACCGGCGTTGGTGATGTCCTTGAAGATGAGCGCACCGTAGCTCATGATGGGGTTGATACCAGTAGCCTGCTGTAGCACCTGCAAGATCATGGCGATGAGCACACGCTTGAACACGGACGGCTCGAGCAACTCAGCAAGACCCTTGTTGGCAGCAATCTCCTCCGCCACTTGTTGCCCGATCTGGTTGAGCTCGTACTCGATGTCGTCAGTCTGGCGAAGTCGCTTGAGTATGACGGCAGCAGCTTCCTTTCCCTTCTTCTGGTACGTCCAACGCGGAGACTCCGGCACAAACCAGATACCGAGCATGACAACAAGCGGAGCAGCCATGGCCACACCGTTGGTCGTGCGCCAGCCACGGTCGCGGTTCTCCACAATGATATTCATAGCATTGGCGAGCCAAAGACCGATCACAACCGTCATCTGCATGAAACCCGAGAGCAGACCGCGTAGCTCCCTGGGAGCAGCCTCCGCACCGAAGATGGGAGCCGAGAAGGACGAGTTGCCGACACCGAAACCCTGCACGATGCGTGCGAGGTACATGGCGGTGTGTGCCTGCGCCTTCTGGAAGCACACCCACGACGTGCCGATGCAGAAGAGAATGCCGGCGCAGAAGATGGTGGCACGGCGACCGAACTTGTCGGCCACGATACCACCGATAAACGCTCCACCAAGACAGCCCAGGTTGTACGCCATGTTGTACCAGACCGTAAACGTCGTCCACTGATCCGGCAGGTCCGACGACGACGCCGTGCACTGCTCGTAGGTGAAGTTGTGCCAACCGACGCAGAAATCGTCAAGGAACGAGTCCATGATGAGCACACCGGAGGTGACACCCTGATCGTAGCCGAAGAAGAGGCCGCCGAGCGCCGTGAAGATGCAGACGATGATGGCGTAGGTGCGCTTGCCGGGAGTCGGGATGTCGTCGGCAGCACCGTTGTCCAGGTTGACGATGACACCGGCCGCCATTGTCTGTCACTGGGAGCTCGAAGAGACGGTTGATGCGAAGGCGAGTGTGTGGAGCTGGACTTGATCGTGGAGAAGCAAATCGCAGAGTGAGGAGTGTGGTGGGCCGGGGAGTTTTGTTGCGGTTGGGTGGCTGTCATAGTTGCCGTAACAACATCTATTGTACCGACGGTATGCATTTGACTTGATCGTGTTGCTTGGACCCGGCACAGTGGTGAAGATACAGTTTGAGTCGGTGCATTTGCTGCTTCAGATTGACCACCGGATTTATTGTCATCTTGTATTTATTTTGACACCGTAATGATGCTATATCTGTGACGATGATGTTGATGAAAACCTCATCAATCTCAAGATACGTACGCATCTGGTTGAACTTCAGTCTGCGTCACACCTCGCGAGACACACTGAAAAGGGGCAACTTGATTTATGGCTTGGATTCGAGATTACATTGATTTGCTTTGCTTTGGTTGTTCAAGGTGTTCAAGTTGCCATCATCATCGACTAGCGAAATAAATCAAGTGTCAGTGATCGATAGCCCGCCTCAAAAAGTCAAACTGCAAAGCTGAAGATGAAAGGCAACGGTATCTTCTCAAGAGTGACTTTAAACATTTCAACGGTGCATTTAGTGCAGCATGACTTGCTGGACATGTATGAGCGGCCTAAGTCGACAAGTAATTGATAAGCTTTCATCCAGTTTCTGCAGGCAACCCAACCGCAACAAAACTCCCCGGCCCACCACACTCCTCACTCTGCGATTTGCTTCTCCACGATCAAGTCCAGCTCCACACACTCGCCTTCGCATCAACCGTCTCTTCGAGCTCCCAGTGACAGACAATGGCGGCCGGTGTCATCGTCAACCTGGACAACGGTGCTGCCGACGACATCCCGACTCCCGGCAAGCGCACCTACGCCATCATCGTCTGCATCTTCACGGCGCTCGGCGGCCTCTTCTTCGGCTACGATCAGGGTGTCACCTCCGGTGTGCTCATCATGGACTCGTTCCT
Source organism: Phytopythium helicoides (assembly GCA_024867545.1). NCBI lineage: Eukaryota > Oomycota > Peronosporomycetes > Pythiales > Pythiaceae > Phytopythium > Phytopythium helicoides. The sequence goes on along the minus strand of JANFNE010000019.1, from coordinate 988,733 downwards.
TGACGATTTCTGCGTCGGTTGGCACAACTTCACCTACGAGCAGTGCACGGCGTCGTCGTCGGACCTGCCGGATCAGTGGACGACGTTTACGGTCTGGTACAACATGGCGTACAACCTGGGCTGTCTTGGTGGAGCGTTTATCGGTGGTATCGTGGCCGACAAGTTCGGTCGCCGTGCCACCATCTTCTGCGCCGGCATTCTCTTCTGCATCGGCACGTCGTGGGTGTGCTTCCAGAAGGCGCAGGCACACACCGCCATGTACCTCGCACGCATCGTCCAGGGTTTCGGTGTCGGCAACTCATCCTTCTCGGCTCCCATCTTCGGTGCGGAGGCTGCTCCCAGGGAGCTGCGCGGTCTGCTCTCGGGTTTCATGCAGATGACGGTTGTGATCGGTCTTTGGCTCGCCAATGCTATGAATATCATTGTGGAGAACCGCGACCGTGGTTGGCGCACGACCAACGGTGTGGCCATGGCTGCTCCGCTTGTTGTCATGCTCGGTATCTGGTTTGTGCCGGAGTCTCCGCGTTGGACGTACCAGAAGAAGGGAAAGGAAGCTGCTGCCGTCATACTCAAGCGACTTCGCCAGACTGACGACATCGAGTACGAGCTCAACCAGATCGGGCAACAAGTGGCGGAGGAGATTGCTGCCAACAAGGGTCTTGCTGAGTTGCTCGAGCCGTCCGTGTTCAAGCGTGTGCTCATCGCCATGATCTTGCAGGTGCTACAGCAGGCTACTGGTATCAACCCCATCATGAGCTACGGTGCGCTCATCTTCAAGGACATCACCAACGCCGGTATCTACTCGTCGTTCTTTATCTCATCCGTCAACATGCTCAGTACGATCCCTGCGATGCGCTGGGTAGACTTGTATGGTCGCCGCATCATGCTCCTGATCGGTGCTGTCGGCATGATTGTGGGCCATCTCTTTGCGGCCATTCTTTTCACGGCTACCTGTAACGGCAACGTTGACAACGCTGGTTGTCCGAAGGTCGGTGGCTGGTTCATCTGCATTGGTACTGCCTTCTTCGTGTTCAACTTCGCCATCTCGTGGGGTCCTATCTGCTGGATCTACCCTGCCGAGATCTTCCCTCTCAGCGTGCGTGCGTACGGTGTGGCTCTGTCGACGGCTGCGAACTGGGCCATGGGGGCTGTGATGACAGAGGTGGTGAAGCTCTTCCCGAGCCTCAATATCGATGGCGTCTTCTATCTGTTCGCGGGTCTGTGCTGCATCTGCTTGGTGTTCGTGTACTTCTTCTGTCCGGAGACGAAGGGTGTGCAGCTCGAGGATATTGAGGCGCTGTTCCACAGCAAGCCGACGGGTGGCAAGTCGCCGGAGTTCGTGGAGGTCAAGTCTCCGCTCGCAGTTGCTTGAGCTGGGTGAGAATCTAGCATATCCTTCTTCACGGACCCATTCACATGTGATCGAGTGTAATGTACAGCATATGTCAGTGATTGGGCGGGTGATTTTGGCGTTGACCAATCGTTATGCAATACACATTGATATTTGATGGCGCTGGATTGGTAGTCACTTCTGTACTAGTATAATGTGATACTTAATACTGTATCATAGTAGACATACAGTGGTTTGGTGCGAAGGGTTGTTTCGACAGGGTGAAAGAAACTAAGGCAAGTAGAGGCAATATCAGTGACTGAATAACAGCTACATTGCCATACTGAGCTATTTGGATGAATATGATGAAATAGCTGACATACAGGGTGAAACAACTTCACTTCTGTATGAATTAGAATAACCAATCGTCGATCTGAATTCGAATTCTAGCAAATGGCAATCTGTCTCACATCTATTTTGACTAATCAAAAATGTTAGGGCTAGGGCTAGTGGCAACCGACATTTGCCGACACTGCAATGTCGGCAGCAACATTGAAATATGGGTGTAACCCATAGTGAGATTGGCTTTAGCGTGTACAGCTTGGATATTTCACGAGGAACCGACATATGACTAGTATTTAGTAATGGCTGGTCATCGTGCCAGGAGACAAAAAGCAGAGTGAATCGCAGAAGCACACCAAGCGCCATGAGCCTCGACGACCTGACGCCTTTGAACACGCTGCAAGCGCGCGAGACAGCAATTCGGCGGTTTAAGCGATACCTTGCCGCAGAGAATGTTGAAATGGCCTTCATCCGTGCAAGCCTATTCGGCGATTCATCAGGGAAGGTATTCGTGAAACTCATGGATAGGTGGGCAATGCACTTGGCGTTTGCAAATGGCCGAGGCGGGTCTCCCCTTGCCCGCAACACCATAATGGGATACTACAAGCGCGTCAAGAGTTGGCTTCTGGACGAGTATCCACAGCATCGTGCAATCATTGACAAGCAGTTTCTTGCCATCGCAAAAAAGCTCGATCGATATTGTGTCAAGCAAATGGGGACAACTGTCAACAAGGCGCCAGCATGCACGAAAGAAGACCTCCGTAGCCTAGTAGACGGAATCTATTGTGATGCGACGATGCCCAAGGACTACCAAGACGCTGCATTGCTCGTGTTAATGTGGTATTCGTTTTGACCGAGCATCAGACCTAGCATTTATTCGGAAGTCGGGTGTCACCATTGCTGCAGACAATGTGCTTTTCCTTCGGTTTGTTCGCCCAAAGACGTCCGAAGAGCAAGGAATATCGCTATTCCCCGATCAGTCGAGTTTTATCACTTGCCCGCTGCATCCATTAGCTATGGCCATTGCCATGCAAACGTTTCCGCCACCTTCGCTTCTCGAGCATTCACAGCTATCTGAAGAAGTTGTTGAAGAAGATCTGACAATATCGAGCGGCTTAGCTTTGGCAGAGGCGCTTAATCAGTGTGGCTATGAGACAGCCGATGGCGAAGACAAAGTTAATGAAGCTCCAAGCTCGAATCCTCGACACCGACGGAGTCAGCCAGGCCTGAAAATTCACTCGCACGTGAACCGACTAGTTAAATCAGTTACAGCACGGCAAGTGCGAACTGGCATCACGTCAAATCTGTCGTTACACTCTTTTCGACGAGGTGGAGCCCAGCATGCAAACAGCGACGCCAACCTTAGCGCGCAATGGATATTTGATCGAGGCTCTTGGAACATGACTGCGACGAACAAGGCATTCGCATATGTTTTTAACACAACAAGTGAAGATCAAAAAGTATCGAAGGTGCTGAGTGGTTGGGAGGTTAATGACCGGTCAAACATTCCCTCTCTTAGAATATTTGACTCTGTCAACCAAGCCGAAATTCGCGAGGTCGGTCGTGAGTTGTTTCTGGCGAGTGCTGACTTGACAGATCCCTTATTAAATCTCGATGCGCGTGTACTTGATCTTCTCACGGCAGCAATTCTCCTTCATTTCCCTGAGGTAAATGAGCGTTATCCAATCTCGCCTTATGCAACACTCATACGTACGTGCTTTTTTGCGTCGAAAATTAGCATGACGGACTTACTTGGTTGGAGTCATTGCATTCAGCAATATGTGATGGAAAAAATGTTGGAGACCAATCCAACTACAACCGGGTTTTCAAAGGAAGAGAGAATGATTAACCACCTGAATATTCTTATCGGCGAGCTGCTAGCAGCAAATCGTGAGCTGACTGAACGCGTTCAAGCTCTTGAAGCTCGTGCGCAGAAACAGTCTTTACAGAATACCCATTCAGCAGAAAATCGTGAAGTTTCAACTACCCTAGAGAATGTTCAGCCCAAGCATGGCCACTCTCCGGCTAGATCAGCTTCTTCTGTTTGGTTTGAGTGGTACACTACTACTCCTCGCTTGTGGGAATCATGCCCCAATCGTCAGTATAAGTCTGAACTAAAGCACATTGTTGCTTTCATGAAACTTTTTCTTCCTAAAAGATTTCATCTCGATCCAGATTCAGGTAACTACAAGTCCGTTCTACTCCGGCTTGGCGAGGAAGCTGAGGCAAACATGATAGAGTTTTTGCGTCTTCATGGCATCAAACGGAAGTTCGGATCTGGCCTAAAAAAGAAGCTAGTTGCGCTCAAAAAGCAAGGAGTTTTGAATGACTTGATATCATCATTCCACGCACGAGCGGCAATGGGTCTAATCAAAGATCCCGCGTCTAAAGAGACGATGGACTTGTTCTAATTCACCATTGCTGTGCAGTAAGTCACGAGGAGAGATAAAATAAAAGCCTATGCAGCAGGTTAGTAATTGCGTATTTCTACTACCTCACCTCATCATTGCCACGCTATCAGATCAGCTTGTTTGTGCAAATCGCTGCCGCGTTCCCTTCCGCGTTCAGCTTCAGATAAACTGCTCCAGTTGCAGATTTACTGGACCAGTTGCGAATTTATTGGACCAGTTGCGAATTTATTGGACCAGTTGCGAATTTATTGGACAAGTTGCGAATTTATTGGAACAGCGACACAGCGGTTATTTGTCTCTCCGACTTGCTCCTATCCATTCATTTTCAGATCTTGCGGTAAAGACGCAATGGAAAGTCTGTTGAAACGCACATGCAAGGCTGAACTCGTCTCGGTGAAACTTGAGAAGCTGCATCAGTGGAAGAGCCATCCAGAATGGGGACCAACGCAAGCTGCACAAGCGCTTGGAGTGAAGAAGAGCACGCTATTGGCATGGCGGAAGAAGTACACAGATAACACTATGTCGAAGATCGTGGACCTTCCAGCGGATGTGAAGGACTACAGGGAAGTGGGCGCAGGACGGAAAAAGAAGCTGAAGGAGTATGAGCTGGATGTCATCCAGGTTTTCGACGACCGCTCTGCAGACGGTAATACGGTGAGCTTTACGGACGTGCTCAACCACTGCCGGCAGTATCCATCCATTGCTATCCTAAAGAATGGAACCCAGCGCAGCTGGGTGTCACGATTTATCCAGAGATACAAGGTGCCGATAGCTCCACAAGCCACAGAAGGCAGCGCTAATGCTGTCCCTGAAGACCCTTCCAGTGACAGCTCATCATCTTCATCGGATGAGTCGTCCGAGCTGCAACCAACTGACGACGACGACGACGTAGAGGAACAAGGTGACGATGAGAAAGAAGAAATTATCGAAGTATCGGCTCGAGACGACGATGAAGCAGTGGATCCAGGCACACCGGACGACGATTACGACGACGATGATGATGGTGCGGAGGAATCCGACGACGCCAAGTGGAGAGAAGATCACAGTTCCGATAGCGAGGCCGATGACATGGACAAGGACGCTGACTACGAGCCCAAACTGAAGAAGCAAAAGCAAGAGATAGCAATCCCACAGCGCTCAACGCGCAGCCGTCCAAGCACAACGGCCATCGCTTCCTACAAGTACCCACACTCCAGACTCATCGACGCTATTGTGCACTTCTATATCAAGCAAGGAGAGCTTGTTACTATTTTGGACAGCTGCTTGTATGCAACAATTGAAAGGATTCGGTCGCAGAAGCAGCATTTTGACAACCTTCTACCGCTCTTCAGCAAGGTCGACTGGACTGCAATCCGATTTGTTCAACTTCCTGTATGGGCGAAAAACCACTGGAGCTTGCTTATCGTCGAGACTGCCCTTGGTGACCAAGTTTGACTCTGTCATGTGGACAATTTAAAGGATGGTCATGACTCCAACCGCGTGTTTCAGGTTGCCACGTGGTTTGTCACTGGACTACGCATGTCACGCTTGCCTGAGCGCAAAAAAATGGTGTCTATCCGCTGAGTGTCAAGACAAAAATTCTGCAGAAGAACGGCTTTGACTGCGGTATTCATCTTGTATCTAGCATGCACAGGACTGTCAACTTCATCAACAAGCACAGCTCAAATTCGCTCAAGGAAAACATCAACATTCTCCAGCTCAGCTTTGGTCCAGCCAAGTCCGAAAGGCGTCGTACAACTATTCTGAAAAAGCTTGAAGACGTGGCTGCAGGTAAGATTCAATCGCACCAGTAGCTCATCTTGCATATGTAGGATTCGCTAGTCCAGTAAATCTGCAACTAGTCCAGTAAATCCGCAAGTGGGCCAGTAAATCCGCAACTGGGCCAGTAAATCTGCAACTGGTCCTCTGCAACTGGTCCAGTAATTCGCAACTTGTTTATTATTTTAAATGTTTTTGCTTTAAAAGAAATTTTCATACAGTATTCAAATGTCCTTGGTAAAAAATATTAGAAACCTCCGCTTACATCGCAGCCACCATGAAAAGAAAGTTGGCCCTTTTCCGTTTCACAACAGTGAACTGCACGGCGGTGGGTTGCACAGGAGGGCCCAACCCATACCACCGCACCAGAATTATAGACCCGGCAATGGACTCCATGCACCAGGTAATGCACTGTACTGTGTTTCTATCAACAATTATGTCCGATAAATTTAAGGTTCCCAAAAAAAGAAATATTGACCAATCTCTGAAATGTCGGCCATTGTCGGCCGATGTCAGCCCGTTCATGGTATGGAATGATAATCGCCATCCAAGCTGCTTCGAAGCTAGATCCAAAATGAGCTTGGAATATTGCTCACACAAAATCGCAGCGAGATCCATAATCACCCTCCATATCAGGATCCTCGTGTTAACGCCGGCCATCGACAACGCGTAGCCCAAGCTGAGGTAACAGTGACGTTGGATACAGTTGCACCACCAAGCAGTGCTCAAGTTGCTGTTAAATTCTTGTTGGGTTAGTCCAATCAGCTCTGCTCCACAGTGATCAAAACTCTATGTAAGTCATGTAGCAGTGGACGCGGTAGTGGAGAGACGTGTACGCGCAGCCTTCAAGGAAGCGTTCACTGCGAAAGATAATACAATAACAAACCGGGACGGTGACCTCCTTCACTCATCTCTCGTCGACGCGTGTTCAGCACCCGTGGTAAACGCGAAGGTGAGTGGTATTTTCAGTGAAGACCAGAACCCCGGCCAACATTCCGTGGGATCGCTGTGCAGCAACATGGCGAAAGTCTTCCTCCCCGTAGTCCTGGCGGGCTTGTTTGTCCCGCCCTCCAGGACGACATCGCAGAAGTGAGAACTCGCGCGCCATCCGTCCCGGATCCATGGTTGACGGGGTCCAGCCCGAGGCTGACAATGGCGAAGCTGCGGGGCGGAAGCAGTGGCCTGGGCGTCATTTTTGAAATGAGGTTCGGACACCTGGGACGGGAACGGCACCCAGTGACGGGAACGGCCATGCACTTTATATAGATTGAACTATTCCCCACCAGATATCATGCAATGGGACGGAAATGCCGCGTTGGGACGGGAACGCTCGCCGTATAGCTTGAGTTCACTATGTTGATGTGGCTGTTATTATTTGGCAGTGATATTGCCCATACTCTGTGGTATTGGCCTTCGGCCCTCCTAAGTTTCTCCCGATTGAATCAAATGAACGGCTGTTAGGTAGGTTTGACTTTAAAAAAATAGCTTAGAAACAGTATTTCTGATATTATGGAGCGACCAGAATTTGATTGGGTGGCGATTCACCAGATTTTGTACTAGTATTTGATACAGTGGTACAGGATGAATCTCGCTGGTCGTCTTTTAATTTGGCATCATCAATCAATCGCAAAATAAATCAAGTTTGCATTGACAGGACGTTTCTATACTCCATTAAGTACATTTGGCTAAACTTCAACCTTGGAGGACTCGCTCATGCGCCACCAGTAGCGTTTCACCGTGACACGTATGCTCCGACACAATAAAACGCATCCCTTTAGCCAATCTCTCTCAGATACAGAAGCAAGGTCATACCTATCGCGAAGGCGTGGACCAGTTCAGCGAGAGATACGCCACAATCACTGCCCTTGGACTGGAAGTCGTGCTTGACATAACGGCTCAGCGGTCTGGCTCAAGTCTCGTTGAGCTCCGCCATTCACTCATTCCGCAATTTGCACGGCCTCGAGCAAGTTCAGCCTCCCACCTTCGCGTCTTCTCGACTCTAAAGCTCTACTAGGCAACCATGGCGGCGGGCATCATCGTCAACCTAGACAATGGCGCCGTCGACGACATCCCGACTCCCGGCAAGCGCACCTACGCCATCATCGTCTGCATCTTCACGGCGCTCGGCGGTCTCTTCTTTGGCTACGATCAGGGTGTCACCTCCGGTGTACTCATCATGGACTCGTTCATCTACGACTACTGCGTCGGCTGGCACAACTTCACGTATGAGCAGTGCACGGCGTCGTCGTCGGACCTGCCGGCCGAGTGGACGGACTTCACGGTCTGGTACAACATGGCGTACAACCTGGGCTGTCTTGGTGGAGCGTTTATCGGTGGTATCGTGGCCGACAAGTTCGGTCGCCGTGCCACCATCTTCTGCGCCGGCATTCTCTTCTGCATCGGCACGTCGTGGGTGTGCTTCAACAAGGCGCAGGCACACACCGCCATGTACTTGGCTCGTATCATCCAGGGTTTCGGTGTCGGCAACTCGTCCTTCTCGGCTCCCATCTTCGGTGCGGAGGCTGCTCCCAAGGAGCTGCGTGGACTTCTGGCTGGTTTCATGCAGATGACGGTTGTGATCGGTCTTTGGCTCGCCAACGTCGTCAACATCATTGTGGAAGATCGTGATCGTGGTTGGCGCACGACCAACGGTGTGGCCATGGCTGCTCCGCTTGTTGTCATGCTCGGTATCTGGTTTGTGCCGGAGTCTCCGCGTTGGACGTACCAGAAGAAGGGAAAGGAAGCTGCTGCCGCCGTGCTCAAGCGTCTTCGCCAAACCGACGACATCGAGTACGAGCTCAACCAAATTGGTCACCAAGTCGAAGAAGAGATTGCTGCCAACAAGGGTCTTGCTGAGTTGCTCGAGCCGTCCGTGTTCAAGCGTGTGCTCATCGCCATGATCTTGCAGGTGCTGCAGCAGGCTACTGGTATCAACCCCATCATGAGCTACGGTGCGCTCATCTTCAAGGACATCACCAACGCCGGTATCTACTCGTCGTTCTTTATCTCATCCGTCAACATGCTCAGTACGATCCCTGCGATGCGCTGGGTAGACTTGTATGGTCGCCGCATCATGCTCCTGATCGGTGCTGTCGGCATGATTGTGGGTCACCTGTTCGCTGCTATCCTCTTCACGGCGACGTGTGATGGTACCGTGGACGACGCTGGTTGTCCGAAGGTCGGTGGCTGGTTCATCTGCATTGGTACTGCCTTCTTCGTGTTCAACTTCGCCATCTCGTGGGGTCCCATCTGCTGGATCTACCCTGCCGAGATCTTCCCTCTCAGCGTGCGTGCGTACGGTGTGGCTCTGTCGACGGCTGCGAATTGGGCTATGGGTGCCACGATGACGGAGGTGGTGAAGCTCTTCCCTCACCTGAACATCGATGGCGTCTTCTATCTGTTCGCGGGTCTGTGCTGCATCTGCTTGGTGTTCGTGTACTTCTTCTGTCCCGAGACGAAGGGTGTGCAGCTCGAGGACATTGAGGCACTGTTCCATGGCGGCAACACGACGGGTGCTAAGTCGCCGGAGTTTGTCGAGGTCAAGTCTCCTCTCGCTGTTGCTTAAGCGTACAATCGGAGAGCTCTGAGCCTTAACGGTTTAGTTTTTCATGCTGAAGGTGGATCAATGTCTTGTCAATATGATCTTCCCATTTGATTAAACCGATGACGTTGACTTCTATAATTTTTTTAGTCCTGACTCGTGTAAAGGCTCTGATGGGTAATAAAACGATTATACAACTCATGACCGCAATGCTTATACTGTGGTGACGCTGGCGCTCAAATCACTGTGGCATCATCGCTGTGGTCATGAACAGGTGATGGGTATTTTCAGGCGAAGACAGAAATCTGATTTCCTGAACGCCGCGTTCGACCTCTTTGCCACTAAACCACATCACCACATCGCAGCCCCTTCACTCAGGCTATCTCAAGTTTGACCACACTGCTCAATGAAACACATGCGGAACGTCGTTCGTAGGCGGTGGGTTCTCTCGCTCAGAACACAGCCACAGGCGGGCGCCGAGGTTTATTTTCCTGGACTACACGAGTACCACATAGCTCAAGGGCGGTTTTTCCTCGAGTAGGTTAGAAGTAAAAAGTAGAGTAGATGTGAGCAGCTCATTCGAGATCCATACACGTCGGCCTCAGGTATGAACAAGCTCGATCTTCAGCGACGCAGTTCCACGGCTCGCCAGCGATTTCTAACCTATCACACCGCATCCCAGGGCTGTCTCATTATTAGATTACCTCTCCACAAGAACCCTCGCGGCTAGCTTCAAACCTTGAATGAACTGCTCCCTACGCGTGGTGGGATGATGGGAAGGAAAGCGAGCATAATGCACTAAAGGCAAAGAGCTGGCTCAACAATTGTGTACTAGTACATTACCAATGAAAGCAATTTCACTTGCCCTGCCTCCCACTCACCCAACGACTTCAAAGCGAATCAGCTCGCGGAAAGCTCATAATACATCCAACTAGGTCGACTTCCTCCTTTGAGGCGTCAACAGCAGACACATGGACGGATACAGATTAATTGCGATCATGTGTTCCAAATCAACTGTCTTCATATACTAGTATATATTCCGCATTCAGTGCCCAACGCCTTATAATATACTGTTCATATGTAGATGATATGCCACTCCAAAGCAGAGCCAAGATGATGTATACTGTATCAGCATGCTTCTCGTCCTTCCGATGCTTCAGTTCCGCCGAAAGCTTCCCATCGTTCGCTGCAGAGTGCACGAACACTTATTGTGCAAGGAGGTCAGAAAGATCTCCACTGCATAACCCCATTAGGTATGGACCACAGCATGACACGATAGCACCACTAACCACACCGCACCGCAATGCGTGCATTTATGCTAATTCAAAAACACGCGCTCTGCATTCATAAACGGCTAGCTTTATCAATAGTCTGGATTTGTTTTACACTCCTGCACGATCAGGATTAAATCGCTGGTCGCGCGCATAATCACCCCACGACGACAAAATAAATCAAGTTTACATCGACAGTCCATGTGTATATTCAGGCAAAGTACACCGCAGAGCTTCAACAAGACGCGACCGTCATACGCGGTGACTTCAGTTGCAGTGCTGTACAAGCACACCAGTCAATCAGACACCATGGAGGGCAAGGAGATGCACATTTGAGCTGGGACCTCCATTATAGTTCAGGACACACAGTACAGTACACGTGTGCACAGATGGGATGCGCGCAGCCTTCCAACACAATCATCGTTCACGCATAATACCAACCGAGAGTTAATGCAAAGGAGCAGAGCAACGAACTACAGCAGAGTCCTTCGACGACAGCGCAGACTTTCATGAGCACGCATCCACCATTCACTCATTCTGCAATTTGCACGGCCTCGAGCAAGTTCAGCCTCCCACCTTCGCGTCTTCTCGACTCTAAAGCTCTACTAGGCAACCATGGCGGCGGGCATCATCGTCAACCTAGACAATGGCGCCGTCGACGACATCCCGACTCCCGGCAAGCGCACCTACGCCATCATCGTCTGCATCTTCACGGCGCTCGGCGGTCTCTTCTTTGGCTACGATCAGGGTGTCACCTCCGGTGTACTCATCATGGACTCGTTCATCTACGACTACTGCGTCGGCTGGCACAACTTCACGTATGAGCAGTGCACGGCGTCGTCGTCGGACCTGCCGGCCGAGTGGACGGACTTCACGGTCTGGTACAACATGGCGTACAACCTGGGCTGTCTTGGTGGAGCGTTTATCGGCGGTATCGTGGCCGACAAGTTCGGTCGCCGTGCCACCATCTTCTGCGCCGGCATTCTCTTCTGCATCGGCACGTCGTGGGTGTGCTTCCAGAAGGCGCAGGCACACACCGCCATGTACCTCGCACGCATCGTCCAGGGTTTCGGTGTCGGCAACTCATCCTTCTCGGCTCCCATCTTCGGTGCGGAGGCTGCTCCCAAGGAGCTGCGTGGACTTCTGGCTGGTTTCATGCAGATGACGGTTGTGATCGGTCTTTGGCTCGCCAACGTCGTCAACATCATTGTGGAAGATCGTGATCGTGGTTGGCGCACGACCAACGGTGTGGCCATGGCTGCTCCGCTTGTTGTCATGCTCGGTATCTGGTTTGTGCCGGAGTCTCCGCGTTGGACGTACCAGAAGAAGGGAAAGGAAGCTGCTGCCGCCGTGCTCAAGCGTCTTCGCCAAACCGACGACATCGAGCACGAGCTGAGTGTGATCGGTCACCAGGTTGCCGAGGAGATTGCTGCCAACAAGGGTATTGGCGAGCTCCTTGAGCCGTCCGTGTTCAAGCGCGTGCTCATCGCCATGTTCCTGCAGGTGCTGCAGCAGGCTACTGGTATCAACCCCATCATGAGCTACGGTGCGCTCATCTTCAAGGACATCACCAACGCCGGTATCTACTCGTCGTTCTTTATCTCATCCGTCAACATGCTCAGTACGATCCCTGCGATGCGCTGGGTAGACTTGTATGGTCGCCGCATCATGCTCCTGATCGGTGCTGTCGGCATGATTGTGGGTCACCTGTTCGCTGCTATCCTCTTCACGGCGACGTGTGATGGTACCGTGGACGACGCTGGTTGTCCGAAGGTCGGTGGCTGGTTCATCTGCATTGGTACTGCCTTCTTCGTGTTCAACTTCGCCATCTCGTGGGGTCCCATCTGCTGGATCTACCCTGCCGAGATCTTCCCTCTCAGCGTGCGTGCGTACGGTGTGGCTCTGTCGACGGCTGCGAACTGGGCCATGGGGGCTGTGATGACGGAGGTGGTGAAGCTCTTCCCTCACCTGAACATCAACGGTGTGTTCTTCCTGTTCGCGGGTCTGTGCTGCATCTGCTTGGTGTTCGTGTACTTCTTCTGTCCCGAGACGAAGGGTGTGCAGCTTGAGGATATTGAGGCACTGTTCCATGGCGGCAAGATACCGGGTGGCAAGTCGCCGGAGTTCGTGGAGGTCAAGTCCCCTCTTGCTACCGCGTAGACGAGTCATAACAGTATGTAGTGCGCCTTGTAGAGGATTTGGTCGATTACAATCGCGGAAGAGTTCATCGATTGCTGGACTAATAAACATACTGATGAGATTGGTCACAAAGCCCTCTGGTGTCATGGAGATCCTGTTCCTGCTTGCGTCACATCGTACTGAGTACGCTGTTCTAATAGTGCTCGAAATCGCGTGTAAAGCTTCGACAGGCGCTTTTTTTCTGCTTGTTCGGGTTGGTCAAGCAACGACGACAGCAACAACGAGTCGCCATTCTGCTGGCCAATCCTGCTAACTCCTTTCCGGCTCGCAGCTCCACTTGCACCTGTACTGTTGCCACCGCTGACGTTGGTGGCAATGACAGATGCCCGAAAAGCAGCTCGCTGGAGTTTCCGTCGCCTCGCCTCGCTATTGGCTTTTGCCGTCGCACCAGTTAGCAAGGACAGTGAGATAGGGATCTGGGCCACAAATACATGCGCATGCTCGATGTGTAGCAGCGCCAAGCGCTCACTCTGAATTCGAACAAATCTTCCTCGAGCATTTGGGGGTACGCTCCATTCTACTAGCATCGTGCCAGCACCGACTGATGCCGCATCCCTTTCCTCAACCTTGTGGGAGCTGACACAGCTGGCGAGGACGTCTTCAAGATCGCGACCTACTCCTGTTTTCATCGATATGGCAATGTGGAGTGGAAATACCCCTGATCGTTGTCGACGCGAAGGAGAGGACGATCCAGCACCAGAACTAGCACCGGAGGATGTGTACAAGTGGCTGGTCTCAACCCGTAGATAGATCTTGACCGAGTGCACAACGACATAATTGGCCAGGTCTACCTCCCACCACGGCTGGCGTTCTTCTTTTGTGTGTGCACACCGGGTCGACCTGGGCTGCACAGCATTTCGAGCATGCATGGAGCATAAAGTTGAGGACTGACGTGCCCGTTTCCGGAGAGCAACATCGACGAGGTGGAGTTTCTCAGCAGACTGGTCGACAGTGGTGTTAGTTTGGTGTTGGAGGTTCCACTGGTGTGTGATAGCGTTGCAAATCAAGAGGCCAATATCATCACATTTGCTCGCAGCCGTTCCCTCAGCGGATGTGGAGGGAATTTCGCCTTCGCAAACACTTGAGATGGAGTTGCTTATCCCGTCTGTGGCATCAGCTCCACTGCTTCCATCTTCACACTGGAGTATCTCCTGGCACATCACACAGACGTTGGCCTTTGCGTATAGTGCTGATGGAGCTGAGAACTTTTTGGCGTCGTGCAGAACGACGCCCCATTTCTGTCTAATGTCAAAGATGCGTTTCATCACTGAAACCCCTGGCAGATTGCACCGCATGAATCGCTGCTCGCACAGCGCACACGGAAAACGCGTTGGTGTCCACATTCGCGAAGGGACAGCAGGAGACGATAATGTCGCTCTCAGCTGATCAATTCGTTGTTGTGCGATACCTGGAGATTCTTTGATTTTTGCTGGTGATAAATACGAGGGTGATGAAGATGGGCGCTTCATGAGTTTCAATCGCTCGAGTCGATAGGCTCCGTTATGGTTAGATTGCTCCAAGCAGTCATTGAGTGAATTATCACCAGCTGTAGTTGGTAGAGGAAGTGATTTCTCAAAGTGGAGTATTTTTCCTCCGTGCTGAATGGTAACCCACGGTTGTGAATCATTTATATTGGTATCGGGGACACCGATTGCCGGTTGTGCACTCGATGGTCTTGGAGGAAGGCTGACAAGCGTACGTCTTTCATCGTGGTAGGTTGCTCCGGGTTCTTGTGTGTTCACTCTTGAAGTATTGGAGAATCTCGGAGGAACGATCTCAGCAAGTTTAGATTGGGCACCACTATTTGCTGGACTAGAAAGTTGGTTTGTTGAGGGTTCGCGTTCAGAGTCACCAATTCCAGTATTTTTGCCTGCTTCCTCAATACTCTTCTTAACTATTTCTTCCATATTGGACGCACCAACAAGATTAGAATCTTCCAGCGTAGATTGCATAAGAGACTTCCATGTTGGCAGATTTGTGCTCGACGGTTGCTCTAACAAAGTACGCAGAGCCATTTTTTTGATTTCTTCTAGGTCTGGCGGAGTCCAGAGAGGACCAAAGCGCTGTTGACAGTAACTCAACAATTCTTTCTTGTCATCGAGTGTTTGAGTCAGATGGGAAGTGTGGTATAACTGCGTTTCCTGCGTGATCCGATCAAAGATAGAGGTGCTACGGCGATGGTGAACAGGCGTTGGCGGGAGACGAAGAGCGAGCTGCAGTTCAACAAATAAAAGTGCGAGCTCTATCACCGAACAGAGACTGTTGAGTACGTGGTAAGTGGCATAGTAAAGCTGTCGTACGCACCCGGGTTAGCATCTAGGTGAAAAGCGTTTTGTTCACAATTGTAGAAAATAGCTGTCCATCTAACTACATCGGCTTCGATGCACACAATAAGTTGCTGCAAAAGACTTTTTGTTGAAGTGTTAGCATTTTAAAGGTACCAACTCATTGCAGGCAAGGAACGTACTCATCTTCACTAGTTAGCCGGAGATCCACAAGTGCTGAGGCTGCACTCTGGGCAATCCACACAGCTCGATGAGCGAGCGCAGATAGTGTGCGAACCATGCGCTCTGGCTGCTCTATAGTTAGTAGTTTCTTCAAAAAACCGTTAGTATTTGGATCTGCGTCAGATAACGCAGCGAGCAAGTCTCACTCTTGATGCGTGAGCAGACATTTGTCGGAGAGCGCACTGGTGTCCGAGCGCATAAGAAATATTTGCAACGTATAGTAATACTTGATCAATCGTATATCCGTCCGGGGTCGGATTGCTCACCGAAGGGGTATCACAAACTTTAGTAAAGGTTGCAGCAGCACCAGCAGAAAGACAAGCAAATCGCTGGGATTTCGCCCACTCGTCCTCAGCACGCTGCAGCAACCGCTCGTCATGGCGCTGGAGTCCTCTATGAACTCGCCACTCTGCGCAAACCGCGTGAAATTGCGCTATTGTAAGCCAAATAAACGCTTTCTCCACCACTATCCACTCGTTGAACTTGAGATTTTGTGTGGAATGATGTCTGTTGTCGATGCCCTGGAAAAGTGGAGCCGGAAGCTCAAAAGGGAAATGCGCAGATCGCCGTGCGGCTCGCTCCAGGGCTATGAGGTACGGAACATATTGTTGCGTCAAGAGTAAGATATCTGCAAATGGCTCACTGCTTCCGGCTGGGCGAGTGGTGGCGATAGACGGCGTTTCGGTTAGCTTGAGACGAATCTGTGCACGACATTCCAAATGCAATTTAGGTACTTGAAGGCTTTTTGAACGATTTCAGCAAAAGCTGTCCTGCCTGCATGCGGAGCTCAGAGAACTCTGAAGTTTTGAAACACGCTATGCTCAAGCTTTGCTAGCAAACAGTATACCGTGGTGTCAGTTTCGTTAGATAACAAGCGCACCAAAGCAGGCTCGTAGACGACAGACCTCACGCGTAACTTCATCAGACGATGGGAGCCGGAAACGCGGGAAGTTGCCGCACCAGACGCGGTGATGGAGCCATTTGGCGTACGCCATGAGCTCTGTGACGAAAGGTGGAGCTGTCGCTGTCTCCGACCAGAGTTGACGAAGCTCCGTGCAGTGACACAAATCCCCTATAAATACCATGGCCCTTATGAGTTGGGCTACACATATTTATTCAGCTATCACACCACTACACATCAATACACCTCAACACATCTCGTCGATGGAGGCAGACGAAGCTGTGGATGCCGAGCGCAGTAGCCGCTCGTCGAAGTAGCACGATAGCGAGCTACCATCCCGCAGCTCCTCACGAGCGATATCAAGTCCGCTCAGCATACTCGCGGCGTGCACACAGCGAGTGCAGAAGTTGACTTGACGTTGCACGGCGGCACGGGTTTCACGGTTCAAAAAGCTCAGCTTGCGCGGAATGCGGCAGCGAGAACACATACGGCTGCCACAAGCCTCGCAGTAGTGCCGAGAGCGCAAGATTCCACCCATATCCTTGTGACACACGCAGCAGCTTTGGTCATCCGCAGCTGGAGTCTTGCTGAGACCATGCATCCTCGCGGCAGTCGACTTGCTGAGCAAGTAGTTGAGTTTCTTGAGCTGCGCACAGACGGCGACCATCTTGACGGACGCGACGGCTTCGGCGGTCGCATACGTCGCCATGCTGGACGGCATGTCGCCCAGCACGTCGATGCAGGCCTTCACATAGACCTCGACGACGCCCGGACTCTTCTGACGGAAGACGTGGTACAGCGAGTTGTTGCCGCGCACGAGCTTGAGGTCGTGCAGCTCTGGTGCGCCTGGGACCGTGATCGAGTTGATGACATGGTACCCAATGGGCTCGTTGGACGAGCTCAGGGTGATCCCCGTGGCCTCGAGGTAGACAAAGTCTCGCGGTCGGATGACGTGCTGCATGACGGGAGGACCTGCGTTGACGGCCCACTTGACCTGCAGTCCGCGGAATGGGTCGTCGACCGTGGCCTGCACGATGGAGGCGAGCAGGCTGAAGTCGGCGACGTAGTCCACGACGTAGGTGGACTTGATCTTGGCCATCTCGGCCGTCTGGTTGACGACGCCGAACATGAGGTCGTCCAGGTCGCACTCGATGGTGCCGAACCAGACGAGCTGCGCGGCGTTGCGGCTGAGCGACGAGTCGCGTGTGCGCTTGAGCTGGTCCTGGAACACGCCGAGGTTCTCGGTTCGCTTGAGCTGCTTCCATCTCGCCGGGTTCATGACGCCGCCATCGCGGAGGAAGACCTGTTCATAGTCGTCGAGAGTTTCTGCGACGATGCCGCTGGCGAGCGCCTCGAGCGCAGCCTCGTCCTGCTCGGAGAGCTGCAGCGGCGGGAAGGGCCTGGACGCCAGTGGGAATCTCGCCATGGAGCTCTGGCGCGGCGGTGGTAACTTGAGGAATGCCCACTGTTAGGCAGGCGCCCCTGAACCTTGAGGAGCGGGAACGTCAGCCAGATGCTGGACGCGGGATGTGGAGCCTTGGACAGTGCGCACGCGTGTCACCGACTGCTGTTGAGACAGTGGACGGGCGTCTGTGTCATCGCCACCTCCCTTCTACTCGCCCCGGCGATGTCAACCGGGCGCCGGTGCAACGTCCTGGAGGCTTACGGCGCGCTTCTGGGTCGTCAGCTCCGCGTCATCAGCCGGTGCTTCACGCCAACGTGGCACCGCCGCCCGCAGACGAGCGGGGCGGCGATGGCGACGTGTCGGCGCCAGCGGAGACCGCGGCGGCCGCGGGACTCGGCAACGCAGCAGGACGCGGACGCGAAGACCCAGGGCGACGCGGAGGTGGCGACAGCGCCAGCCGGCGGTGCTCGTGACCGCGGCTGTCGCGCGGCCTCTACATCTCGGCGCTGACGACCCTCCATGGCGGAGCGAGGCTTGGCTTCATTATGGACATAATTTACGCGAGTGAGGTGTATGCGAGACCGAGTTGGCTGCTCGCGATCTTCTTGGCGTCCACAGATGGCCATGCCAATGCGGCTCGCCCTCATTTATCTTGTGGACGTACCGAGATGGTAGTCGTTGGCAACTACGACACTAGGATTAGGATGACGTTGCCGTCGTGCCATGAGACCTCGAGTGGCTCCACCGATGCATTCACTGATCCGGACGGGAAGTTGGGATCACGTCGACTTTGAGTCTTTGAGATCGGTGGACGTCTACCGCCAGCGATTCACACACCTGATGAACCGATGCACGCTTGAGCCGGCTTTGCTGGCGCCAGACATCACCAATACCAACCCGACGAAGCCGACGCCGAGGCTCCAGTCGCCAATTGCAAAACACCACAGCGCGTCCACGTCAGATGAAGAGCTACTTCTCTTCGTCCCGCCCCGTTTGAGGCGTCGACACCGCAGCCAACCGCTTCAACAACAGCAGCAACCTTGATTCCCACTCTGGAGCCGTTGAGAGACGAAGTGGTGGGCCGATGAACCCGCGTCGTTGAGCCACAATTTCTCCACGAAGCTGCTTTGTCATGCGAAAATGCCACGTCCACAAGCATCGCCAGCTCTAGCAGTGCGTAGCTATCCATCAGGAGAGAAGGTGGTGTCATGCGCGTTGGTTCAACCAGCTCCACACCGCTGAGCCCATGCTCAATCCTACCGGTTCCATACCGGTCAAGTATCGGTTCGCAGGAAGACAGTGTGCCGCGCGCATTTCCTTCCTGGAACGACCGCGGCGGTCGGTGGACGAGTCGACTGGCGCGCCGGTCGCCGCCGCCGCCTGCTGCCGCCGCCCGACGCCGCTGGGCGCCGCCTGCTGCTCCCTGAGGACCGCGAGGCGCCGCTCGCGCAGCTCGCGCAGCTCCGGCGCTCGGGCGCCGAGCACAGCGCGCGTTTCGGCCAGCGCTCGGCTGCTGTCTCCGTCGCCGTCGGTTGCGACGGACGGCTGCATGACGTCGCCCAGGCCCGCGCACAAGCCGCGTCCGCGGTCCCCAGAGCAACCGGCGAGCGAGGCGGACGCGCCCAGAGGAGCCAGCGCCACGGACGAGCGAGCGCGCGTCCTGCAGGAGCACGCGGCGGCCGCGCGCCGACCGCCGGTCAAGCGCCAGCGCCGTATGGCGCGCTCGGACGCAGGCGAGGCGGCTGCTGCTGCAGGCCTCGCAGCTCAAGACTGCAGAGAGGACGAGCTGGCGTCCACCGCGGCGTCCACTCCCGCGGGCAGCGTCGACGCGACGGACAACAAGGAGAACGTCGTGGTCGTGGACAGCGAGGAGAAGCAGATGGACGGCGCGCCGGAGGGAGACCTGTTCCTCGTCAACGTGCTCACGAGCGACGAGTTCCAGCCCAGCGCAGACCTCGAGCAGGAGCTGAAGCAGCTGGACGAGCTGCTCGCGCTGCTCAAGGGACAGGAGCAAGGCGACGACGACGTGTCGTGGGGAATGCAGTACCACGCGGTCGACTCGGTGCGGAGGCTCGCGATCCACCACACGCAGGAGATCCAGCAGCGCCTGTACGTATGTCTTGATTGGCATTCGTGAGTGTAGTTGCTTACCTCTGGTGTTCGTGCAGGGCTCGCGCGCTTTCGCTGCTTGTGCTGCCGTCTGTCTCGAGTCTGCGATCGGCCATGTCCCGCAACGCCGTGTTGTGCGTAGAAGACCTCATTCGGGCCCTTCCGACCGACATTTCCGAGCACTTTGGTATGCGGTCGCTGCTTAACTGGTAGCCTTGACGTTTGCTAATTGGTAGGCTTGTCCGTGTAGACACCATTGTCCCTCTGCTCATCCAGCGAGCGTGCAATGAGAAGCAGTTCATTCGAGACGCAGCAAAAGAGGTTCGTATGCAATTTTGTCAATCACCAGTCGATCGCGATTCACCAACCATCTGGACTACGCTACGTTGCTCACAGGTGCTCGACACGACAGTGCAAGTCGTTTCAAACGCGTCGCTGTTAGAGACACTCTTGCAGACATCAGGCGACAAGAACCCTCAAGCCGTGAGCGTGGTAAGTGCCCCTCTCCCGTACCGAGCCCATGCGTTTTCAAGCATCTGACGTTCATCGTCGCAACAGGCTGGGGTGTATGCAACCAAGTGCATCCAGGCCATGGATAAAGACCATCTCAAGACATTTGTCACCGAAACTCACCAGATATTCCTCGAAGAGATGGCTGCGTTCCTCAACTGCAAGGTCGTCGAGTGCAAGGCGCACGCAAGGAGGGCTCTCCAGTACACGCGCAAGACCATTGGGGTGCGTTCCTTAGCTGATTTCGATTTCTTTTGAGTGAGCACTGACGTCTTATACTTCTTCCTTTGCAACAGGACACAGCATTCGTTGCTTTGGCCAAGGCACAGCTGACGGGTGGCGCTCAATTCGACGTGCTTCGAGCATCCGAAGAGCGCAAAAAGCCGGCTGGACCCAAGGGCAGGCCTAGTATTCGTGAGCGCATGATGCAAATGAAGAAGGCAAAGGGTCTACCTGCGGGCGGGAACTCGGGAGACGACGTGCCCGTGGTCGTTGTCGCAGCGCCGATACCATCCGGACCCGCAGCTCCTTCATCATCGAGCGCGGACGTGGCGTCGTCCTTATAGCAGCGTTTCCGAACGTGTCGCGTCGGATCACGCGGGGCGACGCGTTGGAGAATGTCGATGGATCCATTTTGTCACTAAGCTATAATGCCGCGCGGAGGTTGCGTCTGAGCTTCCGACGCCAGCGCTTTTTCACGTTTTCTAAGCAACAGGACGAGCGTATTGCACGCCATGAGCAGAAAGCGATGGATTTAGTTTTACTGACTTTTCAGTGTGAGAAGCCGAGGTGCCCATGTTGGCGCAGCAGAGCAACGATCAACCACTCTTCATCTCGCCCTACTCGTCACTTTCACACCAGACCAATCACGCCACCAAACCAAACAGGATGCAGCACTAACGCAATAAACTGCATCGCCACGACCTCTGCTCGCTCCGCCACGAGCTCCCGACGCTCGACGTGCTCCACCCGCTCACCCGCCACGAGTGATGGTCGCCAATGAACACGAAGGAGCTCCGCTCCATCCTGAAACCTGCGCATTCCTCCGTCAGTCGCCAATCTTCGCGCTTCCTCGCATTTGCTCCCTTTTCTCCGTCCTCAATGGCCGACCCCTCGCTCGCCGACACGCCCGTGCAGCTCTCGCACTTGGACTTTACGTTCGCCAAGGTGACGCCGGGCGGGCAGCTGCTCAACCGCCTGCAGTACGAGGCGAGCGGCGCGGACGACCGCGTGCTGCGCGACCTGTCGGCGACCGTGGGCAGAGCGCAGCGCGTGCTCGTGGTGGGCGGCAACGGCGCGGGCAAGAGCACGCTGCTGGGCGTGCTGGCAGGAAAGCACCTGGTGGCGGACGACTCGGCGCTGCTGTTCGGCCGCGACGCGTTCCGCGACACGACGCTCAACCTGCGGCGCGCGTTCGTGAGCGCCGACTGGGGCACGCGCGCCGTGGCATTCGCGTCGCACGCCATGGCCTACTCGGCCGATCTGGCCATCGACGAGATGATGGTCAAGCTGCAGAGCGAGTTCCCAGAGCGCCGAGACAAGCTGCTGCGCGTGCTGCGCATCGACCCAAAGTGGCGCCTGCACCGCTTGTCGGACGGCCAACGCCGCCGCGTGCAGCTCTTCCTCGCGCTCATCCGGCCCTCCGAGCTCATTATCCTCGACGAGGTGCTCGGCATGCTCGACATCATCTCGCGCGAGAACGTGCTTGCATTCCTCAAGGAGGAGACGGAGACCCGTGGCGCAACCGTGCTGCTCGCCACGCACATCTTTGACGGCACCGACGTGTGGGCCACCCACGTGCTCTACGTCCGCCAGGGCACCGTCGGCTACTACGGACCCATCGACGACTGCACGCGCGACGCCAGCGGAGCCAAGATCCCCATGTACCGCACCGTCGAGAACTGGCTGCGCGAGGAGCTGCAGATGGACGACCGCGTCGAGCGCGAGGCTGGCGTCGCCGCGGCGGGAGGAGAGACCGACCTCGGCAACGCCCAGAACCGCGCGGGTGGCTACGCTTCCGGACGCCTTGGAGGCGTGGATATCAAAGGACTGTGAGCATGAACACAAAGGCTGATGGGCTTCTACCGAGAGAGCTGGAGCTGTCCGAACACGTATTCGTTGCGCCGACGGGCTTTGAGCTCGTTGCCACCACGAATGCCTGTTGGGATGAGCTGCTAGTGACCGAAGCAGAGCTGATCGAGTACCTCGACGGGCTGTTCCCGCGATTTCACTGCGAAAACCTGCTGTTGATGAGCGTTTAGGAAGCGATCTGGAGGTGATCGAACACGCACTTGTCTCGCCAACGAACTGTAAGCTCGTTGCCGCCGCAAGTGCCTGTTGTTGATGAGCTTCTAGAAAGAGAAATAAAGCTGCTCGAACACTGAGTTTGTCGCCATGACTTTCTTCTGTTTGCTCTGGAGATTGCATCGATGAAGAGCATCACTACCAGTCCTGGAAGTCAACGAGTCGCGCCGCCTCTAGCGAGCGATCAACCATTCGCCTCAGCTACAGCATCGAGGCATTTTACCCGCTGCAAGATGGCGGAAATGACTGCAGCAAATCTCAAAGTCAATCGCTTTCGTCTGCAACGACGATGAAAGCAAAAGAGCTAGCAGCGCCGAATCGCGAATCGAGCGACTCTCGGTGGTAGCCTTGTGTCGTCACAAATGATGATGATGCGGCTACAACCATGGCAAACATGAATTGGAAAGTGGGTGATGAATCCCTTCACTCTCATCTGCGACGACCATGAAAGCACTCGTTACATCTCCTACTGCGGTCAGCCTTGCGTTTGCGCCGCTTACAGCTCCATCTCGGTCACCATGCAGGCAAGAAGGCACGTTGGTAGGCTGGCAGGCAGCAGGAGCTTCACGCCAATACAGTTACACCTCCACCGCACAGCGCAGTCCTGATGTCTACAAGTCGACAAGCGAGGAGACCGACCGCCGAGTCCATCCTCTTTGAAGTGTCGGTCCGCTTGGTCGGTCGGTGGTGAGTCGACCGTAACGGCTGAAACATCTTGCGCTCACTATGGACTCGGTACTTGAAGCCGGCACAGTGGCCATGTCGGTCGGTTACGAGCATACTCTCACCAAGTCAAAACCGACTCGACCGCCACGAGCCGCCACCTTCAAGCAGCACGCGCTTCTATCCCTTTTGGCCGGTGCAAATGAGCTCCAAGGAGACCGTCAGTGACGTCGACCGACCGACGCCAGGAGAGGCATGCTCCTCAATGCCACCACCGTCGTCAGTCCTAGCTTCGGTGATGGGTGGCAGCGTCCGAGACCCAAGACCGTCCCGATGGAGTTGTCAACCCGCTGGAGCTCCGCGAGCGCCTCGAGCCCACCTGCTCACTTCGCAATTCGCTTCGCTCCCAGCAGCCCAGCCGACCTCCAGTCCAGCAACACTCGCACCTCTCCACCTCGTCCGCCATGTTCGCCGCCAAGAGCTTCTCGCTGGCCCGTGCGCTGGCCATGACTCCCGCTCGCCGAGGGTTCGCGTCCAAGCCGATCACAGAGCCCATCAAGGTGCTGTGCGCGCTGTACGAGGGCGGAGCCGCCGGCCGCGCCAACCCCAAGATCCTGGGCTGCGTCGAGAACGAGCTGGGCCTGCGCGAGTTCCTCGAGTCGCGTGGCCACGAGCTGATCGTGACGTCCGACAAGGACGGAGACGCGTCCGAGTTCGCGCGCCACCTGCCGACGGCTGACGTGGTCATCTCGCAGCCCTTCTGGCCCGCGTACCTGACGCGCGAGCGCATGGAGCGCGCTCCCAAGCTCAAGCTCGCCATCACAGCCGGCATCGGCTCGGACCACGTCGACCTGGCGGCTGCGTGCGACCACAAGGTCACGGTCGCCGAGGTCACAGGCTCCAACGTCGTGAGCGTCGCCGAGCACGTCGTCATGCACATCCTGTCGCTCGTGCGCAACTACATGCCGGCGTACCAGCAGGTCATTAACGGCGAGTGGGACATCGCCGGCATCGCCAACCAGGCGTACGACCTCGAGGACAAGCACGTTGGCACGGTCGCCGCGGGTCGCATCGGCCTGCGCGTCATGCGCCGCCTCAAGCCCTTCGACGTCAAGTTGCACTACACGGACAAGCGTCGGCTGCCGGCCGAGGTCGAGAAGGAGCTCAACGTGACGTTCCACGAGACGGTCGAGGACCTCGTCAAGCACTGCGACGTCGTGACCATCAACTGTCCGCTGCACCCGGAGACGGAGAACCTGTTTGACGCCAAGATGCTGAGCAAGATGAAGCGCGGCGCGTACCTTGTGAACACTGCTCGCGGC
Organism: Phytopythium helicoides; assembly: GCA_024867545.1. Taxonomy (NCBI): domain Eukaryota; phylum Oomycota; class Peronosporomycetes; order Pythiales; family Pythiaceae; genus Phytopythium; species Phytopythium helicoides. The sequence continues at coordinate 964,160 of JANFNE010000019.1, read as the reverse complement.
AAGATCGTGAACCGCGATGCTCTTGTGCACGCGCTCGAGTCGGGTCACCTCGCTGGCTACGCTGGTGACGTGTGGTTCCCGCAGCCGGCTCCCAAGGACCACCCGTGGCGTAGCATGCCGCGTCACGCCATGACGCCACACTACTCGGGCACGACGCTCGATGCTCAGGCACGGTACGCTGCTGGTACGCGCGAGATCCTGGAGAATTTCCTGGATGGTCACGACCAGAAGCCCGAGAACCTGATTGCGCACGACGGTGTGGTGGTGAGTCCGTCGTACACGCACGGAGACGCCACCTCTGGGTCGCTGTAAGGGACGATGTCAGCAGATGCAGCCGGTGTTTGGAAGTGTATGCCTGGTTTGATCTCGCTTGCTTCTCGTGTATTGTGTCGGCACGTGAGCGTGGCGTTGTGTGTGAGGCGTGAAAGCTGAGCTGCCTCGTAATATCCCATTATCTTTTTGCTTCAAGAACACTTGGACTTTTAGTCAAGATAAAAATGCAGTTGACGACAACAGAGTAAATGAGTGACTGAGCCATTGATGTTCAACAGGGATCGATCGAGTGCGAAGTTCATGGATGAATACGCTCAGGCTGATGCCCTCACCGTCCAGAGACCTCCAGGTTTATAACTCGCGACGGTATTTATGGGGTGTTGGAATTGTTTCGCTCTTGCGCCAAATGGCGCTACCACTTCGGTGTGATTGACCTCGCGTTCGATTCTATGGATCAACAATCCGCTCTCAATCACCAACACGACAGATCAAATGTACATCTCAACACATCTCCTCGATAGACGATGAAACCTCGGATGCCGAGCGCAGCAGTCGGTCGTCAAAATAGCCTGAAAACGAGCTGCCATACTGCAGCTCCTCACGAGCGATATCAAGTCCGCTCAGCATACTCGCGGCGTGCACACAGCGAGTACAGAAGTTGACTTGACGTTGCACGGCGGCACGGGTTTCACGGTTCAAAAAGCTCAGCTTGCGCGGAATGCGGCAGCGAGAACACATACGGCTGCCACAAGCCTCGCAGTAGTGCCGAGAGCGCAAGATTCCACCCATATCCTTGTGACACACGCAGCAGCTTTGGTCATTCGCAGCTGGAGTCTTGCTGAGACCATGCATCCTCGCGGCAGTCGACTTGCTGAGCAAGTAGTTGAGTTTCTTGAGCTGCGCACAGACGGCGACCATCTTGACGGACGCGACGGCTTCGGCGGTCGCATACGTCGCCATGCTGGACGGCATGTCGCCCAGCACGTCGATGCAGGCCTTCACATAGACCTCGACGACGCCCGGACTCTTCTGACGGAAGACGTGGTACAGCGAGTTGTTGCCGCGCACGAGCTTGAGGTCGTGCAGCTCCGGTGCGCCTGGGACCGTGATCGAGTTGATGACATGGTACCCAATGCGCTCGTTGGACGAGCTCAGGGTGATTCCCGTGGCCTCGAGGTAGACAAAGTCTCGCGGTCGGATGACGTGCTGCATGACGGGAGGACCTGCGTTGACGGCCCACTTGACCTGCAGTCCGCGGAATGGGTCGTCGACCGTGGCCTGCACGATGGAGGCGAGCAGGCTGAAGTCGGCGACGTAGTCCACGACGTAGGTGGACTTGATCTTGGCCATCTCGGCCGTCTGGTTGACGACGCCGAACATGAGGTCGTCCAGGTCGCACTCGATGGTGCCGAACCAGACGAGCTGCGCGGCGTTGCGGCTGAGCGACGAGTCGTGTGTGCGCTTGAGCTGGTCCTGGAACACGCCGAGGTTCTCGGTTCGCTTGAGCTGCTTCCATCTCGCCGGGTTCATGACGCCGCCGTCACGGAGGAAGACCTGTTCATAGTCGTCGAGAGTTTCTGCGACGATGCCGCTGGCGAGCGCCTCGAGCGCGGCCTCGTCCTGCTCGGAGAGCTGCAGCGGCGGGAAGGGCCTGGACGCCAGTGGGAATCTCGCCATGGCTGTCTAGAAAAGCGACGGAGGGCAGCGATGTTTGGCCTAGTGAGATTGTCGAGTTGACGCTCCTTTTCGTCGGAATCGTGGAAAATGACCTGCTGTGTCTTGCAAATGGTGCAGCGGCTATCTCGACAAGGCGTTGCGGTACAGTGCAGTGTAGTGTCGGTCCGTTGTCCATAGAGTGGAACGTCCGTCGTCTTCGATGACGCTCAACACAGACCTAGCCGGGCACCGATCTGCATCCGCCTGATGGCCAATTGACGAGCACCGTTCTCTGGACAGTGAGGCAACAATTCTGGGTGCGGGATCGATTTTACATTGCCCTGCGTCGTCCACGACTTCTGTCATGTTTGAATGACTCCTTCAAGGCCACACTGTTTCTCACCGGCTTTTACCTGATGCGCGTTGTGAAGGTCACCTACTCGACTCGATGACAACTCAAGTGCTTGCCACTTCGAACACATCGATGGGTCATATATTTGGAAAGCCCGTGCCGTCAGCGAGAAACCCTCGCGCATCCAATTTATCTCATCTATGAGTTTAGTGTCACTGATGCCTCAATATCATTCCAGGCTATTCAACTTGGTTTTCGATTCGTGCGGTAAGAGCCATGACTATTACGAGGCAGCTCAGCTTTCACGCCTCACACACAACGCCACGCTCACGTGCCGACACAATACACGAAGCAAGTGAGATCAAACCAGGCATACACTTCCAAACACCGGCTGCATCTGCTGACATCGTCCCTTACAGCGACCCAGAGGTGGCGTCTCCGTGCGTGTACGACGGACTCACCACCACACCGTCGTGCGCAATCAGGTTCTCGGGCTTCTGGTCGTGACCATCCAGGAAATTCTCCAGGATCTCGCGCGTACCAGCAGCGTACCGCGCCTGAGCATCGAGCGTCGTGCCCGAGTAGTGTGGCGTCATGGCGTGACGCGGCATGCTACGCCACGGGTGGTCCTTGGGAGCCGGCTGCGGGAACCACACGTCACCAGCGTAGCCAGCGAGGTGACCCGACTCGAGCGCGTGCACAAGAGCATCGCGGTTCACGATCTTGCCGCGAGCAGTGTTCACAAGGTACGCGCCGCGCTTCATCTTGCTCAGCATCTTGGCGTCAAACAGGTTCTCCGTCTCCGGGTGCAGCGGACAGTTGATGGTCACGACGTCGCAGTGCTTGACGAGGTCCTCGACCGTCTCGTGGAACGTCACGTTGAGCTCCTTCTCGACCTCGGCCGGCAGCCGACGCTTGTCCGTGTAGTGCAACTTGACGTCGAAGGGCTTGAGGCGGCGCATGACGCGCAGGCCGATGCGACCCGCGGCGACCGTGCCAACGTGCTTGTCCTCGAGGTCGTACGCCTGGTTGGCGATGCCGGCGATGTCCCACTCGCCGTTAATGACCTGCTGGTACGCCGGCATGTAGTTGCGCACGAGCGACAGGATGTGCATGACGACGTGCTCGGCGACGCTCACGACGTTGGAGCCTGTGACCTCGGCGACCGTGACCTTGTGGTCGCACGCAGCCGCCAGGTCGACGTGGTCCGAGCCGATGCCGGCTGTGATGGCGAGCTTGAGCTTGGGAGCGCGCTCCATGCGCTCGCGCGTCAGGTACGCGGGCCAGAAGGGCTGCGAGATGACCACGTCAGCCGTCGGCAGGTGGCGCGCGAACTCGGACGCGTCTCCGTCCTTGTCGGACGTCACGATCAGCTCGTGGCCACGCGACTCGAGGAACTCGCGCAGGCCCAGCTCGTTCTCGACGCAGCCCAGGATCTTGGGGTTGGCGCGGCCGGCGGCTCCGCCCTCGTACAGCGCGCACAGCACCTTGATGGGCTCTGTGATCGGCTTGGACGCGAACCCTCGGCGAGCGGGAGTCATGGCCAGCGCACGGGCCAGCGAGAAGCTCTTGGCGGCGAACATGGCGGACGAGGTGGAGAGGTGCGAGTGTTGCTGGACTGGAGGTCGGCTGGGCTGCTGGGAGCGAAGCGAATTGCGAAGTGAGCAGGTGGGCTCGAGGCGCTCGCGGAGCTCCAGCGGGTTGACAACTCCATCGGGACGGTCTTGGGTCTCGGACGCTGCCACCCATCACCGAAGCTAGGACTGACGACGGTGGTGGCATTGAGGAGCATGCCTCTCCTGGCGTCGGTCGGTCGACGTCACTGACGGTCTCCTTGGAGCTCATTTGCACCGGCCAAAAGGGATAGAAGCGCGTGCTGCTTGAAGGTGGCGGCTCGTGGCGGTCGAGTCGGTTTTGACTTGGTGAGAGTATGCTCGTAACCGACCGACATGGCCACTGTGCCGGCTTCAAGTACCGAGTCCATAGTGAGCGCAAGATGTTTCAGCCGTTACGGTCGACTCACCACCGACCGACCAAGCGGACCGACACTTCAAAGAGGATGGACTCGGCGGTCGGTCTCCTCGCTTGTCGACTTGTAGACATCAGGACTGCGCTGTGCGGTGGAGGTGTAACTGTATTGGCGTGAAGCTCCTGCTGCCTGCCAGCCTACCAACGTGCCTTCTTGCCTGCATGGTGACCGAGATGGAGCTGTAAGCGGCGCAAACGCAAGGCTGGTCGCAGTAGGAGATGTAACGAGTGCTTTCATCGCCGTCGCAGAGGAGAGTGAAAGGATTCACGATGACGATTTTGATAGTGGACTATGATCACGAGCTTTCAAATTCATGTAGGTTGGTCACCACTGCTGGAGGATGACGAGGGTGCTCCTGTGACTGCGGATAGGTAAGGATATGAACAAGCGAAAATCTCTCACGAGGCACGCTCTTTTTGATAAGGTACTTGCAACTTGTGGCTTATGCGTAAAGTGTAAGCTGTGAAATATTTCTCGAGGTGGCCGCGAGTTGAGCTGTAAGCTTTAGCCAGTAGAAAACTTAATTCAGTCTTCTGAACAGCGACGAGCGAAACGTTCACCAGGACACATTTGAGCTTTTGGCTAAGTGTTATGAATTTGGTGTTGGGGATGTCCAGATCTCATCGTATGGAGATGTGTCTACATTCGACTCCCTTTGATTCTCTTCTTGCTAGCAGTGTTTCCAAGTGTTTCGGCGCAATCGGATGCACCTTCTCCAAGTCTTTCTCATCATCACCCAAGTTATTCGCTTCCACGTGGATGATAATGATGTCTTTTTTCACCTCTAGCTTCATCTTGATCCTGGTCGTGTTTTGGCGACTTTTCTTACGGCTCCAATTCAAGTGCATACTATCGAACACCCCCTGAACTATTAGCTCAAGAGGCTTTGAATTACTGAGGGGATGGATAAGCCACTGCAGAGCTGAAAAGACTGTGCAAATAATCAAAATGAAACCGATCCAGTTCTAGTTGAGACTGTGTGAAGCAGTGGTGATCCCGAAGAGGAGAGTGTGATTTGAGTGCTCTAGAATGTCTCGCTGTTACTGTGATCGTGTGAGCTATTGGTTGACGTCACAGAAGGTATTGACTAGTAATATCACGGATAGAAACGATCTGTGCCTGATGGTAACTTCCTCGTTTGTGATACTCTACCAGTGATCGACGTGTCGGAGGTGCATCAAATAGGAGAGCGATCGATAAAGTGGAGGGGAATAAGCTGCCCGGAGACCTGGTTTCCAAAGGGACTGGAAACAGGAAATGAATTGTGAAATCTGCACTGGTGAAATACTGTAATACAACAATTGAAGTAGAAATGACTTGCAAACCCGTAGCAATGGATCAAGGCCTCCGAACAGGAAGGAAGGCTCGTTTCGAATACAGTTTTTGAGCGTTCAACCGAGAATGTTGGCGGTCGCTCATCGCCATTTGCGTGGCGATGCACCGGAAATTAGTCAAAGTGGGTACACCTTCGACATGGAATCGATCGTGTCGCTGTGCACTATCCAGCGGCTACAACGTTTCTCGACCTGCTATTCGGAGGGCCAAAGCTCACAACCAAACTAGAGTCCTAGCTACCAGGAGCACCAACCAAGACCGAGAAATTTACCAGCACCGTCACATCACGAATCATGGACCAAATCGATTCCAAGCCGTACGATATTGTCATATTCGGTGCCTCGGGCTTTATGGGACGACTCGTTGTGCGCTACTTCCTTGAGAGCGAACCACTTCTGAAAACTCACCAGCTTGAAGAAAATGCTGACGAACACCCTCCACTTCGATGGGCAGTAGCTGGGCGTAGTCGTGATACACTCACACGTGCATTGATGAGTCTCGAAGGGATAACTGAGCAGCGCTTGACAAGTATCCCGATGGTAATTGCCGATGCCCACGACTCGGCGTCGCTCTCAGCAATGGTGAGGTCCACACGCGTCGTGATGTCGACAGTCAACCCGTACATGCTCCACGGCTCTCTGTTGCTTGAAATCTGCGTCGAGAACGGTGTCCACTACTGCGATGTAACTGGCGAGACTCTCTGGGTGAGCCGCATGATTGAGCGTTTTGATACTCGAGCGAAAGAGACCGGCGCGATGATCGTTCCTTGCTGCGGGTTCGATGCAGTCGTCGCGGATCTCACTGTGTTCGAGCTAGTCAGCCTCGTTCGTGGCATCGATGAGCACCAACCAAGTGGCTTTTCAGCAATTAAGTTCTTTCTCACTGGTTCTCGCGGCGGGTTTAGTGGTGGCTCCTTCATGAGTGCGATATCGCACGTCAACGAAGCTCGACGAACCAAGAACGGGTGGAAGTCGCTCGGAGATCCGCTCCTATTCTGCCACGGTGAAAACGAGGATATCATAGCCTCCACAAAGAATGGTGACAGCTGGTTCCCCCAGAGAGAGCGTGAGTTGGCGAATGCTCGATCGTCTGCGTTCTTTGGGGCCGTTGTCAACAAGCCGGTCGTGTACCGCAGCAACTTGCTCCTTAATGAGCTCTACGGCCGTCAAGAATCGTTCCAGTACCATCACCGCATCGCAATGGGCGGGCTGTGGACGCAGTGGGGACTCTCACTGTCCATGTGGTGGCTAGGAGCTATGCTTTACACGAAGTTCGGCCGCTCGCTGCTCAAGTTGATGGCGCCAAAGCGCGGTAGCGGTCCATCCGAGAGCGTCATGCAGAGCGGGAGCTTCTCCGCTTCGGCGTTTGTGCAGGACAATCAAGGTAATGTGCTAGCTCGAGCAGAGCTGAGCGGAGTTGGTGACCCTGGGTTCCTGCTCACCAGCAAGATCCTCGCCGAGTGCGCAATGTGTCTCGCCACCACCGGGTCAAAAGATGTACGAGGCGGCTTTCTCACCCCCGCTAGTGCCTTCGGTCACCGACTCACCCGCAAGCTGCTCGACAGCCACGTCCTGCAGATGGAGATCACGAAAGCCTAGTAGCATAGTTGAGTAGGTCAATCAAGTTGAAGTGCACTTCAAGTTTGAGTGCGTGTCAATCGATGACGAATGTTGCTGGCGAACCTAGCGCTCGTCCACGTCACTACCGCCGCATTACCGGTATTCCTCACCCAGCCAGTCCCATTTTGCCTCGCCCCCGCCGCCACCATGCTGCCGATGATCAAGCTGGGCGGCCTGGTGGCGCGCACGCTGACCAAGCCGTTGGCCAAGCAGGTCAAGACGCGCGCCAAGGTGACGCCGTGGCTGAACAGCGTGTGCTTGAGGCTGGGCCAGCGCCAGCACCAGCTGTCCATGAAGCTGCACATGGGCTTCCGTGGCATCGCCAACTACACCATTAAGGAGCTGCCGAACGACCAGGCGGTGGAGCAGGGCGCCGACCTCATCGGCGAGGTCATCATCTTCTCTGTAGCGCTGGGGGCCGCGTCGCTCGAGTACTCGCGCTCTAGTGCGCAGACGAGGGAGAAGCAGCGCATCGAGAACGCGCAGCGGCAGCAGGAGGAGCGGGTACGGACGTCCCGACGAGTTAACTCATGGAGGCATGGGCTCACTAGCATGGCCCATCACCTGGCAGGAGCTGGAGGCGCGCTTCGAGTACCTGGAGACGCAAGTGCGGTGGCTCGAGGACAGGCTGGGGGCGGTCGTGGCCATCCTGGAGGACGACCTCAAGGCGCAGGGCAAGCAGGAGTCCAAGGAGGCCAAGGTGGAGCCGACCCTGGCGGACGTCAAGGGATCGGCGCGCGCGGCGGCCAGGCGGCACCACAGCCACAGCGTGCACGTGGGCTTCGACATCGACGACAAGGCGGCGCAGTCGCTGTCGGCGTCGCTGTCGAGCGCCGTCACGGGCTCCTACAACGCGATCGTCGGGCTGTTCAAATAGAGAGATCAACTCATGGTAGCACTGCAAAATGGCGCGTGGGTTTCTAGCTGACGGACAACTGGTCCAGACTGGACTGACAAACACGGGGATGTCTCTCACAGGCCCATGACCCTCTTGACGTCGGCCATGGTCACGGCCGCCAGCTCCGACGCCTTGGCGGCGCCGTCCGCGAGCACCGCGTCAATGTACGCCTCGTCGGCCTCATACTGCCGGATGCGCTCCCCAATGGGGCAGATCCTGCAAGAACGATGCCATTCATCGTCAGCAACTATTTGATAGGAACAGGTCAGCCAGCCTCGAAGACACAAGAACTCACCGTGCAATGACGGCGTCGGCCACGCTCTGCTTGAAGGCGCCGGTCTGGTAGTCGGCGTACTGCTGCGCGAGCTGCTGGACACTGTCGCCTGTGACGGCGCTGGCAATCTCGAGCAGGTTGGAGACACCTGGACGGGCAACCTTGTCGTACGAGATGCCAGGCGTGGCGTCGGTCTGCGCCTTCATGATCTTCTTGCGGATCTCATCGGCCGAGTCGGTGAGCTCGATGCGGCTCATGGCAGACGCATCACTCTTGCTCATCTTCTTGGTGGGGTCTCGTAGACTCATGATGCGCACGAGTCCCTCTTCGCGCTCCACGACCGGGAAAGGCTTGGGCAGCACCTCGACGCCGTCGCCAAAGCGGTCATTGAAGGTCGCGGCGATCTGCCTGGCAAGCTCCAGGTGCTGCAGCTGGTCCTCACCCACGGGCACGTGCGTGGCGCGGTAGAGCAGGATGTCAGCAGCCATAAGCACCGGATAGGCGAGCAGTCCGAGCGCGCTCTCGGTCTTCTGGTCGGCCGACTTTTGCTTGTACTGCGTCATGCGGTTGAGCCATCCGAGCGGCGTGACGCAGCCCAGGAGCCACGCTAGCTCGGCGTGGAAGCGCACGTCCGACTGCTTGAAGAGCACGTTACGCTTGGGGTCGAGCCCCGCGCCGAGCAGCGAGGCCACCATGGACCGCACCCTCGCCGGCATGAGCTTGGCGTCGTACGGCACCGTGATGGCGTGCAGGTCCACCACGCTGTACAGCCTTGTGACGCTGGCCTCTCCGTCCTCCTGGTCCTGCAGCTCCACCCACTTGTTCACCGCGCCGCAGTAGTTGCCCAGGTGCGGCACGCCTGTGGGCTGGATGCCCGACAGCACCACATGTTGCGCCGCAACTTGCGGCGGTTGCGACCGCGTCCCTGGGCCATTCGAGGCCGCGGACGACTGAAAACGACGCGCAGGCGCTGGCGAATGCGCTGGCGACGGCCGCGGAGCCGGAAACGCCCGATGGGAGCGCAGCGAGGCGCACGCACGCGCGAGATCCGGCGCCGGTGGCATGCGCATGGCCATCGATGGATGAAGCTGGCGGCGCCGGCTTAGTGATGGTGGGTATGGGTACACTACCGGTATTGGGAGATCGATTACCGGTATGGATCGGTACACTCACGCCGTTTCGGATCGCAAAGTCTGGTTTTGTACCGTAGATTTTTCTACGGTATCTTGTGGGCTCGCGGTGTGTGGCTCGCTGCGGATCACGCCAGTGAGCAAATATTTGGTCGGTTGGTGGCGCCATTCACGTGGCGGCCAAGAACGTGTACAGATGTACGTACGTCGGAAGACGCGTGCAGCTCAGAGTGTAGCTATGTAGCAAGCAGTTGCATCGCCCTCGATCGCGGCCGATGGGGACGACGCGTAAGCGTAGCTCTCCCCCCATGATTCATGGGCGACGAGGGAACCAAACGGGTGGCGCGCGGCCGAGCGAACTTACGGTAAAGTTCGCGCGTCGCCACGTCGCGCGTCGTGTCCCAGTTTCGAGAACGCGCAGTCGCCCCGCACTTCGTCCTGTTTGTACCGTAGGCTGTTTTACACGCACCCTACGGTACGCAACCCCCCGCGTGTCGCCCACGAAAGCAACCCACCTGGCCGTGGGCCGGCGTTGGTGATGGTGTAGTCCTCATTTACCAATCTGCCGCCTCCGAGATGCCGAGTTCCCCGCCTGCCAGCGCCAGCGCCGCCGCCCCCAGTGGCAACGCACCCGGCGCGGACGAGGAGATGAAGAAGCAGTGGCAGAACAATCTCGAGATCGACCTGCTCAAGTCGGCGTGGATCCGCAAGGACCGCGAGCAGCAGGCGCAAATGCTGTCGGCCGGCAAGTGAGGGGAAGAAGCACTCGACGCGTCCAAGTCACCACGTGGGGAAGAAACTATTGCCACCGTACTACTAGCGCCAGCCACGAGTGACCGAGCGAGCAAGAGCGAGCGCGAGCGAGAGCAAGCGACCGACCGACCGATAGAGCCACAGCCAAGAAGATAGACAGAGGGAGGACTAGCCTCCCGTGATATATCCAGACCCCACCCCAACCACCACCACTACTACTACCCGAGGCCCCTCCAGCCCAGCTAGACGTTGCATGAGGCGCGCGCACTGTTGTTGCTGCTGCTGCTGCCGCCGTTGTCGCTGCTACTTGACGCAAGCGAGCGAGTGAGCGAGTGCGCCGCCAGTTCCCGACCGGGCGATATTTACTCGTCGCGCTAACTTATAAGACACCACTACATCTCCTACTTTCCTCAATTGGCATTTCCTCCTTGGTCGTTGCCGCTCGCGTTGCCTTGCCGCGGAAGGGAAGAGAAGGGAGGGATCCGTTCGTAGAGGCGCGGATCCCTTCGCCACTGTCCGCGACGGGATCACCTCCTGATCGCTCACGCGCTCTCTGTGGCGCCGTAAAGGCCCGCGAGGTCCGCGTGGTTATCGTTTCGCTTTCGTGTCGTGTCAACTCGACACATCCCAGGCAGCGCGTCGTCGGCCGAGTCATCGGTCTCGTGTCCATGTAGAAGCTTGAGACGTGTGTCGTCGCCGTCCGCCGCGCGAGGTCCGCCTCGTTCCGGATCCCTTCCCGTCCGTGGCTCGGTCGTCGGCAGAAGGAGCGAGGCAGCCACAACCGCCGCCGCCATCGACGCGTCGAGACTCGCACGCCCGCCATCGACATGTTGAGCCTATTGGCACGCCAGCACCAGCAGCAGCAGCAGCAGCTCACCACCACCACCACCACCACCACCAACAACAACAACAACAACAACAACAACAGCAGCAGCAACAGCAGCAGCAGCTGCTGCCTAGCGCCGCGTCGAGCGCATGGAGGGTGGGCGGGCGGCTGCAGAAGATCCCGTTTCGACAGTGCGGGCGGACCGTGGCCATCGCGTACCGTACGGTTCTGCGCACTCAGGCATGGGGATGGAATGGATACCGACTGCGAACGACGCTACCTACCTATACCAGGCGGCAGATGCGGTCGCGCTCATGCCAGATGCCAGCTGGACTGCGCCGTCGATCACTTCAAGTCGGCCATCAACCGAGCGTGCGATACGTGCTCACGCGCGCGCTAAGTGCGCATATCTACGGTACCAACACTCCCGCGGCATCGTCGTCGTCGTCTTCGTCGTCCAGTCAACAGCCGCGCGCTTCGCTTGGTGTCCCCAAGCGACGCACGTCTTGAAGCGTCTCAAGCCGATTGCGACGTCGTTTCGAGCGTCGCGGGCGAAGCTGGCTGGGTCCGCACCCAAGCGGCAGTGCTCGAGGATGTAAACAGTACGCGGGTGGGGGTGTATGTGTACCTACCGAGCCATCCCCGTTGGTACGTAGACGATAGCAGCCAGCGTCTCGACGTTCGGCACCCTCGCGGGCGACCGTAAACGAGCCGACATTCTCGGCTTGCGCTTGGGAGGAGGGAGCTGCTCACAATCCAGCGGGCAAGTGCAGCGCAGCGCAGCGCAGAGTACACTGTACAGTACCGCGCTCGCTGTACGTAGATCTCCGGCCACGTCAGCAAAAAAAGTCGGTAGTGACGTATCGATGTGAAGCAGCGCTGCGTACGTGCAGCCATCCGTCTACAGAGTACAGTGTTGCGTGCTGGCTACAGTAGGTAACGTAACGAGTGCTTTAGCATCAGCAACTGTAGCCGGACTGCTTGAATTCTAGTGCCCAGTCAAGGATCCATTTGGAGGTGCTGGTGATGCGTGTAGCTTCATGCGTAGCCGATGGGATCCACGACGCGCGAAGAAGCGAGGAGAAAGCAGCCACTAGTGGTGGCCACCATGGATGCAAAGCCCGTTATTGTACCGTACACCGTGCACGCGTTTACGTTACTGATCGGACACTGCAAGTAGCGATTGCTCGCATGCATCGTCTTTCAAGCCCTCTCAACGATCGAAGATACCGTACTTAGCGTGCCGCTTCAATCTTATTCTTAGGTGCGTGTGCAGCAAATAACCGGTTTTAGCGATATACCGGTCTAACAAAAACCAGAGAGCACCGGTATGATACCGATACCGTACGCTCACTCAGCGAGAAGCAACAATTTCCTGCGTTGAAATGGGTTCCCTTGTTCATGAGCATCGAGTCTATTGTTTCATCTTCCAAAACAAGGTCCCACTTCGCACATTCTTAACTTACCTGGGGAACCATGAACGTGAAGACACTTCGTCATCGACGCCAACAGTAACCCCATCATAATCACCGATTACTGTGCTGCGTGGACACGCTTATAATCTCGGCAGAGGTCTACCTCAGTATCTGGGAGCAATTCCAAAGCATCCCATCCAAGATCAGGTCGTCATCAGCGTAGGTGATCGGATGGCGGCTGTCTTCCATTACTGACGCAAATTTGAGCAGCGAAGGTGCTTCACCATCCAGATCCCCCTGTTGAAATATCGCTCTCAGACATGGCGAATAGCGCTCACAACATTGGGTCTAATGCACTCTGTTTTGTAGGAAAGCATTAGGCTTCTCACCTCCTTTCCAGCTACTAATATATTCCGAGAGAACCCTCTCGTTGAGCAGATATTCGCTTCAAATGTCAAAACGAACACGCATTTAAAGCACTATAACACTGGAGTGCCTGCATCTACAAACCGTTCGATGACATCAGGCGAGTTCATTTATGCAAGCTAAGTACATTCTGAGAGCAGTCACCCAGACAATGAATGCACCAGCTTCGTCAGTGATATCGTCACATTTGGTGAACTTCGTTGTCGAGCTGATATTGGACCAATCATCATCATCTGACGCAATGGAGATAGGTGAATGCCTGTCGCCGCCTCGATGTCGTACATCTCTAGGAAATAAACATCCCAAGGGAACGCAAGATGATAATCAAGCAACGCTGTCGCGTCGCAACGTAAGATCTGCTTCGACGATTCCACTTTCGTCGATGACAGTGGTGGTAATTACACATCGAGCTTATCCAACCCTAGAATCTCTGCTTGGCCGCTATTTTGGTTTCATATAGGAGTCCCAGATCGTATATAAGGTTTCCACTGATGATGTCCCCCCAGCAAAACACAACTTTCTCGTGGTGGCACTGTGCAGTGGGAGAAATGAAATTGGTAGGATCGCAGTAACCCAATACAAATAAACTGACTATAGCGTCAAAACCTTGGTGGGATCTGTCAGCCCCGCAAAAAGCGGCAACAAGGTCATGATGAGCAGGTCGAGCAATTTTACACTCCGATACCGGTACACCATTTAAACCGGTTATAGGTTCGTTGAAGAAACTGATTGTGCGCACCTAAGAATAAGATTGAAGCGGCACACTAGGTGCGGTATCTTCCAGAGGTCGATCGATCATCGAGCAGGCACGAAAACGATCCGCTGCGTGCAGTGTTCAGCGGTATCGTTTCATCCTATACACGTTTGTACGGTATCCTGTACTGTATTGAACCCTCCGACGGTTCACGTAGGCTTTGCTCTCCGTGCTGGCCGCTCTGCTTTCTTCTCGCTTCTTCGTGAATCGCGGGGTTCCCGCGGGCTGCGCATGCAGCAAACAGCTTCAAGCAGATGTCGTCGTGTTAGGTTTAGCGCTGGGACACAAGCGGCACGTGCGGGGCCTGAAATTTACTTGGCTGCCACGTCGTTGAAGGGAATTTGACGGTCGATGAAGGTCCAACTACAGTAGCTACACCAAAACTAGTCAGCAGTTTACTGTTTCGAAACGCTGTACTCTGTAGACGGATGGCTGCACGTACGCAGCGCTGCTTCACATCGATACGTCACTACCGACTTTTTTTGCTGACGTGGCCGGAGATCTACGTACAGCGAGCGCGGTACTGTACAGTGTACTCTGCGCTGCGCTGCGCTGCACTTGCCCGCTGGATTGTGAGCAGCTCCCTCCTCCCAAGCGCAAGCCGAGAATGTCGGCTCGTTTACGGTCGCCCGCGAGGGTGCCGAACGTCGAGACGCTGGCTGCTATCGTCTACGTACCAACGGGGATGGCTCGGTAGGTACACATACACCCCCACCCGCGTACTGTTTACATCCTCGAGCACTGCCGCTTGGGTGCGGACCCAGCCAGCTTCGCCCGCGACGCTCGAAACGACGTCGCAATCGGCTTGAGACGCTTCAAGACGTGCGTCGCTTGGGGACACCAAGCGAAGCGCGCGGCTGTTGACTGGACGACGAAGACGACGACGACGATGCCGCGGGAGTGTTGGTACCGTAGATATGCGCACTTAGCGCGCGCGTGAGCACGTATCGCACGCTCGGTTGATGGCCGACTTGAAGTGATCGACGGCGCAGTCCAGCTGGCATCTGGCATGAGCGCGACCGCATCTGCCGCCTGGTATAGGTAGGTAGCGTCGTTCGCAGTCGGTATCCATTCCATCCCCATGCCTGAGTGCGCAGAACCGTACGGTACGCGATGGCCACGGTCCGCCCGCACTGTCGAAACGGGATCTTCTGCAGCCGCCCGCCCACCCTCCATGCGCTCGACGCGGCGCTAGGCAGCAGCTGCTGCTGCTGTTGCTGCTGCTGTTGTTGTTGTTGTTGTTGTTGTTGTTGTTGTTGGTGGTGGTGGTGGTGGTGAGCTGCTGCTGCTGCTGCTGGTGCTGGCGTGCCAATAGGCTCAACATGTCGATGGCGGGCGTGCGAGTCTCGACGCGTCGATGGCGGCGGCGGTTGTGGCTGCCTCGCTCCTTCTGCCGACGACCGAGCCACGGACGGGAAGGGATCCGGAACGAGGCGGACCTCGCGTGGCGGACGGCGACGACACACGTCTCAAGCTTCTACATGGACACGAAGCCGATGACTCGGTCGACGACGCGCTGCCTGGGATGTGTCGAGTTGACACGACACGAAAGCGAAACGATCACCACGCGGACCTCGCGGGCCTTTACGGCGTCACAGAGAGCGCGTGAGCGATCAGGAGGTGATCCCGTCGCGGACAGTGGCGAAGGGATCCGCGCCTCTACGAACGGATCCCTCCCTTCTCTTCCCTTCCGCGGCAAGGCAACGCGAGCGGCAACGACCAAAGAGGAAATGCCAATTGAGGAAAGTAGGAGATGTAGTGGTGTCTTATAAGTTAGCGCGACGAGTAAATATCGCCCGGTCGGGAACTGGCGGCGCACTCGCTCGCTTGCGTCAAGTAGCAGCGACAACGGCGGCAGCAGCAGCAGCAGCAACAGTGCGCGCGCCTCATGCAACGTCTAGCTGGGCTGGAGGGGCCTCGGGTAGTAGTAGTGGTGGTGGTTGGGGTGGGGTCTGGATATATCACGGGAGGCTAGTCCTCCCTCTGTCTATCTTCTTGGCTGTGGCTCTATCGGTCGGTCGCTCGCTCGCTCTTGCTCGCTCGGTCACTCGTGGCTGGCGCTAGTAGTACGGTGGCAATAGTTTCTTCCCCACGTGGTGACTTGGACGCGTCGAGTGCTTCTCCCCCTCACTTGCCGGCCGACAGCATTTGCGCCTGCTGCTCGCGGTCCTTGCGGATCCACGCCGACTTGAGCAGGTCGATCTCGAGATTGTTCTGCCACTGCTTCTTCATCTCCTCGTCCGCGCCGGGTGCGTTGCCACTGGGGGCGGCGGCGCTGGCGCTGGCAGGCGGGGAACTCGGCATCTCGGAGGCGGCAGATTGGTAAATGAGGACTACACCATCACCAACGCCGGCCCACGGTCTGGTGGGTTGCTTTCATGGGCGACATGCCTCTTGCGATAGCGGTAGCAACCACGAAGAAGCAGATGATCCAGCGGAGACGTTGGAGCGTGCAAGCGACAGCATTCAGGCCGAGAAGCGTCGGCGGCACGCCCGAGGTCTCGAGCTTCTCACGCTTGCGTTGTCTCGACCGAGTACGTCACTAGCTTGCGTACTTAACGCAAAGGTACGGTTGAAGCGACACGCAAAGTACGGTATCTGCCCTACGTGTCGAGCGAGCGTCGCGCAGACGCGAAAATCGACGTGCACAACAACTACTGTACGCAGACGTGAAAAGCTACGTACAATCGCCGCGGTTGCGTGCAGTGTCCAATGGATTGTACAGTGCCGCAAGCGTTTGCTCGGTGTACAGTACCTCTTGCAACTCACGCGTGCTTTGCTCTTCTTTCGCGCGTCGAGGTTCGCGATGCATGAAGCGAGTCCACGCAAACACTACCGCCAAATCGAGCGGATGACGGCTAGTTCGGCACCGACAGAGCGTGCGTGCCATAAGTTTTTTTTTTTTTTCTTTTTTGCGTTCCCGCGGTCTTGATGTGTCTACAGTTGGAGAAGCTCCGGCTTGCAACAGAATGGGAATTTCTGGCTTGCTATGGGACCGCCGCCTCGTTGTTGATGCGTCTGCAGGTCGCCAACTTGGTGCCGGGAACCGAACTCTCGGTAGTCGGCAGATTGACGGCAGACAGATGACTTTTGTGCTTCAACTTGACACGTTGTTGTGACTTCTCGCTGACGTGGCTGGAAAATCTGCGGTATACATCCCTCTGGATTGTGCGCGGCCCAACGCTACCGTCGGCTCGTTTGCGGTCCCCCGTCGGCGCCGATCGTCGGGACGCCAGACGCCAACTGTATCTCTTCGCACTGTTTGCATCTCGAGTACACATGTAGGCGTCGACGGAGGACGATGACACGTCGAGTGTAATCTCCAAGCGCTTCACGGGCTTCAAGAAGGGACCAACTGTCCGGACCAAACCCCTCCAAGCAGCACTTTGACACCAAGCAGCGGCCACACGCTGCCTCAATCCGCAACTACCTCACGACGCAGCAGCACCTTCAGCGCTATCGACAAACCGCTCGACGCGTCGTTGACGATGGGAAAGCGTGCCAAAGTCTCGACAAGTCGATGGCCCTCCCGGCTGATCACCTCAGCGTTCCAAAAATCTACAGTATAACGGTACTATACCGGTAATACCTGAACCCCCAAAATACCGGTACATCCCCAATCAAATCCACTTTGTCCGACGGCGGCTGCCGCATCAACGTGAGACCGACCAGGTCGTGACCCTCGGCCGTTGATGCCACTCGCCTCCTTTGCCATGCACAGGCCGCTGCGGGCTCCGCCTGCCGCTTCCACGGCCTCGCCAGCGTCTCCAGCCACATCGGGGCCTTCTCCGCCGTCTTCGGACCTGGAAATGAGCGTCCCCACGGCAAAAATGCTCGTTTCCGCGTCACCAATTGCTCTGGCGATCAACTTGTCGGCCGTGACCAATTCCGAGGGCAAGAAGGTGTTCAAGTGCGCGTTTCCGGGGTGCGGGCGGGAGTTCCAGCTCAAGGGCAACCTGAAGCGCCACATGAACATCCACAGCGGAGACAAGCAGTTCACGTGCGCCTGGTGCGGCCGCGGGTTCTTGAGAAAGGCAGACATGGAGGTGCACACGCGCGTGCACACGGGCGAGAAGCCCCACGCGTGCAGGTTTCCGGGGTGCGATCGCAGCTTTGCCAGGCGCTCCGACCTGCTCAGTCACGAGCGAACCCACTCGTACGTGTTCTGCAACATCACAACTTTCCGATGGCATGAGCTTATAGAATCTGTCTGTCTGTCTGTCTGTCTGTCTCCCTCTCTCTTACCGACAGAGGAACCAAGCCGTTCGAGTGTCCATTTCCTGGATGCGGACGCCGGTTTGCGCGCAAGTTCGACCTGCACAAGCACCAGCGCATGCATGACAATGCATCGGGTGACATGTGTAAGCCCAAAAAGCGCCGCCTGACCCCATCGACTTCCTCGTCGTCGCTCTCGTGCTCATCGGTGGCGTCCTCGCCGCGTGCATCCCCAAAAGCAAGCCCCACCCATTCGGATATCAGTGCTGCAGGCGCTCGATCGACTCCAACGACTGGTGTTGAAGCAAAACCGAAGGGTGGTGTTGCTCGCTTGTGCATTCAGTGCGGGACCGCAGCCGTTGCTCCAGTAGCGACCTTAAAACCCGCGATTCGGTACGAGCTGAAGTGCACAGAAGACCACATCCACTCTCCACCAGCATGCTTTGCCGCATTCAACGTCACGGATCCGATCGACGCTTTCCTCGCAGAAGACGCACCCGACTTCAAAACGCTGTCGCTGATGGATTTACCTCCACCAACTGGTCCGTGTGGCTTGAACGGGCACATCTTCGCCCCACTCCCCGATTTCAAGATTGACGAAGTCACGCCAGTTGGTCCAAATCTTGGCAATATGAGCCGGGCAGCTCCTGCTTACAGCGTAGACGACGCGGCAGCTTCTCTTGAGGCTTCGACGCTAGCCGAAGCCACTGCGCTTGGAGGCTTTGAAAGTACTTCGGACAGTGAAGCATTTCTAAAGCCTCTCGAAGAGATGAACTTGGCACCAGTCGAAGCGAAGCTTCCTCTCCCTGATTCCAAGAGCCCGATTACCCACGCTCTCAGTCAGCATTCAGAAACATCAGTCGAGAGTGAAGGAAAGGCCTTGACCCCAGTTTGCATCCCTGCACCGACCCCTAACGAGCTTGCGCTCAATTATTCGCGGCACAGCCGATCTTGCGGGCATCTCTCGATTCAACATGGCAACCATCGCGACTATGTGGTGCATAACCACTTGGTATGCCAGGACAGTGTGAAAAAGCTAGGTGAGCGTCCTCGGAGCGGGAGTAATTGCAGCAACACAGCGGCTACTGCGCAAGGCTCAGCGAAATGTGCGCCTCAAGACTCTCACGGACCTGGATGCGGTCACCTCCCTGTTCGCCATCAGGATCACATCGACTACGTGGTGGAAGACAATTTGTTTTGCCAGCGTGCGGGGTGGCTGGATGATGTGGACAATATTGAACTATTGGATGACGACTTCTGGGAGTTCTATGGTGCCATTGGGTCGCTGAATACCGATGAGCTGAAGCAAGAACAAAAGGAAAACCAAGAGAAGGACCAAGCAGAACAACGTAGCGAGAAGATACAAAAGGCAGTCGTGTAGATTGTGAAGGGGTGAGGTTGTTGAGCAGACATCTAGCGAATGGCAAGTCTGTTTTTCAAATTTGATCTATGACAACGCGAGCTAGAAATCGCAAACACGACCAAAGAATCCTAGCTGAAGGTGTCTGAGTTACCACATACGTGATTGCAATGAGAGGTCTAGCAGCAATTCACTACAGTAGTTTGAGAGCCAGCGCATTTAGCTGAAACCAACAGGAATGAGTTAATAGCTTTTGTTGAAGTCATAAAGTAGCTTCGGTTCACTAAGTAAAGTTCTCGTCTAATCCTCTTACAGTTTTTTCACTCTGATCAATGATGGTGGACCAGTAGGAGTGACTGCGCTTGGTTTTCTCAGCGTGAGATTCTTTGACGATGCTCGCCAGATTTGTGCAATCTGCGGCAAACTAGTCATCTCTTGGTCTTGATCATTTGCTAGAGATGAATGGCCTACGGAGCGACTTATACTACCAGTGCCAGTTCCTCCCCGTCGAGCAGTCGATCGAGCCTTCTCGCGGATCGTGTGCAATAAACACATCGCCAACGTGATTCGATTCCACAGTGCTTGAACCTCCTGCCAGTCTAGTCCCGTCGCAAAGTCCAGCGCTATGAACGGGTACTCATGCGTGACGTATAGTATATACAGGAACACCTCCGACTTGCGTGTTCGTAGAGTCTCTCGCAGTCCCTTGGAGATTGATGCGTAATAGAAGCGGAAGATGAACACGAAAACGAGCGCAACGTCTTCCATGACGTAGTCCGACGAGTCTAATTCTCCCATTCCGTCGTGCAATCCTAGCTCGATAATATCCTTGATCGATATACCAATTCCTACCCATGTCAGAATCTCAGCCGCAAGTGTCATGCACGAAAGCGATCGAATTCGCATCTTCTTGTTGATGTTGCGACCGATCATCGCGATTTGTACAAGAAAAGTCAACACTGACAAAATCTCAGAGATCTTCGTCAGACGATCGACCACGAAGTTGTCAGGATGGGCCAAAGGGATGATCACCACAAAGCTCGCGAGCCCACAGAACAGCAGTAATTTGACGTAGCGTTGACGGTAGCGTTTGTAATACATAGCTGCGAGGTACTGGAAGAGGGAGAAGTTGATGAGGAGCGAGATGGGCATGCACATCATACGTCCATACCAGTCGAGATCATCTTGGGAGATTGCCATGACGAAGTGTGACGATGGCAAGCAACTCGCAGCAAAGAACCAAGTGGCACGATCAGAAGCAATCGAAACAAAAGCTGTGCTGGGTAGCTCAAAATCTATTTTTTGCAGGTATCCAGACTAAAAACTAAATCGGCCGGGGTAATGAGAAACGGTAAATCGAGCTGGGATGAAATGCACAGTGCCTTTCGATGCCTTAGGCTCTCTTCAATGACTTTGATTGACTGAAGGACCCGCTGGAACCACAGAGATACTTTTTCGCTGCACCAAGTTCTTCGAAGATGCACGCCAAATTTGCACTAGCTGAGGCAGATTCCTCATGGCTTGGTCGCGGTCACTCGCTGCCGAGGAGTGAACGATCGACCGACTCATACTGCCAGTAGCTGTTGCACCCCGTCGAGCACTTGACCGAACCTTTTCGTGGATCGTATGTACCAAACACATCGCCAATGTCATCCGGTTCCAGAGCGCTTGAACTTCCTCCCAGTCTAATCCAGTAATGAAGTGCAGTGCCAGAAACGGATACTCATGGGTGACGTAAAGGACGTAGAAGAAGATCTCCAGCTTCCGTGTTTGTAGAGTCCTCCGCAATCCTTTTGAGAGAGATGCATAGTAGAATCGGAAGACAAATACAAAGACGAGCGCAATATCTTCCATGATGTAGTCGGATGCGTCAGCCTCACCCAAATCTTCATGCGTCGCCAGCTCAACGATATCCTTGATTGAGATCCCGATCCCAACCCATATCAGAATCTCAGCCGCAAGTGTCATGTATGAGAGAGACCTGATCCGCATCTTCTTGTTGATACTATGACCTATCATTGCAATCTGCACCAAGAACGTCAGCACCGACAAAATCTCAGAGATCTTCGTCAGACGATCCACCACGAAGTTGTCAGGATGGGCCAAAGGGATGATCACCACAAAGCTCGCGAACCCACAGAACAGCAGCAATTTGACGTAGCGTTGACGGTAGCGTTTGTAGTACATGACAGCCAAGTACTGGAAGAGGGAGAAGTTGATGAGGAGCGAGATGGGCATGCACATCATACGTCCATACCAATCGAGATCTTTTTGCGTGAAGCTCATACGCATTCAGTGGCTTTTGCAGAGTTAGACTGACAGAGGATGCTTGAGCTGTGAAAACCTGAAGTGAGTACAACAGTTTAATCTCGTCCAGTGATCACTGGCGAGCTATTAATCTCCTCGAGCCCGACTAATTTTGTGCGGATCGCTACATGAGACATCACTTTGATGGTGCGTATCGTTCATGCTGTTCTGAGCGATCCAGTTTGATTGAAACCCGAAATAAACTAACTGGTCATTTCCAAGTGAACGACCCTGATGGGGCTACAGCCACCGTCTTTTTGCTTTCCATGCTCTGCAAAATCAGTCCCCGCTTGGAAGCGTTCTGAATCAGATTCAGCTGCGGATTTCGGGAAAACCCCACGCGACCTGAAGATGGCGCGTTAGAAGATCCTCGACTCATAGTTCCGGTTGCGTTTCCTCCCCGTCGAGCAGTCGATCGAGCCTTCTCGCGGATCGTGTGCAACAAACACATCGCCAACGTGATTCGATTCCACAGCGCTTGAACCTCCTGCCAGTCTAGTCCCGTCGCAAAGTCCAGCGCTATGAACGGGTACTCATGCGTGACGTATAGTATATACAGGAACACCTCCGACTTGCGTGTTCGTAGAGTCTCTCGCAGTCCCTTGGAGATTGATGCGTAATAGAAGCGGAAGATGAACACGAAAACGAGCGCAACGTCTTCCATGACGTAGTCCGACGAGTCTAATTCTCCCATTCCGTCGTGCAATCCTAGCTCGATAATATCCTTGATCGATATACCGATTCCTACCCATGTCAGAATCTCAGCCGCAAGTGTCATGCACGAAAGCGATCGAATTCGCATCTTCTTGTTGATGTTACGACCGATCATCGCGATTTGTACAAGAAACGTCAGCACCGACAAAATCTCAGAGATCTTCGTCAGACGATTGACCACGAAGTTGTCAGGATGGGCCAAAGGGATGATCACCACAAAGCTCGAGAACCCACAGAACAGCAACAATTTGACGTAGCGTTGACGGTAGCGTTTGTAATACATAGCTGTCGAGGTACTGGAAGAGGGAGAAGTTGATGAGGAGCGAGATGGGCATACACAGCATACGTCCATACCAGTCGAGGTCATGCTGAGTGACTCCCATTGTTATTGATGATCAGCGTCAGCTCTTGGCCTTGAGCACTCGAGAACAAGAGAGCACAGCAAAGCAGTCGTGGGAAACGTGCCAACAATAGAACGAAAATGGACTTCAATGCTCATGTGCTGACAGATACGCTCGGCGCATCTCAAATTAGCGAGCCTGATATACCTAGTGTATCATGCTGAGGCAATATGATCAACTAGTTGGGACCAACGAGACGCGTTGTTTCACCCTGCGAACCTGACGCACTGGCGAGACGCGCGCTGCGGAATGATGGGTTGAAAGCCCACACCAGCCCGTTCAGCATGCCCTGGGAGTAGAAGCACATCTCCGAAAGATACAGCAGGAACGACGACGACGTGAACAGACCGAACACCCACAACCATCCGAGAAGCGTCGGCAGCGTGTATGCCACAATGGTGACGAGGTTCGTAGACAGCAGCTGTCCAGTAGCGCGGCGCTGACTCTGGCTTGACGCTGGGATCGCAACCTCATCAAGTCCCTGCTTCGTTCGGTAAATTGCCAAGTACGAGAGAGCCAAGACGAACGTCGAGGGGATGTAAAACAGCAACACTCTTGCCCATAGTGGGCTGTGCTCAATGAAGCACAGACGACAAGGCCCAAACCCGTCAGGGATGAAGCCAATCGATCCACTCAATAGCGTGAAGAGCCCCGAGAACGCAGAGCAGCCCCAGATCGCAAGTTGGTAGGCGAAGCGGTACTCGAGTAGATCGGCACGGGTCCAGTGCACAACACGGAGGAGCTCAATCGCGATCGCTGCACTGAACAACAGCACCGCCGTGCCGAAAAATTGCTCTGTCGAACGCAGGAACGCGCAAAAGAGCGTATGGAGCTGGTAGGAGCGCCAAATGCCACCCGCCCAGAGCGTCAGGTTGTACAGAAGCGTCGATGTCGACAGCCAGAACAGCAGCGAGAAGCCACGTTTGGTGCCCAGCTCCGGGTACTTGTAGAAAGAGGCAACAATGAATGCCGATCCCAGCAATGAAATACCCGAGAAGAAGAGCACCAGTACCGAGTGCGCATCCATCTCGTACAAGTCAAAGCTGTTGTCGAAGAATGCCGGCATCTTGGCGTCAATGCCAGTTTCTCCGCTGTCTTGCGCACCAGAATCGATACCACAGTGTGACGAGTCTTGCGAGCACGCAAAACCCAGCTGCTTCTTCTCGACGTCGTAGAGCGAGTAGAACTTCTTCATGAACACATCACCAAGGACCCACATCTGCTGTCCGCTTGGCTGCACCAGCACAATGCACGTCATACCAACACACAGCGTGTAGTCCGATCCTTCGAGAACGTAAAAATGCTTGCCACCGACGCCAATGCGCATGGGCGGGAACTTGTCTGGGCCGCACAGAAAGCACTGAAAGCCGTACTGCACGAACCCGCAGTAGCAGCCCTTCTTCTGCGCGTAACTGGCGACATCGTAGAGGAACTTGAGGTACAGCGTGCCGGGGATGCCGATGAGCGAGGTGCCCGAGTCCACGAATGCCACGCAGCCGTCCTTGCACAGGTTGCCGTTGGCCGCGATGTGGACGCTGTGCAGCTGGATGCGCCAGAATGTCCACAGCCCGTACTGCGGCAGCACGTCGGTGATTTGCCACTGCGCGTTGATCGAGTCCATGTACTCGGCGTCGTAGCCTCCGATGTGCAGCTCCGAGCCGTTCGTGTTCGGATCCGGGCTCAGGTAGAAGGCGAAGACCGAGTCGAGCGCCGGGTACTGCTGGAGCAGCAGGAAGAAGAGCGGCGGGTGGGAGAAGGTCGAGAGCCCGTCGAAGGCCATTCCGAGCAGTCCGTCGGCCTTCATGCGTGCCATGGACTCCTCCTCTGTCGTGACGACGCCCACGTCTGCATTCTTGACCGTGAAGCCCGCGACGTGCACCTTCGTCCTGGCCGAAGCGTCCGCTGACCTTGCCGCTGCCGTACTGCACTGCGAAGCGGTCGTCCGGCGCGTCGCGGAAGGTCTGCGACTGCGAGCGGTTGAAGCGCGCCTGGCCCGCGCACTTGGCGCAGCTCCCTCCGGGCACCCACAGGTCGGACGAGCCCGTGTCAAAGCACACGAGCACCTCCTGCGGGGGCGAGCCGACCTGCACGGGTCCGTAGAACTGGAACTCCATGAAGTTCTCGAGCGGCACGAAGCCCGCGCGCTCGAGCGCCGTCGCGTCCGCCAGCACGCCCTGCGGCGCGTCTCCGCGCAGCAGCGCGCTCTCCACGAAGCCATTGACGCCCGCGACCACGTCATCCGCGTCCAGAGCCGCCGAGCGGCCCGCCTTCGCGTCCTCAGCCGGCGAGAAGCGCGCGTGGAAGTTGAGCAGCTCGGCGGACGCGCGCGGAGCCTCCAGAGCGCGCAGAGGGACGCGCAGCACCTCGGCGGACGCGCAGAGCGCGGCGGAAGCCGCCAGCAGCAGCGACAGAGCGCGGGGAGCGGCCATCGAGGCGGCCGAGCGCGGGGAACCGCGGGGGATCGCGGCCTTTCTCGGCGACCTGCGGCTTGGAAAGTGACATGCATGATGATTTTTTGGAAGGAGTCTTCGGAGTGATGGTGGGACGGAAGATATGATGCGTGGACGAGATTCGGGTGCGAGCCGTGGAGATCTTTCCGAAGGCGTCGAGATGCGAGGCGGTTGACGCATGGAAAGGCATTGTAGCTACATGAGCGTAGCTCTCTCTCTCTCTCTCTCTCTCTCTCTCTCTACGGAGCATGTGCCTTCCTTCGGTCGCTTCGACTCGAAGTTTTGAGGGAGATTATTGGCTCGGATGGCGGTGTGTCGCCGGTCTATTACAGCAATTTGCACGGCCGACAGCTTCGGAGCGATCCCGGCAAGTTCGGGCTGCGGTGGCGTCAACGGAGCTGACGTGCTGTGCAGTTGACGTGGAGATGGCTGCCAGCCAGTCGTCCATGCGGTGTTGTCTCATGTTGCAGCGGTGTCGAGGGAGCTGAATCAGGCTGGCGACAGCTTCAACTTGGGCGGCGCAGGTGCCGAGCGCGATCGGCCGCCAGCAGAAACGAGGCACTCG
Organism: Phytopythium helicoides; assembly: GCA_024867545.1. Taxonomy (NCBI): domain Eukaryota; phylum Oomycota; class Peronosporomycetes; order Pythiales; family Pythiaceae; genus Phytopythium; species Phytopythium helicoides. The sequence goes on along the minus strand of JANFNE010000019.1, from coordinate 938,408 downwards.
GATGGAGCCCAGATATCCCAGAGCCTCTCTGCATGCGAGAACATGTCAAGGATCGACATGAGTCGCCCACTGTGTTTTACAAGTCAGTTACTGTACAAAGCAACTAAACGAATCCGATGAGGAGTTAGCTCGAATGCGCCACGAAGGCCAGCGAGAAGGTCGTGAAGACCCTCAGCTAGCGTGGTTGCATGCTAATCATTCCTTGCACTCCTCACTCGTGCCCAAGAATGGAACGAGGAAGTTGCAGAATTGCTGATCTTCGAACGAATGTGTTGTGTTGTGTTTCGTTGCTGAACCTGCCGTGGAACACTGAAAACACCGACGCACAGGGTCCCTCCATCAACGCAAAAAACAAACCAAAAAGCTCGCTGCATCATGTTTGACTCGACAGCACGACAAACAACCAGCCTCTCTCTCTCTCTCATACTCCAAAAACTCTCGTCATAACAGAGCTCGAATGCTCACCGAGAGCCTTAGCGCGTGCCGAGGCACGTGGAGCCGAAGAGCGGCTCGAGGTCTGACTCAATGATATCGTTGATCAAATCTTTGCCGATCGAGTTGACGAGCGCGATCACGATCTCGTAGGCGGCACCCTTCTTGTTGATCTCGGCGGCCGTGTAGTCGAGCAGCGAGTTGGCGAGCTGCGTGATGAGCACGCTTGAGCCCTCGAAGTCGAAGTCAATGTTGGTGATCGAGTCAAAGCCGACGCTCAGGTCGTCGATGCTGGCGTTCGAGAAGCGGGTGAGAATGCGGCTGAGCAGCGCCTCGAGCTGCCCCGTGAGCGCGGCCGTGAGGATGTTGCTGACCGTCACATTCTTGCAGACGCTGCTCGAGACGCCGGCAGCACAGCCCAGCATGTCGAACGTGCCGTTGAAGACCACGGACGGCAGGTTGAGGCCGAGTGCAACGTCGACCGTGATGGTGGCCGGCGGGCACGTCGTCGGGTGCAGGATGTCGGTCCAGCACACCTGGTACCACTTGTGGTCGAGCTGCGCGAACTCGACGCTGAGCGTGGCCGCGACGTCGAGCTCACCGGAAAAGTCGGCGCCGATCTGCAGCGTGTCCGAGCCAGTCACGTTGATGTGGCGCGGCACGATCTTGGTGAGACCCGTGATGTTGAGCGAGTCGATCTTGGGCGTGACATTGAAGGTCGAGCCGAGGAAGTCGAACTGCTCGACCGAGATGACTTGGTTCGTCTCGACCAGCGGGTCATCCAAGAAGCTCTTGAGCAGGTTGGCGCTCACGGCCAGGTCGAGGACCGAGTTGAGCGTCGCAAAGTCCGTCGCACGCTGCGTGAAGTTGACGTTGACGCACTGCGCCTGGACAGTCGTGGCCGCGCCGACGAAAGCGGCAACAAACGCGAGGAACTTCATTGTCGCCTGGGGAAGGAGCTGCTGCTGCGTCCGGGGAAGCAAAACGGAAAGTGAGAGCCCGGCGTGCGGGCGGCCCAACTTTCCCGGTCATTTGCTTGAACACATGCGAAACAGTGGGCTTGCCCTTGGCTTCCCGGGTGATCGGCGCTGGTTGCACTTGCCGAGCTTTGACCGAGCGAAGAAAGTGGGCAGGGGCACCAGTGGGATGCCATGAATCACGGCGGACTAACAGCGGGAGTCTTGCCTTATGCGTAGTTTCACAAACTCTCATACGATTTCGGGACGACCCATGCTCACGAGCGGAGCTGGAAGGCACCAGATGGCGTCTGAGGCCTTTTGATCGACTCCATGATTGCAAGGCAGCGAGCGAGCTGTGAGTCGATCTCCAGGCGATACAAGACAAGTTTTTTTTTTCCTTGTGGTCATGAACTTTTTTCCCAGCAAAAAACAAAGCCCCACCGCAACATTTTCCCCGTTTGGTCGAATTCTTTTGGTGTCGTCATGAACTCGAGCCGCTTGCGCGCATGCATCGGATTGGACAGGCAACCTAAACGCCTGCTGGTTGAGATGCGCAGTACTCGATGCCACGGCTGCGGGAAAGCGCCTCACCTCTGCGTCTCCCATTAGTCCGCGAGCTCATGCGCATCTGCAAAGTTTTCCATGAATCTACAAATATATTACACAGTATATTATGTTATTATAATCAAGGATTTTAACGTATAAAAATACTTTGGGAATTGATTATTGTCATGAAATGATATAATGTTATAGTGACTATTTCGAATCAAAACTGCACCTTGCTCCCGCCGCTTCAACGCCGCCTTTGACCGTCCGAAGAGGGCGATTAGTCCAGCGCTCACGCCCGCCTGATGCGGATCATGAAGCTCTTTGGGCTCTTCATGCAGAACTGCAGGCGATCTAGGACGAACCGAACCGGAATGGAACGCCCGTGAGAGTGGCCGATTGAAGTTCTGGCACGTTCAACCGGCCGGCGATCCCGAGTCAGCAGGGCAGTGCAACTCCCATCATATCGAGCCGAGAGCTTCAAGTGAGCCGCGTGACGACCGCGTCGCGGCCTCGACGTCACCGTGAAAAGTGGCTGGTGTCGTGGGCTTTCATGGGAAGGAGCCTGCAACTGCCAACGCTTTTGCTCATGACAAGTTGCTAGATGTTGTTGTTGACATTGCCAGCAGTGAACGCAGATGCAAACAACCTACGCCACCTAGCATCTCGGTGCAACACTGCTCGTCGTGTTCTCCCGCTTATACTCTCCACGGACTCAACTTTTTGGCCTGAAAAATCCTAGGCGTAGCACGTGGCACCAAAACTGGAGGCAAGCTCCGAGTTGACGACGTCCTGCAGCAGCGACTTGAAGATGAGGTTGAGCACAGACACGAATGCCGTGTAGGCTGTGCTCTTCTTGTTGAGCTCCGTCGCCGTGTAGCTGAGCAGGGCGTTAGCGATCGCCGTCACGAAAGTGCTCGAGGTCCCAAAAGTGAACGACACGCTCGAGATGGACGAGAAGCCGACGCTCACTGCCGACACCGTCAGGCTCTTGATCCGTTTGAGGATGCTCGTCTCGAGCGTCGATAGCTCCGACTCGAGAATCTCCACCAGCATCTTGGTGATGGTAATATCCGAGCACACGGACTTGGACACGCCCGACGCACAAGACGCGATCGGCAGGACGTCAGTCGTGGTGATGTACGGCTGCTGCAGAGCCAGCGCGACGGACACACTGAGCGTCGTGGACGGGCACGACGTCGGCTTGAGGATGTTGGTCCAGCAGATCTGGTACCATTTGTGGTTGAGCTGCGCGATGTTGACGCTGAGCGAGGCCGAGATCGAGACCGCGCCGGAGAAGTCAGTGCCGATCTGCAGCGTTGTGGCGTTGGAGACGTTGACGCTGCGGGGAGCAACAGTCGAGAGGCCCGTGAGCTTGAACGACTCGAGCGTCGGAGTGATCTCGAAGCTGTAGCCGAGCAGCGAGAAGTCGTAGACCGTGAGCACCTGGTTAGACACGGTGATCGGGTCGTAGCTCGCCAACTCCTGCGCAATGAGCCCAGACTTGACGCCAATGGTGATGATGTCGTTCAGCGCCTTGATGTCGGCTGTCTTGGTCGTGTAGTCCGTCGTGGCGCACGCCGGCGTGGCCTCTTCAAAGCCGAACACCCCGCTTGTCAGCGTCAGCGCCAGCGTCGAGACGCCCAGCAGCAACTTGGCGAGCATATCGACTCGACAGGCCTACGACTCGCGGTAAAGGCCCTGGGAGCCGGTAAAACTAGTTGTGTCGTGACCAACCGCCCATGGAGTCGGTGTGCAGGCGTCAAAGCGATGCTGGAGCTCGGTGGGAATCGCAGAGGTGCACGATCGGAAGGAACCGAGGCGAGCAAGAGACGATGGGACTGACAGCACTCACGCAGACAGCTAAGCGGAGGAGACTGGGCACGAGCCATAGAGAACAGAGAGCAAAGCAACGGGGCATGGTTGGCAGGGCGGAGTGGCATCGAGGAGCTACGCGGGCCACGTCCATGTCAATTACTCACGGTCAGCTCACAAGGGTGTGGTCTGTCCGAATTTAGTTGTAGAGGTATCATTTTGATGCTAAATGATAACAAATAGTTGTACAATAATCATTAAATCACACGTCTCATGTGGTTTCAGAAACACGGGGCTTGGAAACTGCGCGCGAGATGAAGCTGGCAGATCGAGCTGCCGCTGCATGAGATGGAGGCTCCAACGGTGGTGAGCTGACAGCCAACTGATCCCTTCATGGTCCTTGATTGCCTGTGGTTGTTTTTCCAAATGGACGAATGGAGATAACGAGTACTGTGCGTGGGCAACAGGAAAAAAGCAAAAAGTAAAACAGATAAAACGTTGGCTCGTGTTGAACTTGTTAACACGCATGTGAGGCTGCACATGATGCAGTTTTCGTCAGCGAGGGGCTGAGGAACGCACAGAGCTTGCTGCTTAGAGGCAGGTGGCGCCGAAGAGCGGGACCAGCTCGGAGGTGATAAGGTTGTTGAGAATCGAGACGAAGATCTTGTCGAGCACCGAGATGAACGTGTTGTAGATGTCGCCCTTCTTGTTGAGCGTCTCGGCCGAGAAGTCGAGCAGCGAGTTGATGAGCTGGTTGATCAGGATGCTCGTGTCGTGGAACGAGAAGTCAATGTTGGAGATCGAGTCGAAGCTCGCGTTGAACTGGTTGACGGTGACGTTGGCCAGGTGCTTCTCGATCGACGTCAGGATCGTCGAGTAGCTGCCCGTGACAGCGGCCACGAGGATGCTGCTGACCGTCAGGTTGGAGCACACCGACGTCTTAAGGCCCGCCTTGCAGTTGTACATGTCAATGCCAAGGTCCGCCGTGACCACGGGCACCTCGAGCGCGAGCGTCACGTCGGCCGTGATGGTCGCCGGCGGGCACGTCGCGGGCTTCAGGATGTTGGTCCAGCAGATCTGGTACCACTTGTGGTTGAGCTGCGCGATCTCGATCGAGAAGGTGGCGTCGAGCGACACCTCGCCGTTGAAGTAGGCGCCAAGCGAGACGTTGTGGTCGCCCGTCACGTTAATGTGGTAGGGGTTCACGAGCGTCAGACCCGTCAGGTTCATGGTGTCGAGCGTCGGCGTGAGCGTGAAGTCGATGCCGAGCAGCGAGAAGTCAATCACGTCGATCGTCTGGTTGGTCAGGATGAGCGGGTCGTAGGCGGCCAGGTACGTCTTGATGAGCGCGCCGTCGCTGGCGGTGGCCAGGTCGACGATCGAGTTGAGCGTCGTGAAGTCGGTCGCGCGCTGCGTGAAGTTGACCACCGTGCACGTGTCGGCGACCGTGGCCATGGCGGCCTCGTAGTAGGCCGAGACGCTCGAGGCCGAGGCCAGCAGTGCCGTCGCGGCGGAGAGCAGCTTGAACATGGTTGCGAGGTGAGCAGTGAGACGCAAATCCGGTTGTGATCGGTCGGATTGTCGAGCGAGCGACCTCGGGCCACCCGCAGCCAGCAAGCAGGCGGTGATTGAGTGATGCAAGTCCCATGGACTGCGATCAACGGCCCAACCGCTCGGAGCCGGGCCGCGGCGTCTGCGTTTCAGGTTTACATGGCCCACTCTACTGCTACATTCAAGCTTTTCTCTGTGCTTAGTGTCGTCCTGTTCGAGCAACAGACGTCGCGGTTCTCGCCCCGCTGGTCTTTCTCCGCGCGTCGGGCGCCGCCAGTTTCCAGCCCAGAGTGGCACGGCGGTCACCGTCGCGGATACACTCGTCACAGAGCCTGGACGCTGCAGAGCTCGGCATCTCGAGCTCCAGAGCTCCAGAGCTCGCACTGGGACATGCATTTAGACTGGTGAGAAAGCTAGTTCGGTGGAGATCGGCCGAGAGCCTCGCAGGTGGCAAAGAGCTCTGGTCCGTTGAGGATCGAGGAAGGCGTTGCGAGGCTGCTGGCTCGAGTTGGAGCGTGGCAATTGCTGAGAGAGGAGAACTGAGTTAGTTGGAGGATTGCAACGAGCTCAGAGAGCTCGCGGGTGGAACGTCGACCGGTGGCGGCTGAAGATGGAGAGGTGGAACCAGTTGAAGCGTACCGTACTGTACAAGCAGCGTCTGCGCATGATGGGCGGTTACTCACTGCCTACCGACGACGACAAACTTCAAAGATGTTGCATCACAGGATCATGACATTACAAGGATGTATTTGTATCCGATTGAGAAATGTTGTTTAGTCTATTTAGTAGATTCATGCAGTTGACGAGGTGCAACTGCTACGAGTCGAGCGTGAAGAGAGCGCCATGCGATGGATACATTGGCGAGCAGTAGAGTCGCACTGGAACAGTGAGTCAGTGTACGAAGTGCCACCAGAGAGTGAGCTCGTCGCGCGGAGCCGTTTGGTGGCTCTGCGGTGCTGAGCTCCTGGAAATGCGCAGTTCCGACAGAATAGGGCGGACGATTGCGTTGTAAGGTCGGTGTTGTTGTAATCGAGGAGCTCCAGGCAGCAACGAGCTCGAGGTCTATCGGGAAATCACCAACAACCGAAGAAGGATATGCATCAGATTGATCACTAGAGGTGTTGTTCCAGGTGCAGCCATGGACGTGTTTTTGAGATGAGGCCCGGCGACTCCTGTACAAGCGCTCGGCGGAGGCGGACGATTGTGCCGTGGAGGTGGGAGATATCCATGGTAGTAATCGGTGCACTGATCGCTACGACATGAGCGAGCTCCTGAGCTATAATCATGGTTGCGGGCGATTGCGATCTGGAAGTTGCCGCTAATCAGCCCATTGATCACGACACTAGAATTTCGCAAATGATCACTACTGATCACTCTAGGTGTAATCGCGATTATCACCACTAAAGTGGCGACCAACTCGTGGGTGCTCAATTATCTCGAGGAGGCCAGGTCGTGTCGCTGCTATATTGAGAGGTGATGAAAGCACGAAGACATGTGCTGAAGTTTGTGCGATACTACACTGATAGCGTGGCAGGATGTCGGTGGAAGCGGGGTTGACTCAGTCTATTGCCATCTTGCGATTAGAACGAGTGGTGAGAAATTGGATTTGGTGCTGTTCTTAGCGACGAGCTGAGATCGTTAGTGTATTGGGAACCGAGTTCGTGTACAGATGTGAGAGAGACCACTTTACTCCCCTTATAATCGTCAGTCGCTACGACTAAGCTCCACGAAAGGGGGTGACGTCCGTTAATGCATTGCAAGCCAGTTAGCATCCTTTCCAGTCGTCAAAGTCGAACGAGTACCAGCCGGAGTTAGTGTTTGGTAAGCACCGGCGATTCAAGGTATCTCGACAAGAGGGGGCTACCACCCGATGATGCGATTTCGACTCGATTGGATTCATTTTCATGAACCAAATTTTCGAAGATGCCAGATATATTTACTTTATGCTTGTCGTTGCTGCTGAGATGTAGTTCGACGAGAGACAAAATTGCGCCAACAGATACTATCAAAGTGTGATTTACACAGTCGCAGACACTTCCTTAATATCCGCTGCTACCACAACGCAGTAACTATACAAGAAGTGAGAGGGCACAAGCTAATACAAACTAGGTCTGAACTACGCCCCCCTGCTTTCAGCCATGGTCATGGTCGCAAACACGAAAGATGTCTATAAGAGTGGATAACACCAATTGGCGCGATCGGTTTTCCTTGTCCACAGCCTAATTCCTGATAGCTTTAGCCGCCATCTTTATTAATCCTTGACTGTTTGTTGGGCTTTCAATTACTCATTTGACGATGACTCCGAATTTGCATCGGTTGCCAAAGCTGCGAGAGCAGCGGCGGCGTATTCTTTCTGAACGTTGGTCCCGGATTGAGAAAGCTCCAAAAGTGGGGGTACGCCTCCCGCAGAAACAATCTTGGATCCGTTGCTCTCGCTGGAAACTGCCAGTTTGCTGAGAGTACCAGCTGCGTACTGCTTCTGATCATCGTCTCCGCTTCGAATCAGCTCTATAAGTAGTGGGATGCCATCTGCGGTGATGATTTCGAATCCAGTAGGAGCGTTGTGGGCCAAGTTCCATAAAGCAATTACCCCGAATGTTTTGAGTTTGTTACTATCATTTCGAAGTAGCTCCACAATAGGCTGGACGCCACCTGCTGATGCAATTGCGAATCGAGCAGTGTCATTGGGGGCCAACTTCACGAGTGCTGCTGCAGCCTTTTCTTTTTCAACAGCAGTACCATTGCAAATCCGGTTTAAAAGAGGTGATATCCCACCAGCGAACGCAATCGCAACTTTGTTCGCATCATTTTCCTCAGCCAATACTTCCAGAAGGCTCACAGCATGACCATTTTGACCACTATTGCCGCTTCGAACTAATTCAACAAGACTCAGTAAGCAATCTACCGATACTACTGCACTTCGGTTGAGCTCGTTATCGATCGTCATATTACAGAGGGCTCCTACTGCCCTTTCTTTAATTTTATCATTACTGCTGGAGAGTAGTCCCGTCAAAACTGCGACTCCGCCATCAGATGCGATAATCGTTTGACTTTCATTGTTGTATGATAAATTGAAAAGGGCCCCAACAGCATTTTCTTTCTGAACGTCTGTTCCAGTGCGAATTAGCTCGATGAGAACAGGAATCCCATCTGCAGATGCAATTGCAACTTTGTTTGTGTCATTTAATGACAAATTAAAGAGAGCGCGTGCTGCATCTAGCTTTTGAAAATCATTACTGGAGCGAATTAGCTCAATAAGTGGCGGAATCCCACCAGCAGAAGCAATTATAATTTGATTTTCATTGCCATAAGAGAGATTCCAAAGAGCAGAAGCAGCATATCCTTTTTGCCTATCGTTTCCTGTCCGAAGCAATTCGACTAAAGGCGAGACGCCACCCGCAGATACGATCATGTCGTCAACCTCACAATTTTCAGCTAAATCTGAAATAATTTCACTTGCCTTCGTTTTGAGGGTATCGTTATCAGAGCGAAGTAGCTCGACTAGTGGAGGAATCCCGTCAGCAGAAGCAATTGTGACTTGGTTTTCTTCACTATAGGAGAAATTTATGAGAGCGGTAGCAGCATTTTCTTTCATAACGTCGTTCCCCGTCCGAAGTAGCTCGATTAGAGATGGGATCCCACCTGCGGACACGATCGTGGTTTCTATTTCTTCGTCATTAATCAATTCTGAGAGAATTTCGCTTGCATGCTCCTTGTGACTATCACTGTCAGAGCAAAGCAACTCAACGAGAGGAGGAATCCCACCGGCAGAGACGATTGCGATTAGGTGTTCGTCATTCTTTGACAACTTTGAAAGAGCGCCACTCGCATTTGTTTTGTGAATATCGAGACCAGAGCGGATCAGCTCGACTAGAGCTGGAATACCACCAGCAGATGCGATTGTGGTCACGTTGTCGTCGTTGTACGAAAGACTCCAGAGAGCGGCAGAGGCATTTCCTTTTTGAATGTTGTTTCCTGTGCCAATGAGTTCGATTAGTGGAGGGATTCCTCCTGCAGATTCAATCGTAACTTTGTTCTCGTCATTGTCGGCTAACTTCCAAAGTATACCACTCGCTCTTTCTTTGAGAAAATCACTTCCGGAGGACACCAGCTCGATTAGCACTGGGATGGCACCTGCGGATGCGATCACGGTTTTATTTTCATAGTTGAAGGACAAATTCCATAGTGCAGCAGCGCCGCTTCTCTTCAGCTTGTCATCTTCGCTGCGAATTAACTCGATAAGAGGCGGGATTCCACCTGAAGATCCAATTGTGGCTTCGCTTTCGTCGTTAAATGACAAATTTCGAAGAGCACAAGCTGCATTAACCATCTGAACGTCGTTTCCGCTACGAAGTAATTCGATGAGAGGTGGAATTCCACCAGCAGATGCTATCATGGGCTCAATGTCGTCATCTTCAGCCAGCTCCGAAAGGATACCGCTTGCCTTCTCTTTGTGAGCATCATTTCCAGAGCAAATCAGCTCGATCAAGGTCGATATGCCGTCCTTCGATGCTATGCTGGCTTTGATTTCATTTTTAAACGATAAATTCCAGAGAACAGCAGCTGCATTTACTTTCTGATGGTCGTTTCCGGAACGAAGCAATTGAAAGAGGAGTGGGATACCACCCAAAGAAGCGATAGTGACTGCGTTGTCGTCATTAGCGGATAAATTCCAGAGAGCTGCAGTAGCATTCTCTTTCTGGGTATCATTATCCGTGTCTATAAGTTCAAGAAGCAGCGGGATTCCTCCAGCAGACGCGATCTTACTTAGATTATCGTCATTCTCAGTCAGCTTCCATAGTACACCACTTGCCTTCTCTTTTAGAATCGGACTGCCTGTACGAAGTAGCTCAACAAGAGGCGGAATACCGTCTGAGGCTGAGATCGTGACTTTGTTTTCATTATTATACGACAGACTCCAAAGAGCTCCTGCAGCGTTTTCTTTTTGAGACTCGTTTCCAGAACGAGCCAACTCAATCAAAGGTGGTATTCCACCCGCCGATGCGATCGTAACTTTGTTTGCGTCGTTATTTACAGACAAACTCCATATAGCTCCAGCTGCCTTTTCTTTCAGAATCTCGGTTCCAGTATCTACCATCTCGATCAGTAGAGGGATACCACCAGCAGATGCAACCGTGACTTGGTTGGCAGCGCTAGCACACAGTTTACACAGAACCTCAGCTGCTTTCTCTCTTTGAGAATCGTTTCCGTTGCGAATCAGCTGAACAAGAGGCGGAATACCACCCGCAATCGCAATTTTAGTCTGATTTGTGCCGTCTTGAGCTAGATTGGCGAGAGCAGCAATTGCATTCTCTTTCTGAGTATCATTTCCGGATAACAGAAGTTTGATGAGAGGTGGGATTCCACCAGTAGATACGATTAAAATCCGATGCTTATCATTACGTAAACTCGCAATCGCGCCAGTTGCTTTAGCTTTCTCGTCATCAGAACTGTCGTGCAAAAGATCCACGAGGTCCAAAACACTGTCGTTTGTAGGATGCTCCACTTCCGCTTCATTATATTGGGAGTCTGTTGGGCTCGTTTCAACAACTTCTTGCTGGCAAACCATATCAGAGGAATGACTATCATTATCTGGTCGAAACCCGCAAGAGGAACAGATATATGTCAATTCAGATAAAGAATTGGAACAGTTGCTGCAAGATAGTACAGTGACTTGCGTCTGGCTCTCAGTGTTTGAATTATCCTCAGTACCTTTGGCAGTGTCTGTAGCAGAAGATGTGTGAATACTGTCTATGCGATAGCCACAAAAGCAACAGAAAGGAACGTGACTTGGTAAGGATTTGAAACAGTTGGTGCACGTAATCTCACAAGGCTGTTTTCGTGTCGATTCTTCAGCGATCGACATTTCTTTTAGTTTTGCGATTGCAGCACTCAATGAACAACGAACCTTTCGGTCAGCATGCGTCATCGCTTTTATCAACAACCATACTTCCTCTGAGATCTCATCTGGCTGGTCTGGAATCTCCCCTCGACTCAAGTTGTACCGAACATCGTCGTCCGATAGGTGCATGAAAGGTGGCTCACCTGTCGCTGCCTCGAAAATGCACATGGCAAGCGAGTATACATCCGAGGCAAATGTCGGCTTGCTCTTCAAACACTCGGGCGCTCGCCACCGCAAACCACCGGACACCGGACTGGCTGGTTGGATAGCATTTGTCTTCGATAGCGTCGAAGAAGATGTCTTCACCGTACTTAAACCGAAGTCAGCAAGCTTGGCATACCCATCGGCTCCAACCAGAATGTTGTTCAACTTCAAGTCGCCGTGAACTACAAGCTTATTGTGAATATACTCAAGACCAAGAGCAGACTGATACAGCATTCGCCACATCAGATGCTTGTTGGCAGGATTCGCCAAGTAGTCCGCCAGATTGCCATTTTCGGCATCTTCGCAAACAATAAACGGTGGCGAACTTACGTGGCACGCTCCAAACATCTTGATCACATGTGGATGGTTCAGATTGTACCAGATACTGACCTCGTCAATGATCTTGTCTTGTGCTTTCGACCCGACTGTTGTATCGTCCATGAGTAGACACTTGACGACCACTCTGGTGCCAGCTCCCCACGTTCCATGATGTACAGAACCAAACGATCCGCAGGCGAATGGCTCCGAATCAAATCGAACATCATCTTTCGGTAAGTACCAAGGCGTTAGCGGCTTCACTTGTACTTTTGATCCTCGAACAAGAGTTGCCATCAAGGTTTTCATCATGTCCATAACCTCTTTACTTTGTCGGTCTGCGTGTCGATCACGTTCACACATCAGGTTCGTCATGGCTTCCAGCTGCATCTGCGACGTCTTGAGCTCTGACATGACGACTCCAGTGTCGCGCACCATTTTGTCAAGCATGCCTTCTTGTTTCTGTCGGTCAAATTCCCACTGCTGCCGCCAGTCCATCATGGCACCGATCGACGTTAGGTTTAGCATTTTGAACAGCATATCGATATCTTCGTGAAACCTTTGCAGCTTCTCCATCAACTTGTTGTGCTGTAAGAGTCTAGAAACAAGCTTCTTACTGCGGTAGTCTTCCAAGAACTTCCAGAAATCTACCGTGATGACCACATATTTGTCGAGCTTTTCGCGTTCTGGCAGGCTGCTCCTCTCATCCATTGATCGAATTTCAGTGAGGATCGCTGCTAGTCGCGCGTGAACGCGGCAACATGCATCTTGACCCTCCTTGAGTTCTTGACAGAGCGTGTAGATGCTCGCAAGGACGCTGACGACGCTACCCACTCCCGGCATGGTGATATCAAGGAGGGCCATGTTTTCAGATCGCTCTGTCAACAGTTATGAAAGGTCAGCGCAAGACCATTTGAAAGTAGAAGCATGGCGTCCATTTGCCGTGGGTTACACAGCTATTATTGCTTCCCTCGACTACGTGTTGCGATCGTTCCCATCGTTTCTTTTGTGAGACAACAAAAACGATTGCAATAGATGCTGGCTGTGGATAATCATCGTCAGTTGAGTGGGGATGGGGTGAAACCATCTTGCTCTCCCATAGTTCACTGCTTCATGTGCTTATAGTAAGGCCCATTTCCCTGTGCATCTCTGTACATCATTTGAAAGAGCCGTCAGCGTAATGCAGTTGTCATTTTACCAACATTGCTGGACTTGCATATGTCTGATAATTCAATCTATTCCGTATCCGTGGCGATTGTTATAGTCGCATCCTCGAACTGCTTCGGTCGGACGTGGGAGGTGGCTGATGGAGTCATGTGCACGGACTTGAAAGCCATCTAGAAACACAATCTCGAGCGGCTATACTTCAGCACCGAGTGAACCATTCTGGTAGGAGTCCAGATTAGAATTACCGACATGTCTCGCTTGGCGTCGTGGTAGTAATGGAGCTATCAAATGATATCGTGGTCACGGTGAAAAGATTTTGGCAAGGTATCAATTGGTTTAGAAGGAACAGGTTATGGTGTTGAAACGAACACTCCTGAATCTACTGCAGTCCGATGTGTCGTTGGGCTGCATCCAATACCCGTGTTCTCTCAATTTAGCCGTTGCAACTTTGTTTCCCTCTAAAGCACAACGCTGACCTTGTGAGAGACTGAAGGCAAACGTACCGTTTTGATTCAAAAGAGATTTGCAGTAAACACGTTAACAAGACCTCGACCTCACTCCCAGTAGTGTTGCGTCCGGAGGAGCGATTTGGCCAGTACATGCCGTCCAGGTTCTGTTGAAAGCCTTTTCAAGGACGGGAAACTCTAGCACGATAGTTCGTGACATGTTTGCTAAGCGAATCGTGCTCATGGCAAGTTGGGAAAATCCGTCATCATATGGGCAGCAAAGTAAAGGCAACTGCGCATCGAAACCAGCGTCGTATTCGCTAGATTAAACACAAAAAGTTAAACAAAGTCTGGACAAAATGTATCCTTACCTGTGTCCTCGGGCAAGTATTCACAACTCCCATGCAGTGGTTAGTCAATATCTAGATGGCGAGATGGAGATTGCGTTGGGCAAAAATCTCAAGGCGACGAAGATCGTCTGTCGCCCGTGCAAGTTGGTCGCGCAGCACCGAGTTCTCTTGAGATACTCGCAGCAGCTCGTTGCGGTACAATATGTTTTTCTTCTCGGCCAGGAAGCGGCACTTGCGCTCTCGTTCTAGCGCGACTTCAAGATCGTGCACGTGATCTGCGTTTTGGTCACTTCTCCCTTGTGACTGACTGGTTTTGCCACCATTTGAGCTGAAGCTGAGCCTTTGCAGCATCCCCCAGCTCTTGCTGGACGGCGTGCTCGGCATGGACGCCGTGGCGCCGACCTCCTCCTCTTTCATAGGTTCCTCCTCGTCCTGCTCTTCGTCTTCTTCCTTCTGGTTATCTCCTTCTTCCCCCGTCTGCTGGTTGTCGTAGCTGTCAACCTCGTAGACCGGCTGTCCGCGACGGAAAGTGAGCCGCACTTGGCCCTGCGGCACCGCACGCAGCTCCTCGACGACCTGAGTCAGCTCCAAGTCCTCCGTGTGCACGTCGTTGATCTTGAGCAGCGCGTCGCCGGGGGCGATGACGCCGCTGGCCTCGCCCGGCGCCAGCTCGCCGTCCGGCAGCCGGTAGAACGGCACGCTCTCGTCCACGGCCGCACAGCCGCCAGCCCCTGCCGCGAAGTAAATGCCCAACCCGAACTCGCCCTTTTCCAGCTCCACTGAGTAGCACTCGCCCGCCATGGCCTGCAGGTCCAAGTCGCCAAGCAGCAAGTCGCCAAGTAGCTGCTCATGGTGGTCATTGCGACCTTTGGGCGAAAAAGATCGCTTGCACATGTCACTCTACCTATCCAAACGTCATTATTTCGAGGGGAGCGGAGGATATGTGTCGATACCAATAAGGAGGGTTCATATATCAATAACGCAATTCTTTGAATTGATCAGTCAATACATACAACCCCCTCCATTTTAGTATCTCCACCCCCCATCCAGTCGTCCTTTGCTTCGAGTCCATTTTGGACCCGCCACCTACCTGCCCAGTCGGTCGAGCTCCGCTACTCATGAGCTACAACAGCAACGGGGGCGGCAACAACCGGCGCGGCGGCGGGTTCGGCAACCGCAGCCGCGGGCGCGGAGGGCGCGGAGGGCGCGGCGGAGGGCGCGGGTTCGGCGGCGCGCAGCTGGGCAACGAGGTTTGCCGCAACTTCATGGACGGCGGCAAGTGCAACCGGCAGCCGTGCCGCTTCCCGCACGTGTTCCAGAAGATCGGCGAGACGCGCGGGCACAAAGGAGCGGTCAAGGACGCGGCCATGTGGGACGCGCGCCCGCAGCTCTTCACGGCCGGCGCGGACGGCGCGATCAAGCTGTGGGACTGCGCCACCTGGCAGGAGATCACCACGCTGCGCGCCGACGACGAGGACGACGCGAGGCCCAACGGAGGGGACGGCAGCCACAGGGAGGGCGTCGTCGCGCTCGTGCTCGTAGGGCCCTTCCTCTTCGCGGGCTTTGACGGCGCCTACCCGCTCAACAGCAAGCTCG
Source organism: Phytopythium helicoides (assembly GCA_024867545.1). Classification (NCBI taxonomy): domain Eukaryota; phylum Oomycota; class Peronosporomycetes; order Pythiales; family Pythiaceae; genus Phytopythium; species Phytopythium helicoides. The sequence goes on along the minus strand of JANFNE010000019.1, from coordinate 923,125 downwards.
CCGTCGGCAAGGTGCGCGCGTGGAACCTCGAGAACCCGCAGGCGCCGCCGTACGCGTTCCGCGTGAACGACGCCATGCCGTTCGCGCACACCATGAACGTGCTCTCGCTCGCATGCTCCACCGACGCGCGCACGGGCGTCGCCACGCTCTTCAGCGGCAGCGCCGACGGATCCATCCGGTACTGGCAGCTCGACCCCGCCTCCAACCAGTTCCAATGCCGCGGCGTGCTCGAAGGACACATCCGCGGCGTCACCAGGCTCAAGACCTTTGTGCTCGGAGCCACGCCAATGTAAGTCGTTGATCGGTAGCGTCGTGACGAGGAGTGATTGGTGCTGACAAACGGACTCGACCAGTCTGGCATCCGCGTCCGTGGACTCGACGATCCGGTTGTGGGACCTGACAACGTACCAGTGCGTCACGGTTCTGGCATCTACGCCGGCGACTGCAGGCGCTCCTGAGCAGTGCGGACACACGGACGCCGTCATGGACTTGGAATTTTGGGTCAACCAGAACGAGACCTTCCTGATCAGTGGCGGACTGGACTCGGAGATCATCGTCTGGAGCCTCGCACCTCCGTTCGCGCAGCTCTTCCGCGAGACACAGGACTCCAAGGTGACGGCGCTGTGCGGCGCGCAGGACATGGCCCAGGCGCCCATCCTGCTCATTGGTGCCACGGACGGCAGCATTACAGTCAAGGAGCTGCCCTCGTTCGCGTACAAGACGACGCTACGGCCGAGCGCCAACCAGGGTCACCAAGATGCCGTCCGCCGCATCACCACGGGTCCGCACAACACTTTTTTCTCGGCGGGCAACGATCGCCGCGCCATCGCGTGGCAGATCACGGGTGATGTGGCGTCCATTCAGTCGCAGAACTGAGCAAATGACAAAACAAACAAACCCACGTAGGAAACCTCTAGCGCCAGGAAGTAAATATACGAGATGGAGTGGGGTGGAAGCGAAACTATGGATCGCCACAAGGTTTTGGTCAGTCTACTACGAAGGTTCAGGTGGAAGTCGACGACGCGTCCATGCTGGAACTGCGGCTTGGTCGACGTGGCGACTCCTCTTCGTGTTGAGGCATCACCAACTCGATCTGCTGTTGCTGATCGAGCAGTTCGTCAGACCGAACGCTATTCTCGCCGCTGTTGTTGCTCGATCCACTGGCAAGAGCTGTTGCGAGCTCCTTCTGCACGCGCTGGAGCCACGTGGCTGCCTTCTGGTAGGAAGGGTTGAGTGCGTACGCCTCTTCAAAGCAGGATGCTGCGAGCTCGAGCTGCTTTTTGCTATAATGGCACAGTCCCATGTTGTGGCTAGTAACGTGGTGCCGTCCCATTTCCTTCGATGACAGCGTGTAGAATGCCAGCGCGCGATCGTAGTCGTGTAGCCCGTAGTACAAACGCCCAATCTCAAACGCTACGTCTTTCTCCTTGTCGAGGGCGTAGTAGTTGGACCACACCAGCGGTATCCCGTAGCGCACATCCATTTTGAGCTTGGGCGGTGCACCAGGGGAGTGATCGAGTAGCACGTCGCGAAACTTGTAGAACACATCTGGATCCCAACCGCTCAGCTTCAAGAGGGCAAGGACAGATTTGAGCGAAGGCGCCTTCGCGTCTTCTTTGATTGCCTTTTGCATGACAAAGAAGTCGTTTGGCCCAAATGCCACGATCTCGTCATCAAACGCGCTGCACAAGTGCGGAAATTCGCGACTGCGATCATCGCACACATGGTCAAGCTTCTCTCCAAGAAGCCTGTCAACCTTGCCAACATCGCTTGACACCTCAAGCGATGCCGGAAGCACAAACGCGGATACCTTCAAGCTTGCCTCTTCCTGTGGACTGTGGAGTGCAAATCCGCCGCGGCTGGCAAAGTACACTCCAATCGCGTGATAATTGACCATTACCGAGAAGCTGCCGTGGATAGCGATATGAGGGTCGCTAAGTCCACGGAAGTGGTCAGGGTGGTTATTTCCCTTGTCTCCCGAAATCACAACTAATCCGCCTCCACCCTCGCCATCACGAGCTGGGCATACCAGAGCTCGAAGACGCTCTAGCGCCGTAAGAGCTCCGATAGGGACCAAAATTGTCGCTCCCGTTGATTGAGGTGTATCGTAGAACTCACGGTACCACTTGAGGATGTTGTTGTGGTGAGGACGATCAGAGCCGTAGAATGTATTTTCATCCACCGGCTCGTACTTGAACTCGTTTGAGAGACGCTTAATAATCTCTGGATCGAGTGGATCGGGCTCCTCGGAGCGTTTTGATCCGACACTCACCAAGCCTTGCTTGAGCACACCATTGTCGACCTGGAAAAGGTCGTGATAGAGCGTGTCGAAGAGATAATTGGCCACGACGCAAAGCGGGTTCTTCACGGACCGTGCACGCACGACCTCGCCAGAGTTGAAGAGCGAGAGTTCCGCGTCCCGAGTCGCGTCAAAGATGGCAAAGTCTACAAGCCCGCGCTTGACGTAAGGCGCAAGCGCTGGGTGAGTCTTCCAAAAGTTAAAGTTTGTCTCGGTAAAGTCTGTCATAATGTACTTGATTTTGTCGAGCGGAAAGTCCAGCACGCGCTGTGGAGCGATAGGAAGTGCGTTAGATTGCCACTGGAGGTCCTCACAAAAAGTACATTCATGCCGCACCTCTGCCTCTACGAGAGCTTTCAGGAAGTAAAAGCTGAACTTGCCCGAGCCAGTGCCCAGCTCCACGATGTACAGCGGCTCGGAAGTGTCGAGCTACAGTCGTTCGAAGACATGCGCAGTTAGAATGCTGTATGCGATAACCCGTCATCATCATTGATATATGCGACGCACCGGACTGGGGCAGCCGGGGCGGGTGGCGTCGCGCAAGTACGCGCGCAGCACGTTGCAGTAGCGCTTGGCGATGAACGCGTTGGACGTGATGAAGTGTGGCACGATGCCCTGCGCCCACGACTCGACGCCTTGGCGGTCGTAGAAGGACATCATGAGCTTCCACAGGTGCGACTGCGAGAAGGGCGTGAAGTCCTCCAGCAGGCAGCGCGGCGGCGGCGTGGCGGGCTCGGCGCGCAGCTCGTCCATCTTGCAGGCGTCCGCGGGCGTGGGCGGCATCAGGGGCGTCGTGATGGACACGGGCGGGAGCATGGCCGGGAGCTCCACGGGCCGACTGGCGTCGCTCGTGGGCGTCAGCGGCTGCTTATCGACGCCGTTCGCGGCCCCCAGCGCGCCGTTGGATGCCGCGTTCGAGGGCGCGCCGGGCGTCGGCGCGGTCGAGGCGACAGGCAGCGTCATATGCGGCGAGGCGGGCGGCGGGCGGAGCTGCGAATGGCGAATGGCCGCCGAGCGCGCAGACCTTGCGCGCGCCGCTTTGGATACTTGGCCGTTGCATTTGGTCGTTTCGCGCGAGTTACCCCCGCCTACCTCCTCCTGCACCCTTTAACTTTCAATACGGAGCTTGGCATGAAGGAGTTAACACCCGCTAACCTCCTTTCCAGAGGTTGAAGTGGAGTGATGGTCCTCAGGTTTCCCTTTTGCGGGAAAGAGCATGCCAGTGTTGGATTTGACCTGCAAGGCGCATGAAGACGCGCGCGAGGAAGGAGAAGGCGTCGCTCTCGCGCCGCTCTAAGGTGCTGGCTGGATTCCTGACGCTCGGTTTGCCGGAGTTGCGGCTGCTGACGTTGGCGCGCGCAGGCGAAGGCGCTGGAGGGGGAGGCGCCGAGCGCGGACGAGGCGCTGAGCTTGGACGAGAGCTCGCAGCGCGAGCCGGAGCAGTCGGCGGAGGAGGAAGAGGACGCTGTGAGCTGCGACGACGCGCTGGAGGGATCGCAGCCGTGCGGTCAAGTGGAGCGTCTACCAAAGCAGAATGGGGCAGAAGATGCGGTGGTGCTGCTGGAAGATGCGACGCCGTACGTTGCGAGCTGCTCGGCGCGCGCTGAGGTGCTGAGGAAACGCAAGCGCGAGCAGGAGGAGCGCGTCGAGGCGCTCGTGCAAGGTTTGGATTGAGCTTTTAGCAAATGGTGGATTCGAGAAGAGGCGATGACGAATCGCGGTGATGTCTAGAGTCTTTTGGTCACGTCGAGGCGATCATGAACTTTTTGATGGCGAGCCTCCAGCAGCACCATCTGGCGTCTCGAGCCGAGTTCGATGCGTCCGACGCACGGTTGTCCCAGAGTCTCCACGCGCACAATCGAGTAAGCCGAAGTTGTTGGGGAAATTCTACATGCTGCGCTCTCTAATACGGCATTGCTGTCGGTATGCTCACAGATCGAGAAGAAGATGAAGATGATCGCGGCGATCCTTCTCCACGAGCAGGAGGGGCAGGAGTAGCAATGATCGTGGAGCAGCGTATTGGCTCGAATGGTCCAACAATGGTGTGTCCCACACATTTTATAGTCGCCTCAGTGGCCTTTCCTTCGCTTTGTCGTGGTGGTGGCAATGGCGGAGCAGGAGGCCGACGATGGCGCGCTGCCGCTGCTCGTGGCGCGGCCGGTGGCGGTTGAGCGGACAGCCGACATGCAGCTGAAGAACTACGTGGACGCGAGGCCGCGCGATTTTTCGTATTGGAAGCTTGGGCCAAAGCATCTGCTGTCATCGATACCAGGGCTCCTGCAGGAGCAGCTCACGGACATGCTGCCGGCAGTAAGTAGTGAGCCCAAAGGCCGATGCACATCCACAACAATGTCTAACTTTGACCGGCTTACCAGCTTTTAGGCGCGAGAGACTTTGTAGGTGCTGGACAGGTTCTCTCAGTCCTGTACCAGCGCTTCACAATCACGCCAGCCATGTGCGCTCAGGTGAGCCAGTGACGACTCTCCTGTGCTAGCCTCAACAGAGACAGAGAGACTGAGATAGCGTCTCTTGTGCAGGTTAGCCTAGAAGTGCTGCGAAGACAGCCAGGGATGCTGCATGAACTTAATGCATTCTATCGCGTCATCATCGACGAGCAGCGGCTCGATGTGAGTATGAATGCTGACTTCGCAACTTGATTGTGGAGGAGAAATCTAAGTATTGCTTTTTGCGCAAGACAGCGACTCACCATGCTGAAAGAGCTGTGGACTCTGCATATCATCAGTGGCGATTTCTACGAGGCTTATTATCTCTATCAAGACGAGATGCGAGCGGTTAGTATTGCTTTGATTTCCTGCTGCTATGCGCGCATCCATTGACTTTTCTCGACTTCAGCTGGATGTTTCAGATGACCATAGACTTTTAGCAAACTTTGGGGCGCTTTGCTACTGGCTTTTGATAATCGAATCGAGTGAGGTTCGCGAGAAGCTCCGAAAGGAGGAAGAAGAAGAAGCAGAAGAAATGGAAGAAGACGATATGGACGGTATGATGCGACCAAAGGTTGAGGATATCGAGAGCCTCATCCAATCCAAGTACGCCTTCAAGTCACCTATTGGCGTATCGGTGCTTTACCAAAATGCAACGAATGCATTACGCCGTGCAGTGGGACTTAGCCCCAACTCTGCAATCTTCCTCGAGTACTACGTTCAGCTGCTGATATTGGTAGGCAATATCGAGACCGCGTGCGACTACTTGGAAAACTTTTACCACGCGCACCCAGACGACCCCCATAGTGCACGAATGGTACGTGAAGGTGCAGTTCTTCTCGTTGCACCAATGCTTGCTCTGACAAATCGCCATTTAGCTCGTAGGGTTCCTCGAGAAATATTACCCCAACTCCCCAAAAGAGCAAGCACGCATCTACATTAAGTGAGTGTGCCTCTTCTAGTCGAATGTTAGCGAACACGCCATAGTGTGGTGCTTACCGATTATTTGTGGATGCATAGATGGATCAGGAACGACCCAGCTGCTATGTATCCAATCAACCGACTGATGGATCTGTACAGGGAAGGCTCCGTGTCAGCGCGAGTGATTGTTGAGGCTGTCGGTTTGTCTTTGGACACCTGTGGTGGAGACTTGTATTTTGTCCAGAGCCCCGCCGTTAGTATGGAGCTATGGAAGAACTTCGCTGAAGCGATCGTTGCAATGGACGAGGAAGAACTTGTACGTGCGTTTAAAGTCGAAGAAGAAGAAGATGGAAACGAGGAGATGAGTAAGCCTCTTTCAAGCTCAAATTTTCTCTCCGACTTTGGATACCATCGTCGATGGTGGATGCGCACCTATTTTGCAAAGCCGAGAAGTATTGAAGAGGTGACAAGGACGGCAACTACAACGCCTGATCTAGTTGATATCTGGGTCTTTCGTGCAGCAGTGGCGGACAGAATGTTCTCCGATATGTTGCCCAGCATGGAAATCCTACGCAAAGCGATGGCGGAGCCTGTGGACGGTATCACACTCAATCATTTGCGCCTGTACAAAAGGTGCGCAATCGAAGCAAGCAGCATGTATGTTCTAGTAAAAGCTAACGGTGATTTGTTGTTGTGGTCTCTCCAGCTTTTTCGGTGTGAAACCAGAGATCACTGAGTCATCAAGCGAACCAGCTGTTATGCCAATTTCTTTGGAGCTGCCGGACACTGTTAGCGAGATTCAACGCTCTTCAATGCTGCCAGTAATGACCGGTGATCCGTTAACCACACGTTTGATCCCTCGATCGGCAGTAATCAAGGACACCCAACACGCCAAGCTCACAAAGGTGTCTGTTCGCACCAACAAGGATGCCGGTGAGATGGATGCAGCGCTAATTGCTGCGCTAGAGAACGCGATGAAGCCAGAAGTGTTTGAGCGTAAGGACACGTTCGAGCAAAAGATGGAGGTATGGGAGAAAGAGGACAAGGAGCGACTTACTGAGCACCCGATTCGTCTACCTGCGTACGTCCGTATGATCGAAGAAGCCACGTATTGCAACCGAAAGGTGTCAACGAAGCACCTATATTCTGTTATCCATCGGGAGCTGGCTCCTGCTGGTGGATATCTCCCGACAGTCGCTGAAGTTGATGCCACTCGCAAATTCTTTGCTGCGAGATGGCGCCACAACTACCGCCAGTACGGCCACCACGGAATGTTGACACGGTACGAAAATTTTCTCAAGCACGAAATCGCGGTTGCGATTCATCACGGCCGAAATGAATTTTCCGTGGAGTTTATCGACGATCTTCTGGCCAAGATGAAGCGCGAGTTGCCAAGCTCGCACATGCACTTTCCGGAGCGTGACGCTATCGTAGCAGAGTTTGATCAGCTGGTCAAGACCGTCTATCGTCTTCGACGCAAGAAGCGCTTTGAAATCAAGAATGCGATGCGTGGACTGGCGCAGACTATTATTGAGATCAAGTTTGATGATATGGTGGAGACCGGGTGGGCTGTATGCAGAAAGAACAACCTCGATATCTTCGTGACACGAGATGATATCTGGAACTTCACATACTCGATTCTGACGACCCACTATATCAAGTACTTCCGCTCCATGAATGGCCGCTCTCGTGTCGTTTTGTTTCAAAAGAGATACGCCGGCTACACAGACCCCAACTTGCTCTATCGCGCCATTCGTCAAAGCAATTATTGGGCTCCTATGCGTTTGAGTCCGTTTCAAGCATATGTCAAGCTCTGGCTGGACAGGCATTACAAGAAGAAGGATGTCGAAGTTGCGGCGGACCGATCCAGGCGACTTGCGATCATGAAAAGGCGACATGCTAGAGAGAAAGAGAGAAAGCGCGACCGTGAGAACACACAAAAAAGACTAAACGGTGCTGCTGCTGCTAGTGATGGCGGAAGGAAGGACAATGCAGATGAGAAAGCTAAGTCCAACGATCCTTCAGGTAGCGACAATGGTAGTGACAGGAGCGAAACCGAGCGCACTGGTGATCAGGTTCCCTCCAACGAAAATGCCACAGCCCCTGCTCACTCTGGTGTAAAGCGGAAGCGTACAATTGAATCTGGCAATAGCGAGCCGAGACAAGGCACGAAGTAGCCGGCGACATTGAGACTAAAGATTCTCGAACACATCATTGCAGATACACATCGAGCAAAAAACGATTTTCCTTTTGCATTTGTCTAACGAATGCGTCGTTTGTTTTGGTGCGCTGAACAGAAGCCGTCTTGCTCTCGATGTCTTTCCTTCTCTTGGAGCAGACTCTCTATCATATCGCTATCAATCTTGTAGTCTCTTACCAAAGCAGAAGCTGCAGTCTCTCGAGCAGTGACATGAGCGCTACAATCACCGACTCGGTGGAGTAAGCGCTGGATGCGATAGCAGCAGTTCCTGCAACGGTGAAATGCGCAGTTGCTTTCTTGCCCGACTCGCGTTTTGCAAGATGATGTATCACAGCACGAACTGATCGGGTTGCGGTCTTGAGAGCTAGCAGAAACACGGTTGGCTGACCAAATAACCGCTGGGGTATCAGTGTTAATGTGGTCGAGAAGTGCCAGCTTGGTTTGATGACGAGCCTTCCGACGGAACTTGGACAACTCGTTCTGGTCGATTTCCGCCTCCAAAGGTGGCGGTACCGAAAAGGATGCTGATGAAATCTGTAATTCCTCGGAGAGAAAGCGTCCAAGCTCACCAGGTGCTCTAAACGGCGTGTCTTCACTCAGCTTCCTAGTAGGTTCTTGTTGAGACTTGAGGGTTGCAAACAAGCCTCTCGTGAGGGGTAGCCGCAAAAAAAGCGGTAGTAAAAAGCGAATCATGGGTGCGATCACCCGCAATAGCTGCCTGTACACCAACCTCCATAGTGTCGTTAGTCCATACTTGGTGAGGTACTGGTTGACCGATTGGATCCAAGCTGATGGGGATTTTGGCTTATTGGCTTGTGTGGAAACCTTCAGAAACGTCACGCTTCTCGCAGCCTCAACTGCAATACGCCATTGCCCGGAGCAGGTTTCTGGTCCTCGAGAGCCGTCGTCATTATCATTCGCTTCATTCGGAGTTGGAGCAAAACTAGCGTTTGCCAAAGACGAAAAGAAGAGCAATGCTGGCTGGTTACGTTCTGTTGGTTCCCAATCGAATACCAAATGCCTTGCACCACACTGTTGTGCTGCGCTGGCCAACTTTCTCATCATTGCATGCTCGACACCGCGATTCAGAGCTCGGCAGCTGAGCAGAAAAGTATCTACTATTAGAGTAACTTTGCCGTCCTTCGATACAGCACGGCAAGTTGCCGAGCTGACGAGTCCATAGTGACCGAACCGATCCGTCACCCTTGCACAGAGTACCAGTCGCTGAGCGGTAGAGGCATGCGACTCGAGCTCTTCACGAACCAAACGTTTAGAGAAGCTTGTTGACGTATTGAACTGATTTGTGCGATGATGCAGCTGCAGAACGCGAGTTAGCGTGTCTTCTCTAGCACTGCAGACCCTCTCATCACCGGACGACAACTCTTCAAACTCGATGCGGATCCCCAGCGAACTCAGGAAAGCCGTGTGCGTGGACGACTCTCTTTCTAGCTGCTCCCGCTCCTTGTTCATTTGGTAAAATCGAGTGCGTTCGCGATCTTCTCGCGTTGCTGCAGCATTAGCACTCGTAGGACCACTAATTCTTTGAAGTGGTGTATCAAAGACCCACTCGTGCTCTAGAAACATCGGCTTGAAATCCTCGGGAAGGTGGATCACACTAACCATGGGGAGTGCCGTCGACACTTCACTGCACTCGACCGGATTGTCGTCAATGAACACGAACGAGTCGAGTCCGAGCGACAGCTCATGCGCGATCGCGCGAATGTTGCTCGACTTGGACTCCCAGTTGATCTTGGCGACTGTGATGTGCTCGTCCAGTTTGATCGGCATCTCCTCTCGTCTCGTGGCAAACACTTCTTGAACATCCCTCTTGATGTTCTTGCTGCTCAAGCACAGCAACAGACCTCTCTCTTGCTGCTGAGCGAGCACAAATCGTTGGAGCGACTGAAACTGTGGAGACAACTTGATGGACTGAGCACCGACTTCGGCCACAGCTCCTCCCCACAATGTGTTGTCACAGTCGAGCACGATGCACTTTTTGACTTCGGCTGGTGAACGGAGTACTCGACTCACCTGCCGGCAAACCTGAAGAGCGAGCACGTTCAGCATCTGCTGTGTGAATGGCGCATGTTCTCTGTGGTCAGCCAGCGCGTCGTAGAATGCTGCGTCTGGGTATTGCCATCGGAAGAGGTCGAGAACGAGAGATGAGGGGTGGAGCTTCACGATGTGGCTAGGAGTCGACTGCAAGCGGGAGATGGCGAGCCGCTCAAGCGCAGTGTGCTGCTCTGTCAGCTCAAGAGACGAAGGGCAAAAGAGCACGACCACTGGTGGTCGCTCGCAAGTCAGCGATGCGTACTGCTCCAAGTCGCTCACGAAGCTGTCGAGGCCTCTTGGGAGAGACGGCGAAGGTGTCGAGTTGTTCACGGGCACAGTCGATGGCTGGAGCTCTGGATGAGCAGCCTCGAGGTCGCCCACACGCACTAGCAGCACCACGAGGTCCACTTTCTGGTTGCGGGTGTCTTCAGGTGCTGCGACCGCATCAATCCACTGCGAGCCGTCCGCGAGACTGCCGTACGTCAGCCAGTCGATGTGCACGGAGCCTTCACCCACGACCTGCCTCACTGTAAGCGGTTGGACTTCACGAAGCTGCAAATGAAACAGCAGCACGTACAGCGTCCAGCAGAGCGCGCAGCGGTCGCGCGAAGGCCTCGTCGCACGCGAAGGACCCGCCGACGACGGCCCGCATGGCCAGCAGCTGGATGGCCAGCGATCACCAGCGAGGCACGAGAACAGAGAAGCGGCACGGTACGACACTCGACAAGCACATTAGCGTGTACTGAGTGTGATCCTGGAGCTTTCCATGACTACCATGGCATTGCGAGGACACCAAGCGGTTGTCAGTCCTCCTGGTTGTCTAGTAGTCGATAGAATAATGGGAACGACAAGCAGGAAGAGGCTGAGCATTGGCCGTTGATGCACACCCAACCAAGACTCGACAGTTGTTGTTGTACTGGATGGTCTCAGTCGGTGTCGACGCGAGCGATGACACGGCATCAGTCCTAGTGTCGACGGCTCAATGGATGGAGGTTGCCTATCGAATCGGAAGCTAGCCCAACGCCGAGAATTGCAGATCACTAAGCGGTCTTTAGAGCAAATTCGTCACAGAGTTCGACAGGACAGACTCAATCTCTGACGAGAAAAAAGTCGGCAACGACAACAAGGTCCTCTTGGCTACCTTCCAGACGGGTGCCAACACCATTGAGCCAGCAGTGAACGCGAACGACACGACTGAAGACGAGATACTTGTGCTGCTTTACAAACGCAGCCAGTGACTCCCATCACTCGATTCCGAAGCACTTGCAACTTCTACCTTCAGTGCGACGCCTTCGTCCGCTTTTCCAGTCAGTAGGACACACAGCCTCATCAAGCACCCGCATCGGTCTCTCCACTCGACGCAAGCCTCCTCGGTGAATCTGCCTCAAGGCATTTCCACCAACCCACCGTCTCACCCTCATCAACCTGCCACTTGAAGTGTGCAAACTTTTTTTTTCAAATCCTGCCGCCGTGGTCCACTAGTCCCTTCCGCCTACTCCTCCCCCATCTCTAGGCAGCACTCTCCTTCTCCCGCGTCACCAAGCAGGCTCTTTCCCCTTCTCGCCCACTCGCCGAGCATGCCCGCCGACCGCAAGCGCTCGTTCCGCGCCAAGTACGCGCTGGAGCTCGGGCTGCGGCCCTGCGCGCTCGACGCCTCGACGCGCGAGGTGCTCAAGGTCCAGTGCGCCTTCTGCGCAGCCTTCGGGCGCGAGCCGCCGCCCGCGGACGGCGCCGAGCCCGCGGAAGGCGCCGCGAGCTCCAGACGCGCCAGGCCGCGCACCGTCGCGACGTGGAACCCGCCGCTGCGCGCCGACAACATCCGCCTGCACGCGCGCGCGCAGCATCCGGCGCGCTTCGGGGCGTACGCGGCGCTGGTGGCGCGCGCCAGGGCCGACGGATCGCTGCGCGCGGCGGCGGACGCTGGCGCGGCGGCCATTTTCCCAGCGCTGAGGGACGGGAGGAGCGACGTCGGCGCCGTGGAGCTCACGGCCGTCTCGGGGGCTGCGAGGGAGCTGCTCGCCTTCTTCGGCGACGTGCAGGTGGGAGGAGAAGGAGGTGGAGATGCGGCTGCAGGAGGAGCGGAGAGAGCGGAGACGCCGCTGCCGTCGCCTATTGCGGCGGTGGGGGAGGCGGCGGTGGCGGTCAAGAGGGAGGAGTGGACGCCGCTGCTGGTCAAGCAGATCGGCACGCCCGCCATTGTGACGGAGCTCCTGGACAACCTTGTGAACCTCGTGGACGAGCGGTCCCTGGCGGACGCCAACGAGGAAGGGAAGGGCGCGGAGGACAACGACCGAGGAAGGAAGAGGAGACAGATGCGGCAAGGAGGGAGGGAGGACGCGCTGACTGAGGAGGAGCAGCAGCACCAGCAAGGACAGGAGGTCGCGGCTGAAGAGGAGACCCCGACTAGCTTCAGCAACGGGAGAGCGGGCATTCGACGCATTGTGAGCGATGGCCCACGGGGCAGTGCCGACAAGTTCGTGAACTATGTCAAGAGCCCTGGAGAGCTGGCGCGTGCGCAAAAGCTGCTGGCGATGGGGCTTTCGTTCGAACAGACAGCACAAGTGATGGGACTCGCTTTTGCTGGATTTGGTGACGCACGAGAACCGGTCACCACAGCAATTGTCGCGGAGTTTGCACGCGTGTCCGTTGCATCAGCGCTCGAGATCCTGTCGAGTCGCATGCGCCGCAGCTGGACGTATTCGCTCGCGATCGATTTGTCGAAGGATTCCACCGCGTCCTCCCGCCCTCCGAGCATTCAAGACGCCGACGCGAGTCTTCATGAAGCGCACTACCGTGCCATCGACGTTCGCTTGAATCTCCCGGCTACCCTGATCGATGGGTCTACCGACGTCACAAGCTTTCATCTTGTTGCCCTTCCGTTGCTCCCGTTTGAGCACTCGCTCGAGCGCACATTGTCGTATCTCACGAACTTCCTCTCTGTACTCGATCCGACCTGGACGCGAAAGCTGCTCAGCTGCAGCAGCAACGGAGCGGAGTCTGCTGTGGAGAATGTTGTTGGCCCCGAAACTCTTTCGCCGACATCTCTTGCGCATAGAATCGCTCTTCACACCGTTAGCGCTAACCCGACCGTCGAGCGACCATTTTACCGTGTCTGGCGTCCAGCGCAACATCTGTCGGATGCCATGAAGCGTGCGCTTGATGAGATCAAAGGAGCGATTGTTGTCAACGGCGTGCGCGTGGATGCCGGGTATTTGAGCTCCCTATGCAGCGTGACAACATTTCTACGGGGACAAGAACGTTGGATTCGCACGCACGGTCGCTGCCCGGTCTTCAGCATTCGCTGCCCTTGGTCGTTGATGGAAGTGACACAGTGGCTGCTGGCTCGACGCGAGGCTGTCAGCGAGCTATACTCGGGAGCAACGCAGCTCAGTTCGACCATCTACCCGTCTGACATTTTCTGGGTCGTCTTGTTGACCGTCGTAGACGTACTCACTCTCATGCGGCATGTGCGAGACGATCTCAACGCATTTCCAATGCGCTCAAGCCGCGAGTCACGCCGTATACTCGTCGATAGTGTCCGCACACTGATGGACAAGACTGGCATCACATCAGACGGAAGCACCGGGGCATTCGACGTCGAACCGAGTTTTACATTTGGAGACAATGTGTCAGTCTTCGGTGGATTCCAGTGGATGCGTGATCCGGCGCTGATCACCTACATCCGGTCTCTCAACCTATCGAGTCGCCGTCTGTACACCGACATGTTGCCGGCAAGCCAGGGGCGTGCCGAGTTTAGTATCACGTGCTTCGTCCTTCGAGCAGTGTTCTCGGTCGCTCAACTCGCAGGTCCCGAAGCATTCTACTTCAACGAAACCCACACCATGAATGACGATACTGTCCGAGATATGACGAACGCGCCGCCAACGCTGCCGCTTGAGTTTGCTGCGCTCAGCCGCACTCATGCTGTCGACTTGGTTGAAGCCCACAGCTCGCGTCTTCAGTCCGCCTTTGGCGGACGATTTTTGGATCGTATAAGCGGGGATATGGAGCGGCTACGTGTGCTCGCGGGACCTGCGAGCTCCGATCCTAGTCGCAAATCCCCATTCCGTGCTCAGTTGGAGCGCATGGAGGCGCAGTCGTTCCACTCGGCGTGGGATATCGTTGCTGGACACGGGTTGACATCGCTGCGGCGATTCGCTGCAGGTCTTGCGACGGTACTTCCGCGAACAACAGCATCCGAAGCGAAGCCAGCTGCTTCAGCTGAGAACGTACTCTTCCCAGTCAGCGACGAGGATCAGTTCCGCTCTTTATTTGCTGATTTGGCTGTTGAAGGGCGTCTGCACTGTGCGCAAGCGACGGAACTCATGCAGCGTTGAGTCAGCTATCAATAGGAGCACCTTCGTGAAAGCTGAAGTTGGAGCAGTAAATTTAGATAATTGTAATATCGCTGCGCATCTACTCGTGTCAATCCGCTTCAGCCCCCAGCAATTGCACTCGAGCGAGGATGATGGATCTACCGCAGCAACGCGAGCGGCTTGAACAATTTATGACTCAGGGACGAGCACCCAAAAGTCCATTGCGTGCTACGAATGATGTGTCAGACATTGCTGGCGCCCGACCACTGCTGCCTGCATACGCGTTCACCCACAAACCGCATTTCTACGACCCTCACGATATCAAGGGCTCCACGAGCAAGCAACTCCACCCGACAACTCGGCGCGTGGGCAACGATGACGCCTACAAACAGCTCCCAATTGAGGGTTCCTTGCCGCAACCTCATGGTTTCCGCACCGATCGTGTCGTCAACCCTCTGAATCCAGAGTACAGACTCCCGTCTTTCACTCCTGCGCCGCCGGTCAGAGATATCGACTTGCAAGAAAGTCTATAGAATGCTTAGAGAATGTCTAAAACGCATTCTTGTTGACTGCAACAGGTAATTCCCAAGTTCATGCGTGATAGCTACAACGTCAGTGACATTGAGGGTACCAAGAGCAAACGTCGTGAAGTCGCAGTACCCCGGGATCCCATGAAGCTGGTTTGTATTTGCATGGTACTGGATTCGAGTATTACGCTCATGGCCATGTTGGGCAGGATGATTTACCGGGTGCTCAACCCGGGTGGCATCCACGACACAAACGTGCACTACGAGAAAACCCGCCACGAGATATTCTGGATGCGCGGGATATTACTGACGTCGATTTTAAGTCCAGTCGTGTCACGTGCGGTACCGCTTCTTCTTACCCTTATGCGCTCTTTGTTTGGCAAATGCTCACATGTTTGGCATCAATGACAGTAACGTGCTGAATCCCGTGTACACGGTGAATGGCATCACGGTTGAGGACGACCCGCTCTCTCATCCAGCTCCACAACATCCATTTCGCAACAAACCAAGTTTTGCATTAACCACGAGCGACATTCTTGGCGCAAGCTGTAGTGATCCAGCCAAAAGTGTGGTCGCAGGTATCGTCAATGAGCAACGGCGCCACTTCCGCGCGACAAATGAGACTGCTGACATCAATGGGGCTCACGCTGACACGCTCGCACACAGCATCCGCAGCGAGCGCCGGGTGGATCCGGTGTGGCCGCGATATCGTGCTTTGGATGGTGCTCCTGCTGATGCCAGCGCCATTTCGGTCGGTAAATCAATCGTATTTGCAGACCTCATTGCCGTTCAAGACCGTGTACAGCGTGAAAAGGAACTGCGTGAGGAGCAAGAACAACAGAAGAAGCCGTACGTAGTAAGCGGTGTTGGCAATATCGGGCTTGTACAATCCCAAACGCGACCTGGAAGACGTGCATCAACGTCATCGACCGTATCAAGCGGAAACACGACGGCAAAAATTGCAGTTAAGCGAGCAAGTGCGAGCGCGGGAGATTCGAGACCCCCGGGAACGATATCAAGCCGAGTTCCGGTGGCAGAGCGAAAGCAAGCCGAGAGTCGTCGGGAAGATATTGAGCTCGTACGGCAGCTGTCATAGGCATATCTAGACAGGATACACTAGGAATGTTGAAAAGAGCCTCAATTGATTTTTTGTTGGTGATTCCTCTATGCATTAGACACACAGAACAGTTCTGCAACGACCATTTAGGTCAGGTCGAAGAAGTCTTCCTCATGCGGTGGCTGGTGTACAACAGGAGCAGCCGGAGTCGGCACTGGTGCAGGTGCTGCCGCGGGAGCTGGCGCCGGAGCCTCACTTTCTGGCGCAAACTCGAACGAAGTGTCCTCCGGCATCTTGAACTCGAGTTCATCGGAGTCTGGCATGGCGAACTCGAGCGAGTCAAAGTCAAAGTCCGTCGAAGTTGCGCGCACGTCCATGCTGCCCATACCCGTCGAGATCCCATCGACATCGTCAGTGTCGCCGGCTGCCGTTGCGTAGTCAGAATCAATCGCCTCAGCAGGAGCTGGTACTGGTGCAGGCACAGACACGGGGGCTGGAGGTGGAGCCGCAGCAGCGACTGAAGCAGCAGTCACAGCCACAGGAGCAGCGACACTGGCAGGCGACGCACTCACTGGTGCTGGAGCAGGGCGAGAACGGTTCTCGGGGGCAAACGGGTTGCGAGCAGGCTTGGTGTCCGCAGCAGGGGCGAACGGATTGCGGGAGGGCTTGGCATCAGCCGGAGCAAACGGGTTGCGCGAGTTGGAGGAGCCCGTACGGCTGCCAGTCCTGTTGTTGCTGCCGCTAGCCGTTCGTGAACTAGGAGCCGACACGCCGGCGCCGCCGTAGACTGACAACTGCCGCGAGACGCGTCCGACCTGGTTGTCTAGAAAGCTGAACACGGCCTTGCGGATCGTGGCTTGCACGAGCGCATCGTCGCCCATCTTGAACCCCCTGACGAGGTCCTCCTCGGCCGCGCACTCGTCGGACGACAGGTACGAGTCGTCCTGCAGGTGCGCCATGTACTTCTGGTCTGCGGCGGCGACATCTCCGAGCGCGAGCTGGAGCACCGTCTGGCTGAGGAAGCACTTGTGGACGTTGGGCTTCTGCTCGAGCTGCGAGAAGATGGCGACCATGCGGTCCAGCAGCTCGATGGCCTCCTTGTACTGCCCTCGCTTGGCCATGAAGCCCAGCGTCTTGCGGAACGCGTCGACCGCAAAGTGCGGCTTGTCCTGCGACTCGAGCAGCGAGCACGCGCGCAGATACAGCTCCCTCGCGTCCTTGTCGCTGCCTCCATTCTCCTCGAACACGCCCGCGGCCTTGATGAGCGCGTCGGCCGCCTTGCCCAGCTCGCCCATGTCCCCGTACTGGCCGCTGGCGGCCTCGTACGCGCGCTTGACCTCCTCCAGCCGCGCCTGCGAGCCCTTCTCGACCTTGAGCTGCTGCGTCGCCACGCGTGCCACGCCCTCGAACGCCTGCGCCGCGCGGAAGCTCGACTGGTTCTTCTGCTGCGCGCCCGCCGCCTGCGTGAACGCGCGCTTGGCCGCTTCAAAGTCGCCGGCCGCGCGGAACGCCTCGCCCGCGCGCTCGAGCAGCGGCGCCGCGCTCAGGTAGTCGGGCGACGCGCGGAACATGGAGCGCTTGGCCAGCAGCTTGTCCGCCTGCCGCTGGAGCTCGAGCGCCTCGGCCTGCTTGCGCTGCTGCATGGCCGCTGGAAGCTCTCGGTCGGAGTGGGGGCGACCGCTAGTGATGGAGCGTGGCGTTGTGCGGAGGAGCTCGCAAAAAGGAGGGGCGCGAGTGATTGTCGTTGAAACGTGAAGATGCGGGGGAGACCACTTGCTGTTCGACGCAGTGCGAGCGTGAGGGCGCTGGTTGGATTTGAGATGGAGGGCAACATGAGAGTGGAGAAGCCAAGAGAGAGAGAGAGTAGGGGAACGAGACAGGAAGAAGGACGAAGACGGCGTTGCGACGGCAGGGAGAAGAAGGGATATACTTCCCACAGTTGCTACACGATATCGAACTAGATACATGTAGCTTTCACGGCGAGTGCGGCACACTGCACCGCGCAGCGAGAGACTAGAGTCTGCTCAACTGCATACGTCTTAATGACGCCCCGCTGTAGTCCGGGAGGAAGCTGGCTGGCCGCGCATGTCAACCGAAGTTACGAAGACGCGTCCCCTCGACGGCACTCTCGTGGTGGAGTCGTCAAGCTGAACGTCGCGCGCGTTGCTTGGTTTTCGCTGGCGCACGACACTCGCTCATCGACGCAGCCCTCGAGTGTGGCTGGGCAGCAGCAGACAGACGCAGCTTGGTTTTCGCAAGCGTCCGATGAAGCCGCCACTTGAGCCTCCGTGAAGATCTTGAGCTTGGACGCACAGCTGAAGCCGAGGCGAGGCGCTTGGTTTTCGCGAATGCCTGGATTCAGATGAGCCGTAAGGTCTGCTCTTGATCACGAGAGGGTGAGTCTTCGCCTTGGTCTTCTCGCGCGGTGGATGCTCAAGCGCGTGGCCCTGGGTCGTGAACCGCGGACAGCAGTCGCTTGAGCTCCATCTTGAAACTTGCCAACTGAGGAGAAGAGAACTAGGCGTCGAATCCCTCGTCCTCGCATGTTGAAGTCCTCACGCTTTGATGACATCCCTTCCTTTCACTTGCAAAGTGTATGTGAGCCATGATGAACGAGGAGGGATGGCGCCCTCTACTTTCCAACGGTCTGATGAGCAACCAGGACTCGACACTTGTATTGCAAAGAGGAACGAGAGAGCATGCAGCCTTGCGTTGGCATTCACGATGCAACCAATGAGCGCGCGACGAAGCCCGAGAGATCTAGCAGGTCGACTCGACCGCGTCGACGCCTTGAGAGTTCTCGTGAAGCTCGATTTCTTTCTGGCTCTCCATGCCCGCGTGATTCAGTCGGTTGAGCCGTTCGTGCTTATGCTGATGAGACGTTAGTTGGTGACGGCTATCTTTCAGACGCAGCTGTGACGACTATCTCTCCGTTTGTAGATCCTAGTGTCAACATTGACGAGACGATAATTGGTGATGTTTATGTTTCGGACGAGGTTGATCCGTTCATGGATCCTACCGACGATGATGTGGACGAGACTCCATTCGGTGATGACTACATTTCAGACACAGTTGATTTATTTGTGGATCCTAGCGACGATGATGTGGAGGAGACGCCATTCGGTGATGACCGGGTTAAGGCTTGTTAAGCCAATGATCAATAAGGTCGAGTTTCTCTCTGGCATGGACAGCTCAGTTGCTCGCGTGCTCGTGTCACAGTTTAGCCACCCGCTTGTAACTCGGGACGAGTTTGTCGAAAGTGAAAAGTAGATACCTTTTAGCGCTCCTTGCTGTGGCCGCTCCACCTCGAAAGTTGGACCGAGTGGCACGAGCTGAGACGCCTAGAATGGGAGGCAGCGCTTCAGCTTGCTTTTGCGTGTACTCTTTTTCTTGGCTGCCTCGATTGACTTTTCCGCAGAAGGGGTTTTGGCCAGGAAGGAGAGTGCGCGATCAGCCAACTTCTTTTGATCGTCGTTCCCGCTACGACTGAGCTCCACAAGTAGCGAGATAGCGCCTGCGGATATAATCGCTGCTTGATTGGCCTCATTTTCGATAGCCAAGTTCCCCAGAGCACCAGCCGCGTTTTCTTTCTGACCATCGGTTCCCGTGCGCATCAGCTCGACAAGAAGTGGGATGGCACCCGCAGACGCAATCTTGACCTTGTTGGTGGCGTTGACACACAAGTTTCGGAGAGCACCAACGCCATTCTCTTTTTGAAGTTCATTTCCGGTGCGTATGAGCTCAATGAGAGGTGTTGCGCCTCCCGCTGACACGATCATAACCTCGATCTCGTCGTTGACCGCCAAAATTCTGAGGGCTTTCGCAGCATTCGATTTCTGAACATCGTTTCCCATGCGGACCAGCTCTATCAGAGGCGAGATACCACCCGCAGCTTCGATAGCAGTCTTGTTGTCAGCGTTGACAGACAAATTTCGAAGAGCACCAGATGCATACTCTTTCTGGCTGTCGTTTCCGTTGCGAATGAGCTCAATTAGAGGCGGAATGCCACCGACGGTTGCGATCGTAACCATGTTGGTCTCGTTGACAGTCAAATTGTTGAGAGCACACGCCGCATTATCTTTCTGAGGGTCATTTCCCGTGCGAATCAGCTCGATGAGAGGTAATATACCTCCAGCAGATGCGATCGTAACCATGTTGTCAGAATTGAAAGACAAGTTTTTGAGAGCACCCGACGCATAGAGTTTCTGAGTATCGGTTCCAGTCCGAGCCAGCTCAACAAGAAGAGGGATGGCACCCCCCGCTGCGATTGCGATCTCATTCGCGTCATTTACTGCCAGATTTCTGAGAGCACCCGCTGCATTCTCCTTTTGGTCATCGTTCCCAGAGCGAATGAGCTCAATCAGCGGCGGGATACCACCCACAGTAGCAATTGTGACCCTATTCATCTCGTTAACAGAGAGTCCAATAAGGGCACCAGCAGCATACGCTTTCTGGTTATCCGTTCCAGAGCGAATCAGATCAATGAGAGGCGGGATGCCACCTGCCGATGCAATCGTAACTTTGTTGGTGGCATTCGCAGCTACATTTTTGAGAACGGCAGCTGCAGTCTCTTTCAAATCATCGTCCCCTGTGCGGATTAGCTCAATTAGAGGCGGAATACCTCCTGCAGATCCAATCACGGCTTCATTCTCAGTATGAACGGACAGATTTTTGAGTGCACCAACACCATACGTTTTCTGGAGATCGTTTCCTGATCGTATCAGCTCAACAAGAGGTGGGATACCACCCACAGATCCGATCGTGATCTCGTTGTCGTTGTCGACAGCCAAGTTTCTGAGGGCATTAGCTGCATACGCTTTCAATGAATCGTTGCCATTGCGAACCAGCTCAACGAGAGGAAGAATACCGCCAGCGGTCGCAATTGCTGTCAAGTTACCGGCATGGATTGCGAGACTACTTAGAGCCCACACCGCGTTTTCTTTCTGGGAATCGTTTCCGCTGCGGATCAGCTCGACGAGAGGTGGGATGCCTCCCGCATCTGCAATTACAGCCTTGTTGTCAGCATTTACTGCCAGGTTTCTTAGAGCGCCGGCTGCATTCTCTTTCTGACTCGGATTTCCATTGCGAATTAGCTCAACAAGAGGTGGAATGGCACCCGCAGATGCGATACTGGCTTTGTTTACGTCGCTATTCAAAGCCACGTTTTGAAGAGCACAAGCTGCCTTCTCTTTTTGAATGTCATTTCCAGAGCGAAGAAGATCAGTGAGTGACTTGATACCTCCTTCGGACGCGATCGCAAGGCGGTTGGCTTCATTTTCTTCAGCCAAGTTTGATAGACTACAAATTGAGTCTAGTTTTTGACTGTCATTGCCGGTCTCTGAGAGAGCGACAAGGTTCCTGATATTCTCATATCCACTTGTCGGTTTCGATGTGTTACTAGCTTCGTTGTTTTGCGTCTTTGAATAGTCAAAACTCTGATTTTGTTTTAGAACATCATTTCCACCCACGCGGTAACCACAGAAGCAGCATAAACTGGCCGTTGCTGGTAAAACTTTGAAGCAGTTGCTACAAGATAGCTTAGAAAATTGCGTTTGCATTTTCTCTTCCGCATCAGATAATTCTTTCAGCTTTACAATGGCATCTTGCAATGAACAACGCTTCTTTCGGTCAGCATAGGTCATGCGCTCGATCAGCTCCCACACTTCATCAGAGATTATATCCGGTCTGTCAGGAATCTCCCCTCGACTCAAATTGTACCGAACATCGTCGTCCGATAGGTGCATGAAAGGTGGCTCACCTGTCGCTGCCTCGAAAATACACATGGCAAGCGAGTATACATCCGAAGCAAATGTTGGCTTGCTCTTCAAACACTCGGGTGCTCGCCACCGCAAACCACCTGAGACCGGACTGGCTGGTTGGATAGCATTTGTCTTCGATAGCGTCGAGGAAGATGTCTTCACCGTACTTAAACCGAAGTCAGCAAGCTTGGCATACCCATCGGCTCCAACCAGAATGTTGTTCAGCTTCAAGTCGCCATGCACTACTTGCTTGTTGTGAATATACTCAAGACCAAGAGCAGACTGATACAGCATTCGCCACATCATACGTTTGTTGGAAGAATTCGCCAAATAGTCCGCCAGATTGCCGTTCACAGCATCCTCGCAAACAATGAAAGGCGGTGAGCTCACATGAGATGCACCAAACATTTTGATCACATGTGGGTGGTTCAGATTGTACCAGATGCTGACCTCGTCAATGATCTTGTCTTGTGCTACTGACCCAATCGACGCATCGTCCATGAGTAGACACTTGACGACCACTCTGGTACCAGCTCCCCACGTCCCGTGATGTACAGATCCAAACGATCCGCAAGCGAATGGTTCAGAATCAAACTTGACGTCGTCTCTTGGAATGTACCACGGCGTCAGTGGCTTCACCTGCATTTTCGATCCTCGAACAAGAGTTGCCATCATTGTCTTCATCATATCCAACATCTCTTTGCTCTGCTTGTCTGCGTGACGCTCCCTCTCACACAATAAATTGGCCATGGCTTCCTGCTGCAACTGAGACGTTTTCAGATCGGCCATGACGACACCAGTGTCGCGCACCATTTTATCAAGCATACCCTCTTGCTTCTTTCGATCAAACTCATATTGTTGTCGCCAATCCATCATGGCGCCAATTGATGTTAAGTTCAGCATTTTGAACACCATGTCAATGTCTTCGTGGAAGCGCTGTAGCTTCTCCATCAATTTATTGTGCTGCAGTAGTCTTGATACGAGTTTCTTGCTGCGATAGTCGACGAGGAACTTCCAGTAGTCTGCTACGAGAGCGACGTACCGATCGAGTTTGTCAGGAGCTGGCAAGCTTCCTCGTTCGTTCATTGACTGAAGTTCAGTGAGGATAGCATTCAGCCGGGCGTGTACACGGGAGCACGCATCTTGTCCCTCCTTGAGTTCTTGACAGAGCTGATAGATGGTCACAAGCGTGCTTACGATGCTTCCGGCACCTGGTACGGCGATGTCAAGCAAAACCATTTCACCAGTTGGCAGGTAAGTTGGTCGGTTGGTAGTTCTGTGGGGAGTGAAATGTATTTTGAAGACATGCCAACCAGTCTGTGAAGGTTTTGGCACCCTCGTTATAGCATTCTGGGATGTTACCGTGGGTTTCAGTACTATATTTATTTTACTATCAAGCCAAGCTAGAGCAAGGAATTGGAATATCAATGAGCCAGCAGTCACCTGTTCCAATAAAAATGGCTTTTCTTGGAGTATCTGGCCTGCTGTGTTGCATTCTTTTGCCGCATCGTCTACAGTAATTGGTAGCAAGATCTTGAGCCGTACATTTATATCCGGTGAGATCCAAACCGTGCTATTCTTGAGTACGAAGGAGAAACGGTCTCTGGGCGGTTTTTTCAAGATGCTTCACAATTTTGCACTTCGCAACATGCGAAGTACAACCCACGCAGCGTCCGCCAGCGCAATCAAAACCTATCACACCATGTATCACTGCACTCTCGCACGCTCATGGGAAATCTGGAGTGCTGTACATTAAGCTTTGGCTTGAATGCAAGGAATAAATGAGAGACAATTGATTCATTGTCCTGTTTCATGAATGTAGGGGCACTCCATGGCTTCACAGCAATAAAAGTTCCTGTCGGCAGCAAAATCAAGATCCCATAGCCAATTTGGCCGGAAGAGTATCGAAAATGTCTCGACCAGATCCTTTCGTTGCCTTCCACCTTGAAACACACTTGTTCTTCTCTGATTCCTTGTAGAATGACTTCGGCTGAAACGCTCAGACAAGCGCAAAGCGTACCAAACGAAGAGCTTTGTTTCACGTTGGCTACATACCGGTATCTGTGCTAGGCATAGCAATAAGGACTCATATGGGTCTCCTGGCATTGTTCGCTCATAAAGCATGTGGCATAGATCGTCAGCAATACCTAATATCGAAGGCAAAACACGTCACCAGCTGTACAGATGGATTGAGCATCACATCGCTTGCTGAAGACGTAGGAAGGTGGATCATTCCTTAGAGGCAATTTCAAGATTCCACATCGGATACTGTAGAAGTAGATATCAGAGTATGCTCAAGGTGTATTATTGATCTCAAACGAGGGCACGATCAATTTCCATGGTGATTGGATTTGAACCTGAATTGATAGCGCAGCAACAAGTACGCAAAAGCTAGACGTTCTTGCCATCGGGGCATTACCATCTCAGCTATTTGAGCAACCTAGTGCCCGTGCTTCACAACAGCGCGGTAGCGCACCGATCCATCGCGCACCATGCCGAGCGCCTTGTTGACCTCGCTGATGGGGAGCACCTGCACCACCGGACGCACATTCTTCTCGGACGCGAGCTGCAACATCTCCTTGATGTTCGAGACGCTGCCAATGAAGCTACCGACGATCTTGCGGCCCTTTGGCACCAAGTTAAACGGGTATAGCTTGACCTGGTCGTTCGGCATACCCACCATGACGAGTGTACCACGGAACGACAGGAAGGTCATGAACAAGTCGTACGGCATGTTGGTGGCGTCGGCCGTAAGCAGCAGCACGTCGATGGTTCCCGCCGCCTTCTGTGCCTCGGAATCGTCGCCATAGCTAACGAACTCATCAGCACCCAGCCGTAGTGCCTCAGCCTTCTTCTTGTCGGAGCGCGAGAAAGCTACGACGGTGCCTCCCATGGCCTTGGCGAACTGCACAGCCACGTGCCCAAGTCCACCAATGCCGATGATGCCGACGCGGTCTCCAGGCTTGACGCCTCCCTCCTTGAGCGCCGAGAACACCGTCGCACCAGCGCACATGAGCGGTCCCGCCTCCTCGGACGAGATGGTGGCTGGGATCTTGAACGTGTGCGAACTAGGAGCACGCACATACTCGGCAAAGCCGCCGTAAGTCGGCGTGCCGTCCTCGTACTTGTGGTTGAACGACCACACGGCTCGAGGGCAGTAGGTGTCGGCTCCCATCGCGCAGGCCTTGCAAGGCTTGTCGGCGTCCTTGTTCAGACACGCCCACACCTGCGCACCGACGCCAACGCGGTCGCCCACCTTGAGTGTCGAGACTCCAGAGCCCACCTGGGTGATCTCACCGACGATCTCGTGTCCAGGGACGCATGGCACCTGGAACGGACCCCAGCCACCGTCGATGGTGTGCAAGTCGGTGCCGCAGATGCCGCAGTGCGAGACCTTGATCTCAACGTCTTCGGGACCGAGCGGGCGGGCCTCAAACTGCCACTGCCGGACGGGTTCGTCCTTGGAGAAGGCAGCGTAGGCCTTGACGGTGCGTTGAGCAGCGGTCGACATGGTAGAAGTGAAGAGAGAAGTTGACTGGTTGGCTGGCTGTTGTAGTCGCTGGAAAGTTGCGAAGTGAGCCTAGAGGTCAAGCATTCGTCAAAACCAGTGAGGATAACCGCCCGCCAGCCCAATTGACACGATGTTGGTCTTCATTATGCTTGCCGAGCGCTCCAGCTGGAAGTGCAACTTGCTCAAGAGTATGACTGGAATGTTGGTTGTGCGTTTTGTAGACTTGTTGACGCGGTTGGCTCACCGCGTAATGCGGACAGCATAGATGTGATTGCAGCGAGTGGCTAATAATGCACAAGCGTCATCATGACAACACGGCACTGCTGCTTGCGATAACTCGTGTCGTGAGACCCTTCTCAAATACGTTGGTCGATCAGCGTGCTCCTGCTCTTTGGGGCTGTCTTGAGATCTTTGGTGGCTTCGTTTGGGGTCATAGCAGTGTACCGTGCAATTAGGGTTTTAGCTGAGCGAGTTCCATTGTGCCTGTCCTAGGCTTACAGGTGTGCTTTGAAGAGCTCGCAAGGATTGGTCGCTCGTTCTCAACGTGAGGAGAATGCGGGTTTTCCTCGGATTAGATTTTAGATTTAGAGTAGTTCGATGAACAGCTCATTCTAGATTTTTCCGCGTTGGCCTCAAGCAATAGCTGACTCGGCCTCCAAGGACGCGGGAGCGATCTTCAGGCTCGCCCTCACGGCTCACCAGCAGTTTTTACCCACCATACCACCCCCGTGGTCTGCCCTGAGTATCCTCTCTTCGCAAACACCTCCGAGGCTAGCTCATAACTTCGAATGAACTGATTTTCGCCCTAAACGCGCGTTGGGAAGCAGAAACTCATAGCCAGCCGTCGTGTCGATTGCGGAACGTCACCAACATTGCGAAGAGATCCCAAATAATAGCCACAAATGAGGTCCGTTGTTGCCGCCATAGGAGATCTGCATGGCCAGTTATCGAGAGCCAGCAAAGGAGAAACTCGATCAACTCAGCTGGTACCCATGCGAGCCTCATGGACTTTGTATTGCTCGCGTTACGATGGGAAGTGCCACCTGTTTAAGATTGCATGTAAATTGGCCTTGCCTTCGAATTTCGCTGCTTTCATTGTTTTCTTCACTGCAACTTGATGCAATATTCTTTTGACCAGATTCATCTTCGTCTGCGTGTGGGGCAGGAGCAATAAATTGATCAGCAGAGATTCTTGTCCATCCCATTCATAATGATTTTTGGTATCATGGAGGCAATCGCACTCGCTGGTCTATGAGTCAAGAGGCACGACTTACAAATGATAAGTTATAGGGAAGCGTTCGTTGACCGTTAGCTGATCCTTTGTGCATTGCCAAGAAGCGACTTGCTCTACCATCTCGACCTCGAGTTCTTATATTGTGGCGAAGTGCAAGACCCGATCGGCCTACTCGACTTCATTGGTTCCATGAAGCTTCTGGTTCCCAAATGCGGTAGAGGCGGAAATATTGCTAGAAGGAGATAATTTCTGCGTGTGTGCAACAACAAACCATTGTTTACCCCCGCAGCATTCCCTTTCCAACCGCCTCGTCGAGCTGCCAAGGACTGAGGCTGAGAAAACTGGTTGGACGAATGCCGACTGTCGTGCCAAAAGTATCAAAAATTGCCAATGGGCTCACTTTGTTCCCCTCGGATGTGTTGAAGATGCCCTGCCGTAATCCGCGGGAACTCATATTTTTTTGCCGAACATACAGTATGGATCCATTGATAACGTCTCGCTCGGGCGTGACCTCGCCGGCTTTGTCATCTGAAATCTCTGCGTTGATAATCTTCAATCGGAGATGAAACACGCGTTTGCGACCTTCGTCTGCATCATGATTGTGGCGTCTTCACGACGTTTACTCAAATACTCCGAGTACGAGTCGTGCCCTTCCAAAGTGCCTCATTTCAAACTGTGCTGTTGGCGAGGTCGGATACGACCAATTATTCGGGCCTATCATGTTTCCACAGCATTTTCAGATTGATGAGTCTGACCTAACGACAAGAGGCTTATGGGGCTACGGGGCTCAAGGGTCGATAAACAGAGCTGCCTCGAGCGGTGTACCGAGCTGATTGCCTGAGAAAGCTGGCTGAATGCAATCTCGCCATCTGATTGAACTGCAGCCAAAGTTCCTTCTCATGGGTGAGCTCTCGCCGCCATAATCAAGCACCTCGCGACGCCAAATCTCCCGTCAGTAAACATTGTGACGTGGCTGACGCAATGGAGTGAAGGTCGTTGGCACACAAAGAGACGCAGCAGTGACGTGGTGGTAGACGCTCGCCACTCACTTCTCCATTGGACTAGTTGTGTGCTTGTGCGTCAATTGCTGCTGGAGATGAACAACGACTGCGGGTCCCACGAGCTGCTGATGCAGACGAAGCAGCGGGCCGAGCGCATCGCCGCGTTCCTGCGTGAGCGAATGGACCAGAGCGGGCTCCAGGGGCGAAAACCGCGCGTGGCGGTCATTTGCGGCTCGGGGCTGGGCGGCGTGGCCGATGGACTGCAGCGAGCGATCGTGTTGCCGTATGAAGACGTGCCCGAGTTCCCGACGTCGTCGGTGCAGGGCCACGCGGGCGAGCTGGTGATTGGCGAGCTGCCAGGTCAGCGAGACGTGGACGACGAAGAAGAAGAGGGTGGAGAATTGCAGCTCGTCATTTGCATGAAGGGGAGATTCCACACGTTCGAGGGGTACTCGACGCACGAGGTTTCGCTGCCGGTGCGCGTGTTTTCGCTTCTGGGAGCCGACTGCCTCGTGGTCACCAACGCTGCTGGCGCTCTCAACAAAAGCTACGACGTCGGCGATTTCGTTGTGCTTGACGGACACGTCAACATGCCGGCGTTCACGGGCGGGACGTTCCCCTTCAGCGCCTTCTTCGGAGAGGAAAGAAAGCCGCTGGATGACAAAAAGTACTACGACGAGGAGCTGCAGCAGCTTGCACACCAAGTGGCGCTGGACCTGCAGTTGCAGCACAAAGCCCGGAGGAGAGGAGTTTACTGCTTTGTATCGGGTCCTACATTCGAGACGCCGACCGAGAGTAGGTTCCTACGAATGCTGGGAGGAGACGCAGTGGGCATGAGTTCCGTCCCAGAGGTGCTCGTGGCGACTGAAGAGGGCATGCGCGTGGTTGCCATGTCGCTCATCACCAATAAGGTCGTGTTTCCCGAGGACGAGGACATGCCGGATGTCGAGCATGAACAGGTGCTGGCAGCAGCAAGCGGTGCTATCGGGTGCGTTAAAGCATTGATTTTTTTTTTTTTTTTTTTGCAGCTGTCTTGCTTCACTCCCTAATTTGCTGGTGTGGAGCAGAGACCTCGAACGATTCGTGAAGGTGCTCGTGGGGAGGATCACGAAGCGGCTAGTTGAATCTCCATGCCAATGATATTGTGACGAGAGCTGTTGCTCGGTGAGCGTTTTCAGCCATCACACTGGAGTCACGACTTACGGACAACTCTTCGTCAGTCATGCCTTCAATACGACTACTTGATGTGATCATTTGACACATTCTCGCGTCTTTGCTCAACGTGGTGGCGAGTAGTAGCTACTCTCCTGTGATGAAGTGGATGCGAAAAAGCAAGTTGGAGTGAAACAACAGGCGGCATCTCGTTTTCAGCGAGAACTGTATTGTGAGCTATTTGTATGGGCAATCACCTTCACTGATGCCGCATCCACTCGTGGAAATCATTCTCGAATGCCGACACAAGCTTCAAAAACTCGCTCCAATCTGATGCCACACAAGCGACATTCAGGCTACTAAACTTGTGCTCATTTCCACCAACTCTGACACGTACCACGCTGCTCGTCACCTGACGCATCTCGCGTATTCTGTATATTTGGGCAGCCCAGGATAACACAGCATCGTCCAGTCAGTCCGCTGAGAGCTGGATGTAAGCAGCGATACCACCCACATACATTCCCAGTTGAACCCGAAGCTTTCTTTTTCACTGCCGCCTCGTCCCTCCGATTGACTGCTGCCTTCTCAAGCTCGCGTGCGTGTACGAGTTGCATGGCGTTGATCTGCTGCTGGAGCTGCTTGGCTTTGGCATCGCTTCGGCGTCGGGCCTCTTCCACAACTT
This sequence comes from Phytopythium helicoides, assembly GCA_024867545.1. Lineage (NCBI taxonomy): Eukaryota > Oomycota > Peronosporomycetes > Pythiales > Pythiaceae > Phytopythium > Phytopythium helicoides. The sequence continues at coordinate 893,970 of JANFNE010000019.1, read as the reverse complement.
TTAACTTTGCATCCGCATCAATGAGCTGCTGCTTTTTGGCTTGTAACTCGTTGGCCAGCCCTCGTCGTACAGCGAGGGTCAATTCTAGGTGCTCTTTTTGTTCAGCAAGGCGCGCAGACACGGCTGCTCCCTTGCGATCTGCGACGCGCGATAACTTCGCCAACGCTGCCTCGAGATCCCGCACAGCTTGACGGTCATTTTTTGCTTGTGCCTCTAGCTGGATGATTCGGTTTTGCCGTGCTACGAGTACTACATCACGACTGCTCTGATGGATGGCTAGCTCATTTGCTCGACGCCGGAGATCTGTCAGCAGTTTCTGTGTTTGAGCGACCTCACTTGCAACGACGTGGCGTGTGTCAACCACACTTTGAGCCAACCCTCGCTGAGCTGTCAGCAGTACACGAAGACCATCATCTACACGTGCTAGTCGGCTGTTGTGAAATCGCTCTATCGGTTCATTAGAGTCATCGTCAATATTATGTTCTTGTGGAGACTCTTCAACTTCTTCAGGTGCTTCTGCTACAGTTTGCTGACCGCAATCATTCGTGCGAACAGCAACTGCCACCTTCTCCTTTATTTCTCGCAAGTCTTCTTTCTCCATCATAAGCGCGCTCACCCACTCATTCAATGCCTCGATGACTTTCTTGTAAACCACAGCACTGCCTCGTAGCTCCCGCAGCTCGATCAACGTTTCCTCTAGCTGCTCTTTCCACCCTCGTGCCACACTATCCGCGGCTGCTCGCTGGGCCTCTAGCTCGAGCTTACTCTTGGTTAGCGCACCGATCTCGAGCTTCCACAGCTCCGTTTCCTTGATAAATAGTGCATGCTGTTGCGCTAATTCGGCTTCCTTCTCACGTGTCAGCTCGGCTTTTTCTCGTGCAATCTCGTCATCGCGCTCGATTAACTTAGCGTGGTAGCTGTCATTCACTTTGACGAGCTGTCGAGCAAAGAGCTCACCTGACTGTTCTGCCGCTGATAATTTATGCCCAGATCTCGAATGATTGCTGCTGACTCGGATGCGTGACGTTCGAGTTTCACAACTGCTGCTCGGGCTCGGAAGAGCTCAAACACAAGCGACTCGCGGTCATTTTGTGCTGCAAGAACCTGCTCTTCGAGAGCTCGTATACGCTCGCGATATGTTGCGGCTTTGCTTGAGCTCTTTGAACTTGAAGTAGAGGGTATACCCGGATTGAGCAAGTTGGACGGAGCAGGTGGAGATGTAGCTTGGGAGGAGGTTGACGAGTTACCCAAAGAATTCTGTCGACCAACAGAAGCCGGCTCTGATGGACGTCGTGCTTTACTCTTCCTGCTTTATAATACGGCGTCAACTGGTATATGAAGCGTCCAATAATGCGTGCACAAAACTACGGACCGGGTTGTGAGCGATGGCGAGCGAGTCTTAGAGGTTCTTCGAGCTGGTTGCTGACGGGAAAACAGAGAGTGTGAGTCTCATGCTCATCACACACGCCGTCATTGCTTAGTATGATTGTACCTGCTTAGATATTGCTAAGACCGGAGCTGGAGCTGTTAGCGGCATCGGTGTGATGCGAGACGTCAAGTCCAAGCGGAACTCAACACTGCCGAAACGAAAGAGATAGGTTTTGAGAACTCAGTTCGACAACACCATCTACTTTCGATTCTTACCCTTTCGAAAGCTTGGCAAACGGACTGACATCTCCCTCAGACGTTCTGCAGCTACATCGCCATCCGCGAGTAGAGCGAATACTTGGTGATCATCAACGTCACCAAACTCCATGTCTTCATCTTCATGCTCTTCATTCGAGTAGGATTCTTCTTCTACAGACCCACTGGTGTCGTCCATCGTTCTACGGACGCCTCTTGCGATCGATGAACGCCGCATGGATGGAGCTCCGTGAACTCGGCCCCGAGAGAAAGCGAGGCAAAGAAAGAGCTTTGCAATGCACACGTCACTGAGACTATACTTATCCATCTATTGCTAGCACTCGCCTTCGGCTCGCGGGTATGGCCGTGGTTAGCCCGGCATCCTTCGATAAAAGACGATGACTGGGAATGGAACCCAGTGAAAATGCAACAATGCCTGAGTTTTCAGTGCTATCTGCGGGCAACGCTGAGCGCACCTGCAGACACTTTGTGGCCCCTGATGTGTTAAGTTGGCGCTCGGCAAAAAAACGTTAGGTCTTGGTTGACCACGGAGCATGTAGAAGAGAAGCATTAGCATGTTCTTCGAGGCGTTGACGTCGCGGTTCACAGTAGTACCAAAACAGCCATTGGATCGACAATGGAGCACACTATAAACCTTGCACGTCCGCCATTCCTTGTCCGTGCTGTTCTTGGCCTTGCAGAGGCGGAGACTATACTGGTATTCTAGCCGCCGGTGGCAACGTGAGTGAAGCTTGCTGGTGCGAAACTCATCAATTGGGAAGTAGGCTGTGGAGCGCCGTCTTGCACATCTTGAAGTGCGAGCACTTGAACCCATTCTTTGTCGGCAGGAGACTGAACGTGCGGACCTCTGGGATGTCCTGTCGATGCTGAAACCGGCGATTCCTCTCTTCAATGTCGGTCAGAATCATGTAGGTGAGAGGAAGCAATCTGTTAGCCTCGTCGGACAAGTAGCCACTCTCGTTGCGCGGGATCTGCTCTCGCCAAGCCTGCACCTCGGTATCGTTGCCGTTGTAGACAGGGTCCAGGATGCTCTTGATCATGACGTAGGCCTCAGCACCATTCAAGTCATAGACCCGCTTGATGTGACGGTGAAAGCGACGGTAGAAGTTGCGTACGATCGCGTTCTTGGTGTTAGTGACCATCATTTGGGCTGCGTTCTGCTGCCACCCAGCGGTAATCTGCCGGTTGCTTGCACGTCGAGCGTCCTCGCCTCGCCAAGTGTTGTACAGCGTGACTGATTCCTGGAATGCAGGAGACCCGAGTGTGGAGTTGGCGTTGCAAACACACGATAGGCATCTGTAGAAGAAGACCTGGTTGAGTGGCTCCACTGCATCGCCCAGCTGACACATCCGCACGGCGTGGATGTTGGCGAGGACGTAAGCCTCCAGCACGGCCTGGTCCATATCCGCCAGCACGGACTCCCACGGCAAAGTCATGGCCTCATCGCTCTTACAAAACGCCATGAGCGACGTCTTGACGCACACAAGCGAGGACTTGGCGTTAGCTGCATCACGAGCTTCGACTTTGGCTCGTCGCCTCTTTGACTGACTCTTGCGTGGTTCTGCACTGCGCTTCTTCCTTTTAGATCTAGCATCGCCTGACGTCGAACCAGCTGCACGTGTTGTCTTGGACCGACCTCGACGAGTTGCGGAAGCAGTTCTTCTCATTGTGGATCTGCATAGCCCTGCAGCAGCTTGCCTGTTCTTGGACCTGCCTCGCCGGGGACCTGGATCGCCCTCCGTGCCCGATCGAGCGCGCTTGTTTGCCATGGTGGCAAATTACGGGAGATCAGGGTCGGCAGCCGCTTTCGTTCGTTGGCAAGTGGGCGCTTGACAATTCAAAACATGCTATTGTCTTATCATGCCCATTTACGTGTATGCAGGCAGAGCTGCAAAGTCCGCTTTACGAGCTTGCCGTGGCTCATGATGGAGCTCTGGAGATCCTTCCTATGGAATCTCCAACAAGCAATACGAAGTGTCAATGCAGTGCTGTTGTCATCGCTGGGGGAGGGCATCGCGCAACCCGCTTAAAGCTGATGAACTGCGCAGTACCGTAACGACAGGTTTATTTAGTTTCACATCTCCTTTTCTTCGTTTTCCGGTTGAGTGAGAGTTTATGTCGATCGTGAATGTTGAAATGGAGAGTTTTGTGGCCATCTACCACAGCGCCAATGCCGGGAACTCCGGCCATTCATGCACCAATTCACCAATATAACCACAATCAATCATTTGACGGGTGCTGTGACTCGAGCTGCGGATGGAGAAAAGTGCAGCGACGACGTGCGTGCCTTCTTGTTTGCTCGACTGTGGTGGTGACGCCTCGTTGGGTTGGCTGGACCGCCGCTGCTGCTGTGGGGCTTGTTTGTGCTGCTACTTGGAGTTTGAGGTGGCGCGCGGCGCGGAGCGTCTACCACTTCGCGGTACAGCGTCTTCCTCTCAATAGCCGAGTCATCCCACGACTTCCCAAACTGCTGCTTGCGATTCACTCGTAGGTCCGCAGATTCTCCGCGAGGCTTGGCTCGTTGGTCTTTTTGTGCGGGACCCTTGGTATTTGATCCGCTTGATGAAGCCAATTCTTCTGCCTCGGTTCGCCAAAACCACTCGCGTAGATCTGCACGCTCTTTGCATTTCACGATGCAGCGCAAAAGCAGTCTCAGCAGATAGATGGTGATGATGAGAGCAGAGAGGATAATAGCGCAGAGAATGCCAGCTTTCATTGTCGTGATCACGTCGCGCACCACAAGCATCTCGTTCTGAACGGCACTCCACGCTGTGTTAGCTGGCTTCACACACAAATATCACTCAGATAATCGGCGCTTACCCATAGCGCGATGTTGTCACGGCGCACTTGATCGAGAATGCGTTCATTTCGGTCAAACTCCTGCGTTACGCGCGTGTTCTGCTCATGAACAATGCCACTGGTAAGGCGAGACAATGCAATCAACACGTAGCAGAAATTCGGCTTACCAGATCGTTTAACATTGAGCGAATCTCATGGAGCTGGGACGCTAAGCCATCTTGATGAGCCTGAACAAAAACCAAATGAGGTGTATGAGAAGAAATGCTCACATCCTTCTCCCTGTAATGGAGCCGACCTGCAACAGCGCTGCCGTCATCGAAAACTCTTCAACGTGCCGGGCAAGGCCACTTTGGTTGACTTCGAGCGCCTGAACTGTCGTCCATCATTTCACGTCATCAGCATGTAGAAATTTTTCATTGCCAGCAATCAACAGCGAACGTACTCTTCTTGGTAAGACGTACGAAAATATTTTCAAGCCGACCGAGCCCTTGGGTACTCGTCGACAAGCCAGCTGTACCAATGGCTGTCGTGGGCGCAGTCGATGTAGACGATGGAGAAACACTCGTCCCAGTTGGGGTTGTTGTCGAATTGGTTTTCGGGAGGGTTGCGCTCCCAGTTGCCGAATCTCCAGCCGTGGCGGCGGGCTTCGTGGCGTTTGAAGAGAGAGGTGGCGAGCCCGATGGAGCTGCAACAGGCCCCGTCGTCATCGGCGAAGGCAGCGATGGCTTGGCTCCGCCACTCTCTTGTTTGGGCTCCTCCTCAAAGTCGCCTTCCTGCTCCTCGTCGACTTTTGTCTCGCTCGGAGCTACGTTTTGGCTAGCGCGCGGGCTTTCCTCAATGGAACACTTTCCGAAGCGTAGATCGTAGACGTCCTCACCATAAATGATAGTTCGCACCATCGAAAGCGCAGTGTCATTCCCAAGACATTCGGGTACTCCATTGTTCTTGCCATCGACCAATTCTCCGCTTTCATCCAAAGACTTGTCCTGGCTATCCACATCCCCCAAATCGTCCTGGTTGTCTGGTGACTCACCGATTGTCGCTGTTGCGGTCGAGATCGATGCCTCGAGCGCCACAACCTCTGCATCAATCGTCTTTTCAAGCTGGGAGATGACCTGCGTGAACGTCCTGCCGTGAACCCTGCACGCCAAGCAACCATTCCGCGCGTCAGCATCAGTGCACAGCGAATTCAAGAAAAAACTGCGCACTTGAGCTGGCTGAGCGTGCAGTAGTACTCGGAGCCGTAGTGTGAGAAGAAGCGCAACTTGATGTAGCGCACGTGCTGGTAAGGGTCAAGCGGGAACACCTGCTCGCCGTTTCGAGGCTCGGCCGTGAAGTTGCCGAGCACGAGCCACGTGTCAGTCGGGTAGTTGATGCTGCCAAGCACGAGGAAGTCCTTGACGGGCGACGAGAACTTTTCGTAGTTGGCAATGACGATGGCGTCGGCTTGCACATCTTCAGACAGACTCACGACGACCCACTTTTGCGGGTTCTGGCACGGGGTCATCATGTACCGGTCCTTGTCTGGCACCAGCAGACTGGTGGGGCTTTTGGTCTCGGCCGACGAGTCCAAAATCGTCGCGCCAGCATCCAGCGACGCATAATTCTGTCTCCTGCCCCCTGTATCTCCATCCACGACCTCAAAGAGCCCCGACGGGATGTCGATGCTCTCAAAGTCCTCATCCGAGTCTACAGCTCCTCGAATCGGGCGTGCCTATCACAGGAAACAAACAAAAGTGTCATCGCCATCGTCAGCAATTTAATCTTCTCCTTGGTTGCAGTTTTCCCCAAGGTCTCACCTCCTCGACGTACACCTCGACTTTCTGGTTCTTGACAGCCGGTGCAGCCGTTTCCTTGACCGCATTTTCCACTTGAGCACCGCGGTCGTCCTCGCCGGAGCTGGAGCCGTCGTCGCTCGGTTTTGCCTTGGATTTGGGCTTTTCCGCCGGAAAATCCGCCGACAAGGGCGAATTGCTCGGATTTTCGTCGCCTGCAGGCGCGTCCGGCGTGACGATGGCACGCACGTGGTCCGCGAGCAGCAGCGAGGAAATGAGAATGAGAACGAGAGCGAGCAGCACGCGCCGCGCCGCCGCCGAGCGGGTCGGCCGCATGGACGCCATGCGCCTTGAAGGCTGCTTGGCGAGAAGGTGGCGACAAGGGATGCCATACAAAGTACAAGTCAGTGGAGATTTCGGTTAATTGCGGATAATGGTAGAAACCATGTGACATGTGAGCGTCGTGTTCGAAATTTCAGCCAATCCGAACGCGACTAGAGATCGTCTAAATCATAGTGACGATGCAAAGATACGCTACGATGTATGTACTGCAACCACGCTTCGACCTGTTGTGAGTGATCGAGCAGGCGCTGATCGACTGCATGGCAATCGCGGCGCGAGTGACTGCGGCGGCAGGTGCAGGCGGAGAATTCGGCAAAGACACGAGGCAGCTATCGCCTCGGCTCGCTGGCGGCTTTCGGAAGCTGCGATCCACGTACGTACGTACGTAGCTTTCGGATGACTGGTGAGCAAGTGTCGAGACTCTCGAGCGTGACTGTTGCAGTGTACGGTACACTCAGCTCATCACGGCGTTGCCAACGCCTCAAGATGGCAACGCCCTGCTGACGACAGAGTGGCCATGGAGGAGGATCTTCCCGATCCTTATGAGGAGCGGCGGGGAAGGAGTGTAAGCGAGCGAGATTTTGTATTGAGGATGCCGACGGCATGGTGATGCGGCGTCAATTGAGAGAGAGAGCGCGTTGCGGTGGAGCAATCTTGCAGATTGTATCCGCGGCCAATTTGTTGGTCTGAACTATACGGTACGTTTACACGCAGTTCATAGGTCGTGTTTATAGCGCCTTGTCGCACATCATCTATCCACGACTACTAGTATCGACAGGTATTCACGTATTCATAAATGCTGCGATTTTAAATCATTTTAAAGATACATTGTCCTTTCTGAAGGGGTAAAATTATGGCATCGACACCAACATGGAGGATCTCCCTGCTCCCCATCCTCTTTTTGCTTTGATCAGCATCGCTCGGTTGGCGCGGCCACTTCGCTCTCTCTTTATTTGTTTTGTTTTGGGTTTGTCGTTCCCAATGGGTTCCGCTGATGCACGGCGATTGCTCAACCACTTTGTGCGCGGCCGAAGTGCGCAGAACGCTGTTGCGTTTATAGGAGCTGACGAATGGCAGCATAGGCACACGCTGCTAGCTAGCCGCGCTGCCTTACACCGATTTTCCTCCGTGCATCAACAACCAAGTCTTCATGATCATGTAGGAATCAACCGGCGCCGTCTCGCGTCGCTCGCGTCACCCGAAGACGAGGCTGCCGAGGATCGTACCATTGTGATTGCTAGGATTTGCGAGCGAGCGCCGTGCCCAGTCGCATGTGAGTGTCTCGGGCAAACCGGGCGCTCGCTTTGGCGTTGTTAGTTGTGTGTGTGTTGATTTTTGTTGATGATTTTTTGAAGAAAAAAAAGCAGCAGCACATAATGTCACGGCGATCTTCCAACAGGACTTGGTTGCAGTGTACCGTAAATTTGTAAGAACATTACCGACGCCATTGTAACTACCGTTGACTTGGACAAAGTATGACGCGAATCTACGGTACAGAGTCATTGAACACTCGCCCTGATCGCCTCGCCCATCTCACCCGGATCGCGCATAGCGAAGCCATTGACGCCGAGAATGGCGTGTGTGTTGCCGCGCTTTGCCGTGCACCGCACGCCGCATTCAGCGTTTACTGGTGTGCATGTACATACTGTAGGAGAAAAGTGGAGACATTATGTATCGCATTCCAATGACGAGGAGGATTTGCTCGCGCATTGCAAGCTCCGCGTCTTGATTGTTCCCCTATCGAAACGCGTACGGTCCACGCCGCATGGTTCTCAGCGCAAGCCGCCGCGAGCTCACTCGAGCCCATCGGATTCCTCAAACATCCAGAGCTGCTTGGGGCCTCATCACCGCGCGCGTGATGGCTCGCCGCGCATCTCCGCTGACGCGGCTCGGCGCGAGCGCCGGGGCGCCGCCACAGCCACCCGCAGCTCAAGTCCAAGTCAAAAAGCGCTCGCCAACCTTCAGTACCTACTTTTCCGGCTCGGCTCCTCTCTGTCTAACCACCTCGCTCGCGCCCATCTCCGTCTACGGTACACTGTAGGTATTCCGCGCGTGTACAGTACCGTAGGTTTTTGCATCAGGGCGGGTTGCTCGCTCGCCCTGTAGTATTAGTGAAACGCCGCACTTTGGAACTTGCCAGCGCGTGCACATTTCGACCATTGCGGTATATTCGACAAGCACAATCGCACCATGCTGCTGGCCGACCAGCAGTGGACGAGCGAGGAGATCGCCATGATCCAGCAGCTCCTGGTGACCAACGCCGACGACGGCGAGCTCCCCGTGCCCGCCAAGGCCTTCGAGGTGCGCGACATCTCCATCTCGACCGCCAAGCTCGCCTTCGACGCCTCCAGCCAGCTCGAGAGCTCGGCGCACGTGCTGCTCTCGCCCATCGGCGCCGACGAGCCCTTCCTGCCGCTGCACGGCGCCGTCGACGAGAAGGACGCGCTCGCGGCCTTCTTCACGGAGGCGATCGACCCGTTCCAGCCCATCAGCCCATCAGCCAGCAGTTTTAGCGGAGACCGCGCGCTTGACAAGCTCAGGGAGCGCGTACAGGCGCTCACGCAGGTCTACTACTCGCACTGCCAGCGGCTCATGGGCGCCAAAGGCGCAGACAGCGTCAACGTCGAGCGAATGCGGATGCTCCACGCCGTCGAGAAGCTGCAGCGCGTCGCAGAGGCGCTCAAGAGCGAGCACGACGCGCTCGTGAGGGACACGACCAGTCGACGACAGCAGTGCCAGCAGGTGCTGCAGACCGTCGGTGGGGCCTCGTGGAACGCACCCACGCCGCAGATCGTTCAGCAGGCCATCGCCAAGTCGCTCACACTCGCATCGACACCCAACGTCGCTGCTTGCGGTGAGCAGCTTGTCAACTCCAAGGCCGATGAATCCAACTCGGGATGGAGCTACACCAGCTCGTGGACGGCGGATGGAGCTGGCAGCGATGGGGGCGTCTTCTCGTTCTCGTTCAAGAAGCACTTCCGCTCGGCGGACGTCGCGAGCGTCGCCATGCGCTCGTGGGAGATGCTGCGCTCATCTCAGCAGCTCACGCAGCTCTTCTCTGGCGCGACCACCGCTCAGATCGTGCAGGACGTGGACGCCAGCACGTCCATCATGCGCTTCGACCTGGCCAACGAGCGCGACTGCACTCGCGTGGACCGCGTCCTGGCAACCGTGTTCCACCAGGAGATCACCAACGGCATCGTGGTCGGCGTGCAGTCCATCAACGAGCTGCTGCCGGCCTCGGAGGGCCGCGTGCGTGTCATGGACTGCGCGGCTTGCCTCCGCGTCGAGCGGGATGAGCAGGGCGGCGTGACCGTGACGTCCCAGGGCCATTTCCACCTGCCGACGCGCGCCGAGGCCAAGCCCGTTGCGGTCGAGGCGCTGTGCGTGCACATGCGCTGGGAGACGGCGGTGGGCATTGGCGGGCCGCTGCTCGCGCTCTGAAAAGTAGACTACTTACCATTCCCACCGGTGGCGGCGCCACCGGACGACAGATAGTGTATAACTTATTGCCAGCACACATGTAATGAAAGCAATCAACTACTACCGAGAAGCATCCGCACACTTTGCCGCTACTGTTGCCATGGACGTAGGAGACATGGTATCATTGCGCTGTTGAGTCAACTAGAAAAACGCTTGGTCATGAGCAGCTCCAGCTGCAAATCAAGTTGCTGCTATCTGAGACGACACCCCCACTCGCAGGGTTTGTGCACGCTTTGCTTAGCGCAAGCGATGGATTTCAGAGGACGGAGGTGCTGCGACTGGCGGAGCCGAGCCCGACGAATAGTATCCTGTCACACATGACGCTCCCCATACAGCCAGTACCGTAGTCATTTGAGAGTGAGCACGAGCGAGCGATGATGGTGAAAATGCTCCTGCTCGCTTCGATTTGCTGGTTCATCGGCACCAAGCGGAGCGCGACTGTACTGTAGCACAGCAAGCGTTTGTCGCGTGCTGTGTCAGCATTGCGCAGTGCTGTCAGCACTTCCCAGTGCGCGACTGGCTCAATGGCAACTCATATTCTGTTGACATGGTTTTCGTAAGTGACAGGCAAAAACTGCTAAATATTTACAATTCTGTAACGTTCATTTTGACAACCAACTCGGCCTCGAGGAGATGTCTGCGTGAAGAGCTCCTCGGACGTGGCCGGTTTGACGTTGGGACTGACGGAACCACTGTCGTCGGCTCCTCACTCGTCAATTCTTTTGTTGGAGCAGACGGATTGTAGGGAGACATTCGAGCGAACGAAAACTTGATGACGGGCTTGACCTTGGCGTACTGCATCATACTCGCGACGCGGTTGCTACGTCCGAGTGCGTGCAGCTGGCTCAACGCTCTGTGCTTCGAGAATGAAAGGCGGTGCTCGGATCTCATCTCGGACTTTTTACGCGGAGAGGGGGCATTGAGAGCGTCATCTCAGACCATATCGCTTTGAAGAAGCAACAGCTTGACGAACAGCTCGAGGATGTGCAGACACGGATCAGTCGGATGGTCGGAATCGAGAACGGGCACAAGGAAGGAAAACCACTCGCTTTCTCCATCTGTCTCTGTTGTTTGAGTCCTTAAAACTGAGGGAAAAGCGAGAGCGCTCTTTGACATAGCGATGTGGTGCTTACGCGATCGCACAATGTGAACGAGCTTTGTTAGGTTCACAAAGTCTTTGCTGAGATATATTGTGCCTGAAGCAAGGGATCGATGCAGTTTGCACTCGTGCAATTGATTCTTCCTACTGTGCTCTTGAATCTCCCCTCCCATTCTGAAGTGTTGAGTACATCCGTGTATTTGGACGAGGCCATCACACAGTGTATGCCTGATTGATTCACACGGCTTGTTGAAGCGCACCGTTCTCAGTTACGCTACACGCAGTTCTCTTCTTGCTTACTCATCACTGATACGGAAGTCGCTGAGCTGCACCTCGACGCCCAGGTCTTTGCTGTTGCCATTGTAACGGTTGACCAAGAAATCGCGCCACTGGATAGCGCGGTAGTGCGGCTTGTCGTCTCCCTTGACGACGATTGGCTCGGCCACCGTTTTGTATGACGGGAAGTAGAAGAACGGAGCCGAGAAGCGCTCCTTCTCGCCATGAGCCTTGACACGGTGTAGCGGAGCAACAAACTTGTCGTTGGACCAGAGCTGAACTGTGTCGCCGATGTTGATAGTGTACGTGTTCTTGCGCGGCGGCACGTTCACCCACGTCTGCGATCCGCGGTGGAAAACCTGGAGCGTGGCGACATCGTCGTCCTGCAGCAGTACCGTGACAGCACCAATGTCCGTGTGATGGTAGAGACCCATGGTGTTCTCAGGGTCGTCCGACACCGGATAGTGGTTCAGACGGAACATACTCGTGTGGTCATGACCAGCATCAGAACCGTCGGCATCTGTCACCTTGCGGTGGAAGAACTGGTCGAAGAAGTCGAAGCGCTCGCCCAGAGCAACAGCAAACACCTGGATGAGTCGACGAGAAATATGCGTCATGTCATCGAAGTACTCGGTGAGCGTCTCGCGAAAGCCCGGCAGCTCTTCTTCCTCGAGCCACTGGTTCTGCTCGTCTCCGAGTCGCTCGAACGCGCTCTCCGTCGAGGGGCCATCGACACGGCGGCCTCCGATGTCAAACACTTCCTTGTTGTCCAGCTTCTGCTTGGTCAATTCCTTGTTGAAGAACCCGAACTGGTTGGTCTCCGTGCGGCGAACTCGGTTCTTGACCTCCTCTGGCAGCGCGAAGAAGTCGTGAGACGCCTGGCGAAGTCCCTCGATCTTCTTCTCGCTCACGCCGTGGTTGGTGATGTAGAAGAAGCCCCACTCGGCCGCCGCAGAGCGGATGTTGGCGATGACTTCACGCAGCGCTGGGTTCTCCTCGTTCAGCTGGGCTCCGACGCTCGCGTCGTCCTTGAGAGCAGTCAGCGCGCCGATGTCCACGACGGGAACCTTCAAGAGGCGCTCGTCAAGATCGTTCGCCATGGTCAGGTCGATGGGCTGGGCTGGGCTTTCGTCTTGAAGGGAAAAAGAGAGAGTGACGAGAATCGAGATGAACCAGGCAGGAGGGATCCTTTCAGGATCGCTTCGGTGATCACGGGAGATCGAGCGCCATGTAAATACCACGGACTCAGTTGAAACCTCACTGACATGGAGCTATCGATGGAGGTGACTCGAGCAGGTTGATGCAGCCCATTGGGTATTTGGCAGTGACGCGATCAGTCCACGCACGTGTGCTTGGTGGTCTTCACCGCTTTCGATTGGAAGCGCTGCTGGCATCTACATGGACACGCACACGCTCCAGCTAGACCTCTGCTTGATGTGTGTCCGCCTTCACTGCTCCGAGACGCGGTAGTGGGCGACCTGGATCTCCTCGCCGACGTCCTCGAGGTTCCCTTGAAAGCGGCGACGCAAGAACTCGAGGAAGTTGAAGGGCACGTAGTGCGGCTTGTCGTCTTCCTCCTTCATCAAGATCGGCTGGATGGTGGAGCTGAGCGACGGGAAGTAGAAGAACGCGGCTGAGAACCGCTGCTTGTCGCCTCTAGCCAGCACGCGGTGCAGCGGAGTCACGAACTTGTCGTTCGACCAGACCTGGACGAGATCGCCCAGATTGATCACGAACGTGTCCTTGATGGGCGGCACCAGCACCCACTGCTGCTGGCCTTGGTGGAAAACTTGCAGCGAGGCCACCTCGTCGTCTTGGAGCAGCACCGTCAGAGCATCAACATCCGTGTGGTGGTGCACGCCCATTGTCTTCTCGGGTTCTGGAGCAATCGGGTAGTAGTTCAACCGCAGGAAGCTCGTGTGATCCCCACCTGGCGTGCCATCTCCCTGAGGGAAGAACTGGTCAAAGTAGTCCACGCGCTCGCCGAGAGCCACAGCAACGACTTGGAGGAGGCGCCGCGCCAAGTGCACCATGGTAAAATACTGCTGCATCATGGTCTCTCGGAAGCCCGGCAGGTCGTCCTCGCTTGGCCACTGGTTGCGTTTGCCCCCCACGGGTGCGTCGTTGTCTCTCGGGTCGCCCATGTCGAACACTTGCTTCCAGTCCAGTTTCTGCTTGGTCAGTTCTTTCTCGTTGTAGCCGCGAGGGTTGTTCGGAGTCACTCGAAGCGAGTTCTTGATGTCTTCAGACAGCGCGAAGAACGACCTCATGGCCGACTGGAAGCTCTGCATCTGCTCGTGGCTCACGCCGTGGTTCGAAACGTAGAAGAAGCCCCACTCTGTCGAGGCGGCTCGGATGCTGTCGAGCACAGCCTTCATGTCCGCGTTGTCTTCACGAAGAGCCTCAGCGACCTCGGTGTCGTTCTCACAGCGCATGAGCGCGCCAACGTCGAGCACCGGAACCTTGAGGGCGCTCTCACTGACGTTCATCTTGATTGTTGAGGATGTTCGCAGCTCTTGAAGCAAAAGATTTTGTGCTTGATACCTTTGGATCTGGCGGTCATTTGAAGCGGCGCATGGGTTCGCAATGGGTGGTGAGGATGAATCACGCAGAGACCTTCAACTTCAATCAAAAACTGAGTCTGCGAGTTACCATACTCGCGGAGCAGCAATGACACATGATGCAAGCCTAATGACTGGTTCACAAACAACAAACGGGCAATGTCAGTAGTAGTCAACAGGGCTTCGCTAAATGAAGTCGGTAGTGCACTGTATTGTTGAGAATCATAACAAGCTACAGGGACTGTATTGCTCTTTGTCGACAACGTGCAAAGCTTTGACAACCTGAAAAATGTTCTCGCTACCAGAATATTTTCACGGATCGGATCTGCTTCTTCACAGCAGCATTCTTGGCCAACTTTATTGAGAGCAGTGCGTGTGTGCTTCAGGTGAAAGTAAACTCCATCCCGACAAGAGGCGCGAGTCCACCCGCAGAAACGACAGCGAATCGATCGGCACCATTTTAAGAACAATGAGCTGTGATTTCATCTCACAAACCATTCCCAGCTACCAGGATAATCTTCGGTGCGATTCATTTGTAGAATTGCACCAGCAGACTTGGATGGCGTCATTTTGATTCGCAACTCTCGAGAGTGCGCGGCTTGCTTCCTTTTATGTTTCTTGTTGTCGTTTCGAATCAGCTCGACGGGAAGGTAATCTCCACCAGCGAATTCTAACGCAGCTTGGGTACTACTTCTTCTTCGTTTTCGCTTCCACTCCGCATCAGTCCAATGAGAGCACTTCTGTAGCCAGCCACTCACTTTTGTCACGCTCTGCGCAACAATTTTCGTCATCTCCAAAAGCGAGAGTGGCAACACGGAGGCGGTTGAGGCAAGGATAAACCAACTAGTGCACCTTCTTTCGTATCATCGTGTTCCCGAAAGCGTTCAGACACCTGCAATTGAATACTTGCGGGTCAGTACTGTGACTTATGCTATTCTCTACCGACTTTCAAGATTTCACTGCGAACGTGGACTTGATGGCTACCCGCTCTGTGCGGTTCTCGTAGCCTCACACGTCCAAAAGATGCGGAATGGTGTGGCACAAGCCAACACGAGTTCGTTGGTTAGTTCTTCGCTATCAATGACATCCAAGATATCGTCACTTGGTTTAAGCATCAAAAAGAACTTTACGTCGGCTGCTAGCGGCAGGAAAAGCGTCGTAATCCCTACCCTCGCTCGCTCCAATATCGACGAAAAGCCCGATTCGGGGACGAGTTTAAGCAACGGAAGAGCTCTAACTAGAGACGAGCAAGGCCCAGGCACCGTTGCATCTAGTCGCAGCTCGATTGCGGGAGACGAAAATGTGTATCGTGACATGGGTTCCCACACAAAACTACAACACTTGATCAAGTACTACGATCAGGCCCAACCGACGACTCCAGGTGCTTGTCAGTCAGAGCATACTACTCAGGCAAAATTGTGGACACGATTTATGCCCAAACAATGCATTGATGCCGACTCCAACTTCAGAAAGTGGTGGCTCATCATGCTCCTAGTCAACTTGCTCTACTACTGGATGGCCGTCCCGATGCAGATAGCGTTCCCTCTGTGGCGCTGGCCATCCGCATATTTTATCACTCTTGACGCACTCATGGATGCTCGACATGGTGCTCAACTTTTATCTTTCGTTTACCGTTGATGCTGAAAAGATTATGGACCCGAGGCGCAGTGCTCGATGATATCTGCGCCGTGGGTTTATACCTGACTTCCTCTGCCTCTTTCCGTACACGATGCTCTCGACCCTTAATAACAGGTTCTATGGCCTCACACGTATACCACGCCTCGCTCGGTAAGCCATTTGCTGACTCTCAATTTTTGAGGAGTTTCTGGTTGAGCACGCGCAATTTGTCCTGTCCGGTCAAAGTGAAACTGTGTCGAGTTGCTCTCTGGTATGAACACCTCAGTAACTCGCATGCTCGTGTCACAGTTTAGCCACCTGCTTGTAACTCGGGACGAGTTTGTTTGGCGATTTGGTGACGACGCAAGTGATATGTGCTTTGTATTTGTCGGTGTTCATGTGAATTACGACGCCATCTTGAAATCTTCGACGGTTTGAAACTCAGGATTTGATGAGATCCAGCGGTTAGGAGGGAGAACATGACGCGAATTCGATAGCTACTTTTGAGTCCTGTGGGTCCGCTCTGTTAGATTCGTTGGCTCATTTCAGCATGCGACGGCGTTGGCTCAGAACGTCAATGGATTCCAATTCTTGAATCGGAAAAAATGGACGCGGTAGTTGCTCTCAGAATGGATATGAGTTTCGTGAACGCCGATGGCAGCAGCAACTAGACTGGTGTGCGAACGATGTCTTGTTAACGTTAATACGCAAAAAAGCGGAATGGTTCTCATCACTGCTTTGAACCAAAGGCAACACTCAAGGGATCGGCTCATACCCCCAACGTCTGTATGCAAACGGTATCTTTGACTTGATACGTCGTCTCCGGAACTCCATCATCCCAGCCAACGACCCCAACCCGCTAGTAACTTCAGTGAATGTAGTAACATCTACGCTTGTTTCTCCTTGTCCACAGGGAACAACGACCGCAGAGAAGACCAACCCAAGTGCCATGAGAACCAATCCCCCATAAAAGACTCATCGAATCCATCCTGTCCTGACATCATCAACTAATGCTGCATCAACACCTATATACAGTAGTTGTGGAGCAGAACAACGCACTTACGCCTGTACTTGTTGACTTGATCCGGCTCGTCCGGACATTCCACCAGCACATGAATGTTTCCTTTTACTCGCTCGAGGTTGTTGCCGAAGTACGCATCGTCGTCGAGGTCCCAAGTCTCTTCCAGTAGCAGTTCCTCTTGCATGAGATTTTTGATTCGATCGGGAATCTCTCTCCGCTTGAGCGCCTTTATATCTTCGTCTCGTGAGTTCAGCCACGTGTCGCCCTCCCGCGCGAGGTACAGCTTCAGCAGATCTGCGTCAAAGTAGATCAAGCCGGGCTTCTTCTCCTTGATCTTGTCCTTCAGATCACCGACCATCTCGCTGAGCTCAATGTCCACAGGGAAGACGCTCCCGACTCCAACCACCGCGCAGACGAGCGTGACCATCGTGTTTCTTTTTGAAGAATGGCAGAGTTCTTTCAGCGGAACTCGCTGAGAGCTAGCAGGTTTGGTCACCACGGTACACACAACGGTACTACTACTACTCCAGGAGAGATGTCCAAGCAGTGCAAGAGCCAACGCGTCCTCGAGCAGACAAGGTGAACTGCTTCGCTCGAGCAGGAAGGAGATGGCTGGGAGTCTCACGCGGGTGGCAACGTCGGCATGTGGGTGGCATGAGTAGAGAAGTGCGTTAGGCTCGGGCGGAGCCAAGGTGATCGGCAGTGACAAGTCTTCGTACGCCGTGGCGATTGTGTCGGACGAGTCAGCAAGCACAAGCAGAAGCTCGGTCTGCGTGTCGTCTGGCACGTCGGTGTCTACGGCTGGTTCCGTGTCTGTGTCTGGTGGCGCGATCAGTCAGTCAACGGGAAGTTCCGTGTCGTTGTCGAGCGGATCGGGTGTTTCCGGCAGTGGCGTGTCTAGCGCCGTGTCATCTGGAAGCAGCGTGATTCGAGTGCGGCTCGAGTGCAGTCTGGCTCGACTGTGGATGGCGCGTCGGGCGAAGTGCTGGTGAGCAGTGGATCCAGCACGACGTCTGTTGGCGGCGCTGTGCGCGTTGTCGGCGGCTCTAGCACGTCGGCGTCCGGCGGCTCTGTGTTGGCGAGCGGTGGTGACTCTGCGAGCGGGTCGTCCGCCAATGTGTCTGTGTGCGGCGATGTGTCGCCGTCGAGCGGCGCTGGCGGTGACGTGAGCTTGTCAAGCGGGAACTCAAGCAGCGGTTTGTCTGGCGTGGTGCTCGTGTCAAGCGGCTCTGGAGGCGGTATCATCCAGGGAAGCAGCGTCGGCAACAGCATCGGCAGCGACGTGTTGTTGCAGGGCGGATCGGTGGACAGCGCGAGTTCGACGCAGTCTGTGAAGATCCTCGGCGCCAGCAACGCTCAGGGCGTGGGCGGCAATGTGACGGTGGATGGCGGGTCGTCGTCCGTCTCTGTTGGCGGGTCTGTGTCTTTGACGAGTGGCGATGGCTTGTCGACGAGCGGCTCCGTGGTGATCTCGACGCTCGGTGCTGCGAGCAGCGGCAGTAGCAGCAGCGGCAACGTGACCGTGACGAGCGGCGACTCTGGCGCGTCGAGCGGGGTCCGTACGCATTGGAAGCGGATTTTCGACGTCGTCTGCTGCCAGAAACATCGAGGTCGCGAGCGGATCTTCCGTGAGCGGCAGTGTGAGCATCTTGAGCGGTGCAAGCAAGTCGACGAGAAGCGGTGAAGTGAGCGTAGGTCTAACCGATGCGCGCCACGGCTTCAAGCGGCTCTGCATCTGGTGAGGCGGTGAGTGTGTCTGGCTGCTCTGGCAATCTGCCCGGAGGCAGCGTGACATTCTGTGACTGCGAACGTTGCATCTGTACATCGAAGGTTTTAGCACCGAAGATGAGGCGTGGATACCCTGTGAAGACATTTACTAACGTGCAATCAACCGTACGTACTTCGAAGGGCCACAAGGAAAACTCCTGCGCCTTGGAGATCCAGAGCTTCGAGCAATTGCTGCGAAACAGTATTTCAGGTCGCCGCTTTATTATGCCACAAATGTGCTTGCAGCACAAGGAAAAACAATCGAGCCTGCTAACGAGACACAATACGCTATGGCTCTCATCTTTATGCTGAATGGATTTCTAATTACCGCAATTGTTGTCGACAATGTTCAAAAGCGCTTCACTGCGTCGGCCTTCGAGCAGAAAGAGTTTTTTTGCCACATCACGCGCATCCAGCAGTTTTTGAGACGGCAGAATGCGCCTTCAGCACTTCACTATCGTGTAAACTCTTTCCTTGATTTCTGGTAGTCAGCTCACCGTGGGGCAGTCACTGAAGAGCTCCTCGCAGATCTTCCTCATGCTATCAAACTTGATGCACTGCGCAGCATTTGTCGACCAGTATCGCAAACCATCGCTTTACTTGCTAATGTGCGACCTGTTTTGGACAAGCTCGAGGAATTTCTTGTTCAGCACGCGCAATTTGTCCTGTCCGGTCAAGGTGAAACTGTGTCGAGTTGCTCTCTGGCATGGACAGCTCAGTTGCTCGCGTGCTCGTGTCACAGTATAGCCACCTGCTTGTAACTCGGGACGAGTTTGTTTGTCGATTTGGTGACGACGCAAGCGATATGTGCTTTGTATTCGTCGGTGTTCATGTGAATTACGACGCCATCTTGAAATCTTCGACGGTTTGAAGCTCAGGAAGTTGATGAGATCCAGCAGTTTGGAGGGAGAACATGACGCGAATTCGATAGCTACTTTTGAGTCCTGTGGGTCCGCTCTGTTAGATTCGTTGGCTCATTTCAGCATGCGACGGCGTTGGCTCAGAACGTCAATGGATTCCAATTCTTGAATCGGACAAAATGGACGCGGTAGTTGCTCTCAGAATGGATGTGAGTTTCGTGTACGTCGACGGCAGCAGCAACTAGACTGGTGTGCGAACGATGTCTTGTTAACGTTAATACGCAAATAAGCGGAATGGTTCTCATCACTGCCTAGAACCAAAGGCAACACTCAAGGGATCGACTCATACCCCCAACGTCTGTATGCAAACGGTATCTTTGACTTGATACGTCGTCTCCGGAACTCCATCATCCCAGCCAACGACCCCAACCCGCTAGTAACTTCAGTGAATGTAGTAACATCTACGCTTGTTTCTCCTTGTCCACAGGGAACAACGACCGCAGAGAAGACCAACCCAAGTGCCATGAGAACCAATCCCCCATAAAAGACTCATCGAATCCATCCTGTCCTGACATCATCAAGTAATGCTGCATCAACACCTATATACAGTAGTTGTGGAGCAGAACAACGCACTTACGCCTGTACTTGTTGACTTGATCCGGCTCATCCGGACATTCCACCAGCACATGAATGTTTCCTTGTACTCGCTCGAGGTTGTTGCCGAAGTACTTATCGTCGTTGAGGTACGTAGTCTCTTCCAGTAGCAGTTCCTCTTGCATGAGACTCTTGATTCGATCGGGAATCTCTCTCCGCTTGAGCGCCTTTATATCTTCGTCTCGCGAGTTCAGCCACGTGTCGCCCTCCCGCGCGAGGTACAACTTCAGCCTGCTCGCAGGAAAAACACACCCGACGCCAACCACCGCGCAGAATAGCTTCACCATCGTGTTTCTTTTCCTCAAGTAGAATAGCAGAAGTCTTGCGTCATTTGAGGCATGATCACACCAGCACCCACGCAGCACCACCAACAGCGTTCATAGATCGATTAAAACTCTACGCAGAGTCGCTAAGATACTTCGAGGTAATAGATTCTGTTTCATCATCACCATCGTGTTTCTTTTTGTGGTATGGCAGAGTTCCTTCTCAGAATTCATGTCCTGCGGCGAGTTGCTGCGGTAGCTGTGGGTCTGTGACGCTGGTACTCGCGCGCGCAGAAAATTGGCGCGGAGATCGTCAAGGCCGTCGACCTGTCGGACGGCTGCGGCTCCAAGTTCAGCCTCGTGGTCGTGCACAGCGGCTGAAGGTGCGAGCCCTGCTGTAGCTCGGCGTACCGTGCAGCCAGGTTGTGCGTCTCGCTGGTATTGACGCGGACCATTGGGATTACAGGCACCAGCACCATGAGCACCAGCAGGATGCCAATGCCAATGTACGTGGCGATGGCCGAGGCCCGTAGGATCGTGTACTTGATCTCCTTGCGCTCGCGATCGCCAACAAACCGAGCCGTGCCCATGGATGCGCTCAGCGACGCGTTCTCAAATTTTGCCGCAAGCGACGATAGCTGGACGTTCTTGACCGCCGTGCTCTGAAACAGATAAAAGAGGGTTGATGCGCACATGGGCTGCAAAGGCTCGTCCAGGTAGTAGTGATTGTTCTCCAGCTGCTTAACCCCTCCAACCCGGCTGGAGCCAGAAAGAAATCGAGCTTCACGAGAACTCTCTAGGCGTCGACGCAGTCGAGTCGACCTGCAAGATATCTCGGGCTTCGCCTCATGCTCATTGGTTGCATCGTGGATGCCAACGCGCAGGCTCGCAAGGCTGCCTCCTCGGAGCGAGGAGCCTCCTCGCTCCGTTCCTGTTTGCAATACAAGTGTCGAGTCCTGGCTGCTCACCAGACCGTTGGAAAGTAGAGGGTGCCATCCCCCCTCGTACTTTGCATGTAAAAAGGGAGGGATGTCATCAAAGCGTGAGGACTTCAACATGCGAGGACGAGGCATTCGACGCCTAGTTCTCTTCCCCTCAGTTGGCAAGTTTCAAGATGGAGCTCAAGCGGTTGCTTCCCGCGGTTCACGACCCAGGGCCACGCGCTTGAGCATCCACCGCGCGAGAAGACCAAGGCGAAGACTCACTCTCTCGTGATCAAGAGCAGACCCGTGCCTCGGCTGGACCCAGGCATTCGCGAAAACCAAGTACCTCGCCTCGGCTTCAGCTGCGCGTCCAAGCTCGAGATCTTCACGGAGGCTCAAGCGGTGGCTCTATCGGACGCTTGCGAAAACCAAGCTGCGTCTGTCTGTCTGCTGCTCAGCCACACTCGAGTGCTGCGTCGATGAGTTAGTGTCGTGTGCTAGCGAAAACCAAGCAATGCGCGCGACGTTCAGCTTGACGACTTCAGCACGAGAGTGCCGTCGAGAGGACGCGTCTTCGTAACTTCGGTCGACATGCGCGGCCAGCCAGCTTCTTCCCGGACTACAGCGGGGCGTCATTAAGACGTATGCAGTTGAGCAGACTCTAGTCTCTCGCTGCGCGGCGCAGTGTGCCGCACTCGCCGTGAAAGCTACATGTATCTAGTTCGATAACTGTGGTTTAATGTACGAGTCGATGAGCACGGAGCAACCAACGATTCCGAGCGACTGCGACTTGTTCCAGTCGACGTCCTCAAACCTGTCGCGGTCCAGATACTCCCACTCGAAGTATGCGTTGGCCGACTTGTACCAGAACAGAGGCGTATTGAGCGGCACGAGCGGAACGGGGTGCCGAAAATCAGCCGCTAGTCTCGAAATCGGCAGCGCCGAGTTACCAACGACAAGTGCTTGTACAGTCAGCGAGTTTGGCGCAGTTTGGTTGTGCAGCACGTTGCACAAGACCAACACAATTCGCGGTGGACATGATCTTGATATTTTCGGCGGTTGGAAGCTTTGCTCGTGAGACCTGTCGCCGTACCGCCAAATCGCAGCTTGATCTGGGGGTACTGTCACATCCATCACGACACCTTGCATCCGTCTGTAGGGTAGACGTACATCAGTGTCAAGGAGAAGCGCGTGCTTGATCTACTTCGTGACCACTAGCTGACCGAGGAGGCACTTGAAAACCTCGAGATCACTGAAACGAGAAAACTTAGACCCTACGATTGAATGATCTTCATCATTACTCGATTCGATTGAATTGGAGGCGATTGAAGTCGGCTGAACTTCCCAACCATTTAGGAGTACATTGAACTATGAATCGGCATTCGACTAATCAGATCGAATGCATAATGAATCCTTTGCTGCTGCAAAAACTCCGGATCAAGTTCATCCGACATCAACTCGTATCTCTCCAGCATTTCTGCTGCAGCATCGTCACGTCCACTTGCATTTCGAAGCAACTTTTGACGCTTCAGTGGAAGAGGGAAACCCAAGGAGGCAATACGCATAGGAAATTGTCCATCATGCGTGGGTCCACTTCTCTCCTTCAACATTTCTTTCATTGTCTTGAACCCATTGGCTGGGCAAGTAAGCACCATTCTGCCGATTTTGTTGCCTGGCGTGAACCACAAGAAATACCAGTAGTCGTTCAGGTTAGTGAGCAAACCCACAGGAGCACAACGCTCTTCACTCTTCAAATCCGCGACAACCAACTCGAGGAGCAGTTGCCATCGTTCCTTGTAGCTTGGACGATCCTTCTTTACTTCGATCACGAACCGAAGACCAACGAAAACATCGTCCATTTGGTTCGCCACTTCGTCGATAATCATCATATCTGCTGTTCCCTTTACCTTGAAAGGAAGACCGCTTCGATCATCACAATTGAGTAAGTCCCGCATTCCAGCTACATCCTTAAGGAAATCCTTCTGCTTTCGTCTTGACATCAAAGCATCGCGTAAGTGTTCCTCAACGTATTTCATGTACGCTTGCCGTTGGTCTGGATGCTTCTCAGTTAGTGCTGACCATTGATAACCAGGAATCGAGTCGTCGACCACTTCATTGACGGAAACAGCGGCGTATTTAAGACCCAATTGCTGCTCGAGAAGCGCTTCTTTCGAACGCGGGCACGTTGATATCGAGTACTCCGAACGCTTTCGATCACGTTCTTCAAGAACCTTAGTCATTGACCTCTCCACTTGCTCTGCCGTCAGCTGCGTTGTCGCTGCAGCGATGTTGCGCTCTGCACCTTCTAGCGATGGCAACTCCACGAGCACATGGATGTCATCTTCGGCTCGCTCGAATGTCTTGCCGAAGTACGCATCATTGTTGAGGTTCCGAGTCTCCTTCAATAGCAGTTCCTCTTGCATGAGATTCTTGATTCGATCGGAGATCTCGCCGTTCTTCAACTTCTCGAACTCATCGTCCAGCAAGTTCAGCCACGTGTCGCCCTCCCGCGCGAGGTACAGCTTCAGCCGAGCAGCACCGAACGAAAACAAGTCGGGATCCTCCCCCTTGATCTTCTTCTTCAGATCACCAACAGTCTCGCTGATGTCGATGTCCACAGGGAAGACGCTCCCGACGCCAACCACCGCGCAGAATAGCTTCACCATCGTGTTTCCTTTTGAAGAATGGCCGAGTTCCTTCTGGAATGCCCTCCGAGCGCAATCATTCTTGCAATTCGTTCTTGCAATTCATTTGCGAGATGTGACTTAAATTGAGATTTCTTGCAAGAGGTGACTCATAGTTGTAATATTACGGCCTATTTTCGTTGCCTTCAATGTGCCTTCAACTTGTCACTCTCAGCCAGCCAGTCATCACTTTGCAAGCTGCCAGCACAGCGACCATGTCGAGTTCAAGCTCTTGGTCAGGGACGGAGACTGATGTTGAGTCCCTTCGAAATCGGCATTCGGCCACAGGAAAGGAAGCGGTTGACGCGATTAAGGCGCGTATGCATCAGCCACTAGCAAGAATGCTAAAGTATCCACTAAGGGCGGGACGTTCAGGTGCATCACATGCAGCAGTCGAGGCTCTTGTCTGTGGTTCGTGGACCTATCTAAAACACGGCGGAAACAACAACAAAACTACTGGCACATCACCAAAGCGGACCTCAACCACTCAATTTGCGCCTCAACCGCAAAGCCAACAGCTCTCCAACTAGCAAACTTGGGTGTACTTCGCGCAGCAATGACTGCTGACCTTAACATTTCGGCACCAACGCTGGAGAGCCAGCTGCAGCAACAGGAGGGGATTGTGTGTGAAAGAAGCATGATATACCGAGCCAAAAAGCGCGCACTCGATGAGCTTCTCGCTGAAGATTTGGGGACGATTGAATACCTGCCTAGCTACCTGACTGAGTTTTCATCACGTAACCCAACCTATCTGACTAGAATTGATCGTGATGATGGTGGTCATTTTACACGAGCAAGTATTGCGCTTGATCCGAAATGGTTCAGCTCAGGCTTCAAGCTCTTCGGAGTTGATGCTGCACACAAGAAGCATCGCAAATACAATGGGGCTCAGAGAGTTCTCGCAGCCCGCGAAGGTACCTTCCAGAATCGTGCAGCAGCAGTGGCGTTAGCACCACTCGAAGATCACACCGACTACATGTGGTTCTTTAGCACTCTACTCTCATATGGATTCCCTCTGCGGGATTCCCCCGTTTTCAGTGACCGCCATGCGAGCATAGTCTCGGGGTCGAACGAGCTGGGGCTCTTTTCCATGTTCTGTACACGCCACATCATTGCTACGTAGTCGAGCAAACACATCTGCCAGTAGATTGCTAACACAAGTGGTGCTGGTAGGAAACACGAGAAGCGACAAAACGATCAAGCTAGCAGTCGCTCACGAGGCACTCGTGTGGCGTGCTCAGGCAGTCGAAACTCTTCTTGGCTATGAGGCTGCGCTGAATAATTTGGTTGCAGTAAATAGTCATGCCACTGCCTTCGTCCGTGCCATTCCAGCAACAAAAATGGGCACTCCACCTGCACTTTCGCACCCAACCACTACGTGGCTGGCGAACTACGAATTTTGTGGAGAGTGAGCAGGCAAAATCACTGCGTTTAAAGCCTCGATTAATGCTTCCTTATGAGCACTTTCGTTCACCGGCTCCGGTTGCAATGCCTCAGATGGAGGAGGATGCAGACGCACCATTTGACGGACCAGAGGACATGGATGTTGATTTTTCGGTCGTGGATGATGATGCAATGGAAGTTGCAGATGTACTCGGCAAGCGATTTCGTCTCAAATCTCTTGGTGACGCGCGATTCATTGTTAGAATGGAGCTACAGTACGACATTAAAAGGAAGAGCACTTCTTGTGTCAGTCGCAGTATATTTTTCGCATGCTCGAGCGCTTTGGTCAAGAAGAGTCGTGTTAAGTTCGAAACCCGAATGTTGTTGGTCAAGATTTACGAGGAAGTGATGGACATAAGTAGCTTGACGCGAAAAAGCCGTTCCGAGAACTCATTGGTTCGCTCCTATATGTTGCAAATTGTACCCGACCCGGCATTTCCGTTCCCGTAGAAATGCTATCCAAGTAACTGGAGGATCCATTCGAGATGCACTCGGCTGACGCAGTACATGTTCTGCGATAAAGGAACAATGCACACTGGAATCAAATACAAGCGCAACAGCGAACTCAAGGTAATTGGTTTCAGCGACACCAATTGGGGAAGTCGCTTAACGTCAGGTACCCGGTCATTACCAAATGGAGTCCCGGTCATATCTTCGCTAGGATCCACGAATTGGTCAACTGGGTCCGGAACATAGTCATCACCAAATGGAGTCTCATCCACATCATCGCTGGGATCCATGAACGGATCAGCCTCGTCCGAAACATAAACATCACCAATTATCGTCTCGTCAATATTGACACTTGGATCTACAAACGGATCAACCAAATCTGAGAGATAGTCGTCACAGCTGCGTCTGAAAGATAGCCGTCACCAACTAACGTCTCATCAACATAAGCACGAACGGCTCAACCGACTGAATCATATGGGCATGGAGAGCCAGAAAGAAATCGTGCTTCACGAGAACTCTCTAGGCGTCGACGCGGTCGAGTCGACCTGCTAGATATCTCGGGCTTCGTCGCGCGCTCATTGGTTGCATCGTGGATGCCAACGCGCAGGCTCGCAACGCTGCATGCTCGCTCCGTTCCTCTTTGCAATACAAGTGTCGAGTTCCGGATGCTCACCAGACCGTTGGAAAGTCGAGGGTGCTATCCCTACTTGTTCATGCTTCACATACACTTTGCATGTAAAAAGGGAGGGATGTCATCAAAGCGTGAGGACTTCAACATGCGAGGACGAGGCATTCGACGCCTAGTTCTCTTCCCCTCAGTTGGCAAGTTTCAAGATGGAGCTCAAGCGACTGCTGTCCGCGGTTCACGACCCAGGGCCACGCGCGTGAGCATCTACCACGCGAGAAGACCAAGGCGAAGACTCACCCTCTCGTGATCAAGAGCAGACCTTACGGCTCATCTGAATCCAGGCATTCGCGAAAACCAAGCGCCTCGCCTCGGCTTCAGCTGTGCGTCCAAGCTCAAGATCTTCACGGAGGCTCAAGTGGCGGCTTCATCGGACGCTTGCGAAAACCAAGCTGCGTCTGTCTGCTGCTGCCCAGCCACACTCGAGGGCTGCGTCGATGAGCGAGTGTCGTGCGCCAGCGAAAACCAAGCAACGCGCGCGACGTTCAGCTTGACGACTCCACCACGAGAGTGCCGTCGAGGGGACGCGTCTTCGTAACTTCGGTTGACATGCGCGGCCAGCCAGCTTCCTCCCGGACTACAGCGGGGCGTCATTAAGACGTATGCAGTTGAGCAGACTCTAGTCTCTCGCTGCGCGGCGCAGTGTTCCGCACTCGCCGTGAAAGCTACATGTATCTAGTTCGATATAGTGTAGCTACTGTGGTTTAATGTACGAGTCGATGAGCACGGAGCAACCAACGATTCCGAGCGACTGCGACTTGTTCCAGTCGACGTCCTCAAACCTGTCGCGGTCCAGATACTCCCACTCAAAGTATGCGTTGGCCGACTTGTACCAGAACAGAGGCGTATTGAGCGGCACGAGCGGAACGGGGTGCCGAAAATCAGCCGCTAGTCTCGAAATCGGCAGCGCCGAGTTACCAACGACAAGTGCTTGTACAGTCAGCGAGTTTGGCGCAGTTTGGTTGTGCAGCACGTTGCACAAGACCCACAATTCGCGGTGGACATGATCTTGATATTTTCGGCGGTTGGAAGCTTTGCTCGTTAGACCTGTCGCCGTACCGCCAAATCGCAGTTTGATCTGGGGTACTGTCACATCCATCACGACACCTTGCATCCGTCTGTAGGGTAGGCGTACATCAGTGTCAAGGAGAAGCGCGTGCTTGATCTACTTCGTGACCACTAGCTGACCGAGGAGGCACTTGAAAACCTCGAGATCTCTGAAACGAGAAAACTTAGACCCTACGATTGAATGATCTTCATCATTACTCGATTCGATTGAATTGGAGGCGATTGAAGTCGGCTGAACTTCCCAACCATTTAGGAGTACATTGAACTATGAATCGGCATTCGACTAATCAGATCGAATGCATAATGAATCCTTTGCTGCTGCAAAAACTCCGGATCAAGTTCATCCGACATCAACTCGTATCTCTCCAGCATTTCTGCTGCAGCATCGTCACGTCCACTTGCATTTCGAAGCAACTTTTGACGCTTCAGTGGAAGAGGCAAACCCAAGAAAGCAATACGCATAGGAAATTGTCCATCATGCGTGGGTCCACTTCTCTCCTTCAACATTTCTTTCATTGTCTTGAACCCATTGGCTGGGCAAGTAAGCACCATTCTGCCGATTTTGTTGTCTGGCGTGAACCACAAGAAATACCAGTAGTCGTTCAGGTTAGTGAGCAAACCCACAGGAGCACAACGGTCTTCACTCTTCAAATCCGCGACAACCAACTCCAGGAGCAGTTGCCATCGTTCCTTGTAGCTTGGACGATCCTTCTTTACTTCGATCACGAACCGAAGACCAACGAAAACATCGTCCATTTGGTTCGCCACTTCGTCGATAATCATCATATCTGCTGTTCCCTTTACCTTGAAAGGAAGACCGCTTCGATCATCACAATTGAGTAAGTCCCGCATTCCAGCTACATCCTTAAGGAAATCCTTCTGCTTTCGTCTTGACATCAAAGCATCGCGTAAGTGTTCCTCAACGTACTTCATGTACGCCTGCCGTTGGTCTGGATGCTTCTCAGTTAGTGCTGACCATTGATAACCAGGAATCGAGTCGTCGACCACTTCATTGACGGAAACAGCGGCGTATTTAAGACCCAATTGCTGCTCGAGAAGCGCTTCTTTCGAACGCGGGCACGTTGATATCGAGTACTCCGAACGCTTTCGATCACGTTCTTCAAGAACCTTAGTCATTGACCTCTCCACTTGCTCTGCCGTCAGCTGCGTTGTCGCTGCAGCGATGTTGCGCTCTGCACCTTCTAGCGATGGCAACTCCACGAGCACATGGATGTCATCTTCGGCTCGCTCGAATGTCTTGCCGAAGTACGCATCATTGTTGAGGTTCCGAGTCTCCTTCAATAGCAGTTCCTCTTGCATGAGATTCTTGATTCGATCGGAGATCTCGCCGTTCTTCAGCTTCTCGAACTCATCGTCCGGCAAGTTCAGCCACGTGTCGCCCTCCCGCGCGAGGTACAGCCTCAGCAGATCTGCGTCAAAGTAGACCAAACCGGGCTTCTTCTCCTTGATCTTCTTCTTCAGATCGCCGACCGTCTCGCTGAGCTCAATGTCCACATGGAAGACGCTCCCGACGCCAACCACCGCGCAGAAGAGCGTGACCATCATTTTTCGTTTTGAAGAATGGCAGAGTTCTTTCAGCGGAACTCGCTGAGAGCTATCGAGAAAGGGATTTGATACTGGTAGGTGCATTGCATTTACCGATATCCACTGGAAGGCTACAACCCCAGTACTGGATAATCCAGTGCTGGAATTGCAGCCTTCCAAGAACAGATCCGTTGGCGGCGCGATACTGACAGCGGTTGTTAGCTAAGGAAACCAATTTCTCGCCAACGCCAATTCAGCGTTGGATGTACAAGACGATCAACTTATTTATCAGCGTTTCGTTCAATAGAAGCGTTACGTCGCCTGAGTTCAAGCCCATTTCGCTTCGACGAATACATTGTCGTTCAACCTCAAGCCCGACATGAATACTTCTTCACACACATCCTGGAGTTGGCGTCGGGTACCGCCCTTCGCACTCACGTCGCTACCGATTATATCACTACCGATGCGTCCCAATCGATTCGGTGATGCCAAACACTGACAAAGATCGACAGAGATGGACGCGCCTCCGTCGCTCACGGAAGATCCGCCCGTGACCTCGATCTTGCCGACAGTAGGCTACGCGACGATCCGGTTCCAGTCAACCTATATCCCCTCGGCACACCATAGTCGCCACTTTGCTTGAGTGAGTACTTCGGTGAGGTCGTTCGCAGCTCTTGAAGCAAAAGATTTTGTGCTTGATACATTTGGATCCGGCGGTCACTTGAAGTGACGCATGGGTTCGCAATGGGTGGTGAGGATGAATCACGCAGACACCTTCCTCGCTTGTGGGCTTCAAGACGTCGCTCAAGGCGTTTTGCAAGAGCGATGAGGCCATGACTTTGCCGTGGGAGTCCGTGCTGGCGGATATGGACCAGGCCGTGCTGGAGGCTTACGTCCTCGCCAACATCCACGCCGTGCGGATGTGTCAGCTGGGCGATGCAGTGGAGCCACTCAACCAGGTCTTCTTCTACAGATGCCTATCGTGTGTTTGCAACGCCAACTCCACACTCGGGTCTCCTGCATTCCAGCAATCAGTCACGCTGTACAACACTTGGCGAGGTGAGGACGCTCGACGTGCAAGCAACCGGCAGATTACCGCTGGGTGGCAGCAGAACGCAGCCCAAATGATGGCCACTAACACCAAGAACGCGATCGTACGCAACTTCTACCGTCGCTTTCACCGTCACATCAAGCGGGTCTATGACTTGAATGGTGCTGAGGCCTACGTCATGATCAAGAGCATCCTGGACCCTGTCTACAACGGCAACGATACCGAGGTGCAGGCTTGGCGAGAGCAGATCCCGCGCAACGAGAGCGGCTACTTGTCCGACGAGGCTAACAGATTGCTTCCTCTCACCTACATGATTCTGACCGACATTGAGGAGAGGAATCGCCGGTTTCAGCATCGACAGGACATCCCAGAGGTCCGCACGTTCAGTCTCCTGCCGACGAAGAATGGGTTCAAGTGCTCGCACTTCAAGATGTGCAAGACGGCGCTCCGCAGCCTACTTCTACGTGCTGGTGTTCGCGTGCCTCCTCTAGGTGACGATTGGAATGCTGTCGCAGACGAATGGTGGCACAGTCTCTTCAATATCGAGAAGTTTGAAACAGCCAACAAGAAGTTCGCAGGAGAGATCGTGACGGACGGAAAGGCTGTCAGTATTGTCATGCGGAAAACCCATCCGGCAACAGACCGCCCACTTAGGGAAGAAGATTATGATGCCATGTGGGGCCTTGATCCTGGCAGACGAGATCTGTTTGTAGCAACCAACCAGGACGGCGAGACTATCCACTGCTCTTCTCGTGAGTTCAACGAGGATGCTCGCTACCACAAGAGCAACCAGAAGATAGCTTGCTGGAAGGAGCGGCGTCCCGACATTTTGACGGCCGATCGTCAGATGCCGTCGAAGAAGACCGCGTCGCTCGAGCTGCTGGAAACGTACACACGATACGTTATTCCACGTATGGAAAACATGCTAGGATTTTCACGGACGAAGGGATTCCGCAACCTGCGTTTTGGACGGTACATCTTTGCGCAGAAGAAGCTTCATGAACTATGCCGGAGACTGACCCAGCAAGCAGGCAGGCGAATGGTGGTTGGATTTGGAGATTGGAGCAATACCGATTACTCTGGACTCATCAAGAAGTGCCCCGCGGGGCCGGTCAAGAGACTCAAGCACACGTTGAGAAACTACTGTCGTGTGCAATCGATTGATGAGTTTCGCACCAGCAAGCTTCACTCACGTTGCCACCGGCAGCTAGAATACCAGTACAGTCTCCGCCTCTGCAAGGTCAAGAACAGCACGGACAAGGAATGGCGGACGTGCAAGGTTTATAGTGTGCTCCATTGTCGATCCGATGGCTGTTTTGGTACTACTGTGAACCGCGACGTCAACGCCTCGAAGAACATGCTGATGCTTCTCTTCTACATGTTCCGTGGTCAACCAAGACCTACCGTTTTCTGTCGAGAGCCAACTTAACACATCAGGGCCTCAAAGTGTCTGCAGGTGCGCTCAGCGTTGCCCGCAGATAGCACTGTATACTCAGGCATTGTTGCATTTTCACTGGGTTCCATTCCCAGTCATCGTCTTTTATCGTAGGATGCCGGGCTTACCACGGCCATACCCGCGAGCCAAAGGCGAGTGCTAGCAATGGAGTTTCTTCGTCATTTTGTTGCAGTGGTACGAGAAAGTGAACCCATGTAGCCGTTATAGTCCTGTCGCCAACAAGCTGTCCTTCAAGGTCATGGCAATTGTGAGCGCACTGCATTAACGAAACTCCCTTGCGACTGCGTTTTTGATGATCAAAACACTGCCTTGTCGTGAAGGACTTGAGTGTGCATTTGAGATGAAAATCACACAAAGTTCGGATAAGAAAGAGCGGTGAAGTGCGAGGTAGCAGCCTGGCTATGAGTGTATCAAAACTCACGGTGATCATAATCACAACGTCACAAGCACGGTGCCGTTGCCGTCATCACTTCACGCTTGTGAGCTTGCAAATTTCTGCCTTGATGTGCTGCACTGAGAGGCGAAGAAATGAAGGCGACGGAACGCCGCAATTCACCAAAAGTGAAATGCAGCGCGCTAGTGACTGGGGAGTCGCGAAGTTGAAGCCAGCTGCAACCTCAGGAATCGTTCCAGCAGTGTATCCACAGGGAATATTTTGCTGACTGGCATTCTGAGCACGACAGTGCTGGTCATCCTTTGCTTGCATTACGTCGCGGGTTGTTCTCGATGACGCAAATGTGTACCTAGTGTGTCCGAGTTGCAAGTTGCACGGTGGCGCATCAGGAAGTCAGCAGTGAGATTCATGCTCCGCATCACGCCCAACTTGATTTCGATCGCGTTCGATTTTCCAGCTTTTTCGAGTCTGACCGATGCTTGTCAACGAGTGAAACCGATGCTTGTCAAGCGTGAAAACTCTTTTTGATTGCCGTGGCCTCATAAATACACCGAGGCGATTGCCTGCCGACTACGGCCACGAGCCAAAACTGCCACCAAACAAACGCATGCCTACCTACAACTACACTAGTACTCACGATGATAAATACTTCACAGCGACAGCATGGCGCCGCCACCGCAGCCCACAGCCTGCTGCCACCGCACGGCGCCAGACACGATGCCAGAGCGCATGGCGTTCGCCAGAGCCGTCTTGGACTCACCCAGAGCCTCCATGCGGCCGCCCATGGTGGCTTCGCAGCCGTTCACAGAGTCCATGAGCATGAGCCACCCGAGCAGCTCCACAAACCGGCCCTCGCCCTCTTCACGCGCGAACGCGCGCTTGCCGGCTGACAGCGGGATCGAGCGGGCACTGATGAGGTATCCGCCCTCGATCTGGCCGCGGGCCAGCACCACGAGGCTCTGGCAGTCCTTGCCGTCCGCTGACGACGTCCAGCCGACACGAAGCACAAGGCAGTCGTCGTTCACCGTCTGGAGCACCGCGAGGTCCTTGGCACACGGGAAGAGCGTGCGGAAGCCCTCGAGCGTCGACAGTTGGCGCCACGAGCGGAACACCAGGTCCGAGCTCGACACGCCCGCCAGCGATGTGCTCAGCAGGTACTCGAGCGACGACGACGCCTCCAGGCGGTGCGCCTCCCACCCAAAGAACGAGCTCTCCTCGGTCGGAGCCACCTCGTGACGGGCTGCATGCTGGGCCATAATCTCCGAGTAGCTCTGCTTGACCCAGTCGAACGCCGCGGCGCTCGACATGGGGCTCGGGAACAGAGCACACAGGTACGCCGGGACCGCCTCGGTCTCGGCGCAGTACCCGCCTCGCGGGTGTGCGATGAGCTCTCCTTCCTCCTCCTCATCGTCTTGGTCCTCCGGCTGCTCCTCGGCCTTGACTACCTCCTCTTCCTTCTTGATCTCGTCCTTCTTAGCGTCCTTGGGCGAAGAGTTCTTGGAGCGCTTGGCAGTCTCGTCGGCGGCCTCCTCCTCACGCTTTCGCTTGAGGCTGATGACGACATCGCCTGAGAGCGTGAGCTCGCACTGCATGGCCTGCAGCACGCTGTTCTGCGAGTCGAGCACATCGAGCTGGTCCTCCAGGTAGCGCTTCTCGTCGCGGAGCGCGTCGACCGTCTTGACCAGGTCCAGGTACGTCGCAGCCCCTGGGATGCGTTCACCGAGCTGTCCCTGGTGAGTGGCCTCTTCCACGATCTTCTCAACTGCTTGCAGGTGGGAGACATCTCCCGAGCGCGCGAGCTCCTCGCGACGAGCCTCGAGCTCAGCGACCTCGTCGCGCATACCGCGGACGCGGTCCTTGGCTGCGTTGGTGCGGCGACGCTCGTTGGCGTTGTGGCGTTCTCGTCGCTGCTTGGCTGTGAACTGCGAGGAGCGGCCGCCTCGGCGCTCGTTGGCAGGTGCCGAGGCGCGAGTGGTGCGGACGATGGTGGGCGTGGCGACCGTGGCGTTGACGAGCGGCAGCGGCTCGAGGTCAAGCTCAATGTCTGCGAGGGCGGCGTCGACCGCGAGCGGGGACGAGTGGAGGTGCGTGGAGACGTCGAAGACGCTGTCGAGCTCGCACTTGAGCAGCGAGTCGGCGTCAGGCAGCAGGTGGGCGAGGTCGGCGTCCATGTCGACGGACACGGTGGTCTCGACGCCCAGGTCCACCAGGATGGGCGACACGAAGCGCTGGGCCTGGAAGCTCATGCTTCGTCGGGGGATTCGAGCGGCAATGGCAGGCAGCGAGTGCGCGCAACGAAGCAAATGGTCAAGTGAGACCGACCCGCACCCGGTTGCAGTGCGGCGGCGGGCCTCCTAGACAAAATCTACGGTATAAACGCGTGGACGGTACACTACACGTGGAGAGTGAATCCTCGGTTTGCGTACTGTATATTCTCAGAGGCGCCGACCACCACCCAGCGCCAGCCGGCCGGCGCATCCGTTCTTTCGAGGGGGTTTAGTCTGAAAAGCACACAGAGGCGTAGACATATTGGCCGCTTGGCATTAGCTTCGGATACACTGCGCTTTTCTCGTGCAGCGGTCACGGCATAGTGAGCGCGAGGGCCATGGATCCCTCGTGCCACTGGAGGACCCCATTGCCGTGTTGCCGTGAGCTTGAGACAGAGGCTCGGAGCATAATGAGTGCCAATCATGCATGCGATTCTCCCAGGCCGCGTGGGTTATACCGTACTTTACGCGCCGGACTAAGCTGTGGGCCGGCGCAAGAGACCGAGGCAAGCGGCGCGAGCGGATGGGCTGGCGCGTCACGCGCGCAGTTCGGACCAAATGACCGGGAGCTTGTATGCCGCACTTTGAACTGTGCACTTGCACTGTGGGCCGCTTTTTCACGGTGGGATCCGAGGCATGCAGGATTCAAATGATACACAGTACACATCCTGGCATTTCGTTCGCAGGGCATTTCGTCGGTTCTCGCCCTGCGAGCTCCTTCACTTTTGCCTTGTCAAAGTTGCGCGGCGGCCTCCCTCGAAAACGCTCGGCACACCAATCAAATGACCAACAAAAAGAAAAGTTTGACGAGGGATCAGAGGAAGCAGCAGCAGCAGCAGAAAAAAAAAGTGTGGACCATCGACTTGTTTTCTCGAAGCGCTGGAATGCTCACTCACCCAGCAACACCGAGGATCGGTGCTGACTAGGCGAATGACGCCGCGGCGTGGGCGAAGATCTCGGCGGTGTTTCGCCAGCTGGCGAGCGCGTGACTCGGTGGTTGTATGCAGTGTATCCCCGTCCCCTCGGCCCGCGCCGATGTTTAGTCTGGCAGAAGACACGCGCTCGAAAACCTTTGCTCAGCAACGCGTCCGAGCTCCTCCTCCTCCTCGGCGGGGGCCGCGCCGGTGGCGCAGAGCGCGTCCAGCGTTTGGTCCGGCGTCAACAATGCCGATGGCGATGCCCAGGATGTGGATGGGCATAGTCCGGACGCCGCAAGCGGATCAGGTCGAATACCTGCGTAATACGATGCCTTGTTGTGTTCAATTCGTTGAAAGAATTTGCGATTTGGAGGTTTTATGAGAGGATAACTATACATTTTGGCAACCAGCAAAAACTGCTGAATTATAATAACCCGACGGACCTGATGAGTCCCACTGGACCTTGAAGCGCGCTCCAGTACGATCCGTAATATACAGTCCGTAACGCTACAAACGGATCCGCCGCTAAATAAAACGCGCCGGTATGACACCGAGGAGGCGAAATGTATCCGGGGCTAATGCTAGCTCACCGCGCCTCGACCGCATCGAAAAGCGCTTGAAACGCATCGAAAACTGCGCGTGCTCAAAATGCACGCCTTGGTGTCGTGAGAGGTAGAGGCTGCCAGTCGTGGAGGGTGACCGAGTCAAACGCCGCCACCATACAGTGGCCAGCACGCAAGTTGCGTGCTGCTCCTACACTAACAACTACGGTATGTATCAGATTCATTGCCAATGCGATTGTTTCGATATTTTTATCGAACGCTTTTTTACTTGTCATTCATGGTACGGAGCGGTGCAACTTGACCTTGTCCAGCGTGGCGTTCAGCTTCCGCATCAAAGCATCAAAGCATCAAACCGCATGTCCGCTGCCAGCGCCACCGCCACGGCCGAAGCCACGCAATGGGCCAGCTCGGCGACGTCATTCGGCCGCTCGGCTTCAAGGCCGCAGCTTCTGCTCGCCAACGGGCCTGTCCGCGTCCGTGCCCCGCGGCCCCATCTTCTCTCCACGGCTGCAGCAGACGCGGACGCTGGCCTCGAGCTGCTGCTGCTGCGTCGGTGGCGGCTCCTCCGCGATCCGAACAGTGGCTCCGAACGCGCCAGCAGCTCCGGCGTCGAGCTCCGCCCTCGCGACTGGCGCCGACTGGGGCTGCTGCTCTTCTCCGCCAGCGAGCTGCTTGCTCAGGCCGCCGCGGCCGTGCTCGAGGCCGAGCTCGAAAGTGCAGAGACGGACGGCCGCATCCTGTTGATCTCAGCCCAGCAGCTGCAGCCTTGGTCCGCCTTGCGCGCCAGCGGACTGCTGCGGCTGCTGTGCGACAGGCTCCAGGACCTCCTTGCGCGTCAACTCGACCGCAGGCAAGAGCTCCTAGCCACTCGACTCGTGCGGCTCCTTGGCGCCACGCTGCGCATTGAGCTTGCGGCTGCTGACGAGCCGGACGCCGAATCGAACGTCAACTCCGCAGAAGCGCTAGAGCTGCTCCGACTCGGAGCCGCGGCTGCGTCCCACAGTTCCCCATGCCCGTCCCCCGTATCTGGTCCGAACCTCAGTGTCCGCCTTGTAGCTCTCCATGAGCTGCTGAGATTATTGGAGCAGACGGCGCCAGGCGAGCGCATCCTGCCTGCAGACGCCGCCTGCAGCCATGTAGAGGAGCTCGGCCAAGCAGCGCGATCATCACCGACATTCCCAACACTCTTCGCAACCTACACTGCGGTCCTGAACTTGCTGACGAGTGCAGCTCGACGAGGACCAACGATTGCAGTGGACCTGGACGCCGTGGTCGCCATCGTGGACGGCTTCCTGTCTGCCAACGACCACGAGCTGCAGCTTGCTACACTGAAATGGCTGCACGTTCTGCTTTCATCAACCGATGAAGACCTTGCCAGAGCTATTCGGTTGTCTGGGGCTCTTCGTTCGCTCTGCTGGGTTCTCGGGCACTCGTCTGCTGAAGTTCGCATCCAATCATCTGCATGTCTAGCAACGATTGTCAGCATATCACAACCCGCAGATCTCTGCCGAGCATTCATTGAGCAGGGCTGCATCGCTATCCTACGTGTGCTAACGCAGCATGCCGAGGCAACTGATGACGCGCTCAAGCTGCCAAAAGAGCTGCTTCAATGGACGCAGCACGAAGTCGGGATCTCCCGGCCGTTCCTGCTTCATGCGTGCTGTCACGCCATTCGTAACTCGACCAATGCCTTGCTGCGCGTCAATGTAGTGTTGGCTCTGCAGATCCTTCGGACACCCATGGGCGATCGCCAAGCCGCCGACGCCATTTGCGGGATGCTCAAAGCCGAGAACTTTGTTGAAGACGTGTTGATACCAGCACTCGAGCCCGAGTCTGATCTCGTATTCTCAGCAGACAATGGAGGGCCAGAGTTTGCTGCTGCTCTTCTCGCCGTAATGGCCAACACGTGCGAGCCCATGTCCATGATCAAGTTGGAGCGCAGCGGAAGTCATCGCGTGTACAACGAGGTCGTCGAGGTGGACGTTCTATGTTCTTCCCCGATCGTCGTGATCCGCTGTGTGGACGGCCGCTGTGTGGACGCCGATCTCGCACTGCTCTCATCTCAAAGCGGACGCATTCGAGACGCTCGAGCTGCCGTTCTGGATGTGGAAGTCGATGCAAACGCAGTTGAGCTCGCCCTGGAGTTGGCATCGCTTGAGCCGTCCTCATCAACAGCCGATGTGGACAGCGACACGCTGTTGGACGCTCTCGAAGCCGCTCGAGCGCTCGACATTTCTTCGGCTTGGCACGCGGCTGCGCGAATCCTGTCCGAGCGCCTCTCAGCTGAGTCGTGGATCTCAATAGCACTCGGTGCGTTGAAAGTTCGACATCCATCATTGGCTGTCCGTGCCGTTCGCCTCGGTCTGCGCGATGTGCGGAGCGCCGATGCAACGCAGGTAATGCGTGTAGCTGCGACCATGGCTCGTGAGTTCTTTCACGACTGGTGACGAATGCGACCGATTCCCTTGTTGAAACCAACTTTTGCTCTAAATCTATCCGAGCAAAATGGATGCTGCTGGTGTCCATGTTGCTCGGTTGCTCAAGCGCGCTCGAGCCAAGCGTGATACGCCAGCGGACGGCTCGTTCCTGCCGCTTGCCCTCGCGATCTCGTGTCTCCATCGCCATCCCCCGCCTCCGCTTGCCCAATCGCTGGCGTCTAGTTCATTGTCCGCGCTATCACATCCACAGCGAACCCCAGTAGACGTTCTTGAAAAGAAGCTGCGGCGGGAGCTTGCAAGTACCGGAGATGAAGCAGAAGATGAACGCCTCGTACACCTCGTGCGACCGCTTGTTGTGTACGTGCGCGTTGCACGCGGAGTTCTGTCGGCGTGTAGCAACTACTTGAAGAGGAAAAGTGTAACGAAGACGAGGCTTGCGAAGATATTGTCGCGGCAGTATTGGGAGAGCTGTGGACAGAAGAGACCCATGACAACGAGAATCTGGCCGGTGATGAAAATCCAGACATGTTGCTGGCAGTTAAACCACCTCCTTCACCTCAAAGTGCAATCCCGAAGTCTGAGTCTGTGGGGCATTCAACACTCATAGCAGCCACGGATCCATCGGGAATTGTGAAGCGAGCAGTTGGCATGGACACTGGCAATGGGCGTGCTGTCCTGACGACTATGAAGCGATTCGTAGACGATGAACGCATCCAGGCACACGGCGTGAGGGCTTTGAAAGGAGTTGTGAGGCTGCTGTTGGTTAATACGGATCAGGAGGCTGAGCTCCGAAATCTCGTGGGTGCCGTGATTGATCGCATGGTGCTGTTTCCAGCTGCGTTGGGTCTCCAGCGAGACGGACTGCTCTGCCTCCGTGACGTCGCGACCACCGATGAGCGCGTTCGCATGGTAACATCCCTCGGTGGCGTTGGGGCGATCGTGAATGCTCTTGCCCATCTTCCAGATGATGTAGATGCCAACATCGCAGGACTCGCAGTGCTGGCACATCCATCCATTGCAGGTACGAGTGTATTGGAGTGGAAGCTACGAGGTCTGTTTTACTCACAAGAGCATGCAATACAGAGGAGTCTACGATTCGAGTTGACCCTGAAAGTCGTCGGCTCGTTCTCTCCGCCATGCAAAGGTTTCTGTTGGACGAGCAGATCCAAGGTCTCGGCGCTCTCGCACTTGGAAACTTGAGCCTTCGACAGGGTACGATCTTGTGATAATGGCAGCGATCCTTGTCAAAGTGCTGACTCTCTCGGTGCATAGATGCAAGTCTGTCCGAGATCGTGGCAAAAGGTGGCTTGGACGTTGTGATAGCGAGCATGACAAGGTTCGAAGGCACTGCACTCGTCCAAGCCGCTGGCTGTCGGTTCGTTGCCATCGCTAGCACCAAGGACGGTGGGTAGAATTCACCTTGTCTTCACTTCCACGTCTTTTTGACCGAATCATTGGACACAGAGCTCCTGGCAGCAGCATGCCTCGATGCGGGGGCTCTTCCTGCGTGTGAGAAGGCTCGCGTGCGATACACCAGCGACCCGAAGGTTCAGCAGTACGCACTACAAGCTATCGAGCACATGGAGCAACCTGCCAGAGATAGTGACGGTACAGCAAACGCCTCGGACGATAGCTGTCTCGTTCAGTGATCGCCATTGTCTCTCACCAATCGCATCGCGCTCCAACCCGATCCAGCCAAGATTCACTTGAGATGGCTACACATTTTCGGACTGATAAGAAGGAGAGTCAGTCTATAGCCACCATACAAAAAATATATTAAATGGTATGTACACAATCTGATGAAATCTGATAATATCGACAGTATCTGAGTAGACCTTGAGCTCGAATCTTGGCGTTCCGGTGCAGTCCTGAGCTCCTCGTCTTCGTCGAGTAACGCCGCTGCGAGATGACACACGAGCTGAGCCATTCGTGTGCGTGGATTAACGAGCCTCAATCTTTGCGGACTCATTCGGCACGGCTCTGGTTCCTGCCACTCGTTAAATAAACCGACGACGACACTACGTTGGCTGGTGCTGCTGGCTGCCTATGCGCACTCCTCAGCCGTAGAAGGCAAAAAGCGGCGCGGCAGTGTTGCTCTCCCAACGAAGCAGCGCCATGGCGATCTGGTACTTCCACCTGGTAGCGTACCT
The DNA here is from genome assembly GCA_024867545.1 of Phytopythium helicoides. NCBI lineage: Eukaryota > Oomycota > Peronosporomycetes > Pythiales > Pythiaceae > Phytopythium > Phytopythium helicoides. Next base: position 853,775 of record JANFNE010000019.1, on the reverse strand, counting down.
CGCGCTGCTGTGGTTGAGCACATTCCCACCATACGTCACGTCGCACCCTCGTCCTGGAGCTCTCCTCGGCCCGGCGACTGTCATGGCTCGTTGGTTGGCTTCGCTTGCTCCTGCGCCTAGTGGCCGTGGCAACTCGTCGTCCGGCTCGGTGATCATGAGCCAGTAGAACATGTCCATCCACTGCACGCTCGGGTCGTCATCGTCTTCGACCACGACCGATGGGTTGTGCGACCGGAAGCAGATAAGGTACCCGCCGTCGATTTTGATGCGGAAGAGCAGGAAGACCGTGCGGAACACGGGCTCGCCCGGTCCATCCTGCAAGTCACGCCGGATGAGCAGCGTGTTGTCGTTGATGCGTTGAAGTATTTCGAGCTTCTGCACGGACGCATAGATGCCGTGGTAGAGCGTGAAGTCGCAGTACATGGCCCAGCTCTTGGCCACGAGCTCCTCGACGCCCACCGTCTCGAGCCGCTTGGTGAAGTTGAACTGCACGCGGCCATCGCGCGTGATGCGCTGCATTTGCGTCCACCCCATGGTCTTCTTGGTCTCGGGCGGGTTGGCGTCTCCCTCGACGGCTCCTGCCTCTCCATCGTTCGCGGCGCGCCGCATGGCCGCAAAGAACGACAGCGCCTGCTCGTGCGAGTCCACCATGATGGCGCCCGCCTCCTCGAGCGAGATCTGCTCAAAGTGCACCGTCCCGATGGACGTCCTGGACCCGAGCAGTCGGGGGATCTGTCGAAGACACGGTGAGAACGACGCCTAGAGTCGGATGGACTGACGGCGGGAACCGACCTGGTAGTCGCCCTGCAGGCGCTGCAGCTGCTCGCCGAGCGCGTCGAAGACGCTGATGCGGTCCTGGATCTCCCCTCGCTCGCGGCGCAGCGCGCGCACCTCGTAGATGGAGTGCACGAACCGCTTGAAGAGCACGTCCCTCGCGCGCGCCTCGTCGAAGCGCATCCAGTCGTGCTGCTCTCTGTAGCGCGCGAGCTGCGCCGTGAGCTCTCTCTCGAGCCGCTCGTGCACCGTCCTCAGGTCCGTCCGCTGGTTCTGCCAATTCACCTCCGTGTCAGCCTGGGCTCGCCCTCCTCGTCCTCCATCCATCCCGCAAACCTTCTTGCGCACGCGCGACTGGCGCACGGTCTCGCAGTGCTTGAGCCGCTTGAGCTCCGCGCGCGCCAGGCGCCGCCGCGTGTCTGGCGGCAGCGGCCCGTGCGCCGCCACGATCTGTCGCTCCACGTCCGCGAGCGTGAGCGGCGCCTTTCGCCCGGCCGCCATGGGCGACGGCGCGCGCGGGTCGCTGGCTGGCGCTCGCGCGCGCGGCGACGGCTGCGGCTGCGGCTGGGCGAGCGTCAGGTCCATCGAGCGGCTGGCGAGCGGGCGGGGGGAGCCACGTACAGCGAGGCGCGGACGCCTAGCGACGGCGCGGGGAGTGGCGGCGATGGCGGCGCGGTGGCGGAAGCGTGGCGCGCGTAAAAGTGAGATGGAGGCGGCGTATTCCCGCGGCGAGGCGATGACTCAACGAGGACTTGAGATGGAGTTTGTATGTGGAGGGGGTAAATCGGCGGCGGGTAAAGCGGAGGTGAGGGGGAGGTAACTCGCCCCATCCTAACAGAGCGATTACCGCAGCGCCAGCACTTCCATCATCATCTGATGAGACCTCGCGAAATTCGTGCAGCGTCGGTGCACTGATGCTGCTCCTCGATCGGACCACCAGTGCTCGTGGTTGAGCCACATGCGTGAAGCTCGTGCGAAAAACAACAGATGCAGCAGGATACGTTGGGAACACTGCTACGGCAGCTGCAACCTGCCGTGTGGAGATCATTTTGACGTAAGGTCGAAGGCAGAGGACGAACGGTTGGCAGCTCGCGATTGATCTGGACCATGGATAGCCAGTCAGCGTTGCGGTCTTGGCGGATTTGCTGACTTCAGCATTGAAGATCCGCGAGAGCCTGCCCGAGGATGAGCTTCGAAGCGACGAAGCGTGCAGCGCATACATCGACAGCATTTGTGCCTGGAGCGGCGACGACGACCGGCTCTTTGCCGGTGAGAGTCCGAACGCCACACATGCAGACTCGGACTGCTGGCTGGATTCAAGCCCTGTGCCCACTCAAAAGTCTCTCCGGCACAGTGTGTCACGTCGGTATTCACGTCAAGACCATTTCTACCCATTGCCACGGACCGCAGAGGCGCGTATATACTAGGTCTAGTTGCATCAGCATCGCCACCTTGCCCATTGTCATGGACACCACTGCTGGCATTGTGCACACTGCCATGATGGCGAGTCGAGCGTGACTTCAAGTTGACATGTCGGGGTATTTCTGTAATTGCCCAGGAAGAGTCGATCTTGAGCAGTCGCAGAGCTGGAGCACTGCCGCAATGGACGCGCAGGCGCCACGCCCTGCGACCGCGGCAGCCACCAGCGCCACATACGATAAGCAGCTGCAGTGGCAGGCGTCGAGCCAGCGAAAGCTGCAGCAAGTGGCGCAAAACGAGCGTTTGCGCGAGGCCGAGCAGTGCACCTTTGCTCCCAAGGTGCCGTCATTGGTTTCATCATTGGCATCAATGAATACACCTTTGGGCTGATGGTGATCGTTGCCATGCAGATCATCACGGAATCTGCGCGGCGGTCTCCGCAGAAAGTCCGAGCACCGACGTCACTGCCAGCGTCAGAGGAGACTGCGAGGTCGCCGCGGTCGCCCGAGTCGTCGTCGTCGAGGAGTTCGACTGCCGTGACCGCAGTGCACCCGACTGAGGCACAAGAGAGCTCCATACTGCTGCATTTGGCGAGGCAAGAGCGTGCGAGAGACTTTGCACACACTGCGCAACAAAAGTACGTGGTGTTGAGGAGGTGGAAGGAGATTATAGCGCACTGATGGACGATGACGGGATTCGGATGAAGGCTGGCGACTGCAGCGACAGGCAAGGACTTTACCAAGCCCACCAAGGCCGCACCATTTGCTCTCAGCACTAGCAACTGGGTGTGGAGTATTGTTGTTGTAGCGATGGATGACCGATTCCCGACTCATGGAGCTGAATTTGCTGTAGACCCCGCGGCAAGCGATTCCCACAGACCTCAACCAGACATCTCCATCAAGACTCGCGACCTCACCTCCAGCTAAGGCGCCAAACCAACAGACACCCGAGAGCACGGTTGGATCAATTCCACCAGCTCCAGTTGCTGCGACTGGACCATCTACCAAGCACAGGACAAGGAGCAGAGCGAGCAGCGCACACAACAACAACCATCATAGCCATTCGGGCAGCGCTCGCTCGCTCGCAGCCGAGGACGCATGGGAAACGTGAGTGCTACTTTGGTGCGAACTGGAGCAAAACATCGTGCCTAACGGGTTGTTGATGTAGAGAGAGGGCCACTCTAGTCGCCGTGCTGGATGCACAACGCAGAGAGCTCGCATTACGCGCGAGAGCCCAAGCCGATGCTGTCCGCGCCGCCGAAAGTTTTGCTGCGGCGACCCAGCGATTCGAGGACCGCCTGACGGCACTTGAGACTCGCACAGCCGACGAGCTGCGCGAGATCCGGAGGCTACTGGCGCGACAAACTGCCGCCTCCGACCTCATTCTTCGCTCGCTGGGGCTCACACCTCCGTCCGCATCACCGCCCCCGTCTCCTCCGTCGTCCTCCAAGGCCGCAGAGCTCGCTAAGACCGTGTGAATCTATTTAGACCACTGCAATCGCAGACCATCAACGCAGCAACGCTGGCAAGTGAGACCAGGTCATGACGGCATTGACACGTCAGCTTCAACATCCTGCGACATGTGCCGTCGACCTCGCTCCAATTGGCAGAAAAGATGATCACGTCACAAAATCCCTCTTTTCCTCCAATCCCGTCCCATACCACCCTGAATCCCTCTCTCTCATAGGTCAAAATTCCTCCTTCCATGTCTCCCCCCTCCTTCCTCGCCGTCCTTTCCCTTCCTATACAAACCCCAAGTCACTTTGGAGAAAGAACGCGGCGCCACCATGGAGGTCGATGCGGGGCTCGCGCCGTGGGCCGACGACGACCAGGCGCTCATGGAGCTGCTGCTCTCAGCGGACGCAGCGGGCGCGGCAGCTGACGACGCGCCGGAGCTGGCGCCGCCGTCTCCGTCGTCGTCCGTGGGCTCGAGCGGCGGCGCGCGGCGCAAACTGACGGCGGCGGAGCGGCGAGCGCGGCACCGCGAGGTCGTGCGGCGCTCGTACCACCGCACCAAGCAGCACATGACGGGGCTGCGCGACACGGTGAGGGCGCTGGAGGCCAAGATGGCGCAGCTGGAGCTCGCGCGGCAGCAGGCGAGGGAGCAGGCGGAGGCGCAGGGCGAGCGCCACGGCGGCAGGAGCGACGAGCTGCGCGCGGAGGCCGCCAGGCTGCAGGAGGAGCGCGCGCGGCTGCAGGAGACGCTTGACGCGCGCGCAGAGTTCGCCAGGAGGGCCAGGGAGCTTGTCGTCAGCAACCAGTCGGACTCGGACTCGGACGCAGACCCGCCAGCGTGGATGATGCACGCCATGGCCGCGGGCTGCGGGAAGCCAGCAGCAGCAGCAGCAGGAGTGTCGTCGCCCGTTAGCACGTGCACGACGGAGGACAGCGCGGACGCGTCGTCGCCAGGGTCGAGAGGACACGCAGACATGGACACGTCCGACGAGGACCTGTCGCCGGACACGCAAGCCTCGGACGACCGTAAAGCCTTCCGATCGCCAAAGCCCACGGGACTAGGCAACACGCACCCGCCAGCGCCAGTGGCCATGGACGTGCGCAAGGAGATCGGATTCAAGCAGCTCACGTTCGCGCAGGCCAAGGCGATCGTGAAGGACACGTACCGCGCGTACCTGGGCTTCTCGCTCAGCGGGAGGCAGATCTCGACCGGCGCGCGCGTGCTCGGGTGGGAGGATAAGCGTATGGTGGACGGAACGACGCTCAACTTCTCGCTGCGCAAGCGATTCCCGGACTCGAACGCGCGCGCGCTCTTCACGAACACGTGGGACTGCCTCTCCGACCCAGGGTGCGCGGAGTCTAAGTTCCGCGGACTCTTGGAGCTCCGCGTGCTGCAGCGCGTGAATGACGACACAGTCGTTGCCGTGCGCAGTATGAAGAGCCCTGACGGATCGCGCTGGTTCCGCTGCGTGTATCTGCTGTTCCGAGTACGGACACGCAACGGATTCCTTCTCTGCATCAAGTCAATCGACCCGCCGCCTGTGGAGGGCTCTTCGGCTTCAAGCGAGCCTAAGGTGACGACTAACGCCAGCGATGGCCGGCCAGTCATATGGATCGACATGTCGGGTTGGTTCCTGTTCGATCCGCTGGGATTTGCGGAGCACTCGGATCCAGCGCAAGAGTTTGAGGAATGCGGTGCGCAGGTCGAGTACGGTGGAAGCTGGAACTACAAGGACCCGCAGCACATTGCGCAGCTCGCCATGGACACGCTGTCAGTTGCGCTTAAATGGGAGACGACCATGGTGCACCCAATCTTCTCCCTACCTCCTTCCACCTCGTAGCCTGATGGCGTGCGTGGGGTAGTAAGCACTGCAACCGATGGCTGGCCAGGCCATGGAAATCTATCTAGGAATTTTATGTAGATATGTATTGGGCGACTCGAAGGCGCCCCCATGAGCGTGAAGAGGACGTTGGTAAAAATCTGTTGTCTTACTCGACTGCTACTTTGTGTCCCTCGTCTTCATCACAACCCGGAGGAACCGGGAGCGGAGGTAGACGAATAGGACGGGGACTTACAGGAGATTTTCGAGAGTCGACAGGGCTTCGAGCGGGTAGAACAAGGGTCGGGCTGCCAGCCATGCGAGTTGACTGCTGTCCTAAGGAAAACTTTAGCGGTTTTCCAGCCTCCTGGGGTGCGAACTGAAGAGCGTGCTCCTGAAGCTCGAGTCGTCGAAAGCTGTTGTGTGGGATGGCGGGGCTCAAGTCAGTCTCTTCGACGAGAATGCCAATGGAAAACCCCTCGGACGTGAGGGCGTCGGCCAGTCGAGGATCACGGAGCGACTCGGATCGAGTTCTTGCGTCGCTCATCTCAGCCATCGCGAAGCTCGTGGATGCCGTGCTCACAATCACGACGGCGCTGCTACTACTTCTGCTGTTGCTACTCCCCACAGTTGTGTCTTCATCAAGAGTTCTTTCGGTTCGTGCTGGAAAAGTATCTTCTCCTTGTGTGCTTTGCCGTCTATTTGCTCCATATAGTACATCTTGAGCGCCGTCTCCATCTTCGTCAGCTTCATCTTCATCTTCTTGAGGAGCCTCAATCGTTGGGAGTGTGCCCAGTGACCCGCCATCGAGGCTTGCTGTCATACGTCGAGACTTTGGAGTTACTACAGCAGCCGCCAGTGAAGTTGGAGCCTCAACTATCAATGGGGGTGGTGAGTTGGCTTGAGTTGCTGTGTCCACGTGCCGCCCAACTGCCGCGTGCCAATTGTATGGGTCGACAGGCATGGTTAACTGCACCACTGCGCCGAACGCCTCCAAGCATTCCGCGGGTGTCTCGAGAGCCAAACTCATGTCCTGAACATGGCTTTTGAGATGGAAGCTTGCACCACGTTCGCGCTCCATTTCCACCCGCATGTCGCGCACTACGCGCAGCAACGCGCCACCCCAGTGCTTCTCCATATCTTGTCGTGTGCAGCTAGTCACCGTCGCCAACTCTACACGGATGTGGGCGTACGCACGGCGAACGATTTCAAGCACTACTCGAGTGACATCGTGGCTCTCCAACACTTTGAGCAGTGCCTCTGGGCGTAAGCTCATAAGGTCGCATGCACGAACAGTACGCACTGAAAAATGACTGACAGCACCTCCAAGAAGCCCTCGCTCGCCAAAAAAATCTCCATGCCGAAGCCCCACGGGTTTGGCGAGTGCTGGAATTGACTGGCTCTGGATTTCAAGGTGTCCCCGGAGCACGAAATGCATGGCTGAGCTGATGCTACCTTCTACCAGAACATTTTCCCCACCCGGGTAGCCTTCGAAGTGTAAGTGTTCGATCAGGTCTCGTGCTAGAACAGCCATGCTTGGATCCAACGCTAGCGGGGATCCAGACCAGCAGCATGCCGGCTGGAAGACGCGAATCACAAACCACTCGACTGTCCTGTGTACTACATGAAAGATGCAACTCGAACGGATCGCTAGAGGCATTTCATCCAGCACTTCTTTATAGTTCACACCCGCGTGTGACGACCAGAATGAGATCATGAACTTGTGAGCTCGGACACGAATCGACTCACTCACCTGGACGCGTGCTAGATATTGCTGCACGGCCATGTTGTTCTTGCGAAAGTTTACCTCTAACCCGATGTAAGAAATGAACAAATTGGCGAGCTCACCAAGCACAAAGGACATGACAAGCAGCCCCGTGAAAGCCACCATGATACTGAATGCAAGTAATGGCGTCGAGTCCGCTGTGAATGTCCGGCCCTTCTTGACAAATGCTGTTGTCGCGTAGAACATAGCGCGTAAGAAGCGCACTGCAAGCTGGCTGGAAGACGGATTGTCGGGGTCTGTTATGATGAGAGAGGTGGCTGGACGCCAGCCGTCCCATTCTTCGGCGAACCCTTCGAGCATTGCGATGGCCAAGTATGCGCACGCAGCCCAATATATGGCAAGATAGTAGAGCAAGATGACACGCGCAGCATAGTGGATTTCGTACGCAACGCTGCTCCGGTTGAGCTCTTCCAGATATCGTCCGATGTTGAGCGTTTTTGCACAGCGCAACAATCGAAGCCACGGGCTCGTTGTAAACTCAACAAGAAACCGGTCAAGTGGCATTGCAGAGATTGCGTCCCAAAGAAGGCGTTCTTTTATGTACTGGGATCGATGCGGAAGCTCATAAAGCTCCATTGACGCCGAGCATCTTCGCACATGCCAACTAAACCAAATATCTGCTAGGAAGAAAACTTCACAGAAGACTTCAACTGATTTAGCTGTCGCCGAGATCGGTGTCGAGCGATCGAGCGAGTCCATTGTGATGCGATAAGGCACAATGATGGCGATATAAACTGTTGAAATAACAGTCACGCGCAGCCACCAAAGGTGGAACGAGCTCTGTGCATCAGCGCCTTCCAACACGTGAACAAAAAGCTTATGAATTGCTTCTCGAACTCGTCTTCCGGTTTCAGTAAACGCTACCGCTAACCTCGAAGCATGGCTCAGAGTGGACTCGGAAGTCGAAGGCAATGGGGTTGTCTCTTGAGCAAGGTGCGCACTGTAGACTGGTCTGCACGCCATTTCCATAGCAGCAAGTCGTGCCAGACGCGCTTGTTCCTCCCGAATGGTGGTGATTCGCATAACGCGTTGCTTCCACTCTGGGTATCGGTCAAAGACAAGCTCAAGTGATTCACGAGACAATTTGTACAAAATACAGGACGTGCGAGCCTGGATGTAGGCGTTGCGTTTGCTTCGTGTAAAGAGTCCATTCTCACCAAAGTACCCTCCACCAGAAATCTCGTTGAGCTTTTTGAGTCGTGGCTGCTTAGGATCTTTCTGTCGCTTGGCATCGTGGAGTGCTTTCTTCCGTGCGCTGGATATTGGCTGTGGAGCTGTAAACCCAGTTGTAAGCTCGTCGTCCGGTAGCGCACGGTTGTCATCTTTGAAGATCGCGCACGATTCTTCCGCACCATCATCGGGAATGAGAACTTCTAAAACACCGACGAATACAAAGAACATATCACTTGCGTCGTCACCAAATCGACAAACAAACTCGTCCCGAGTTACAAGCAGCTGGCTAAACTGTGACACAAGCATGCGAGTAACTGAGCTGTCCATACCAGAGAGGAACTCAACCTTATCGATCATTGGCTTAAGATGAACAAGTCGGATATCTGTAAGCAGAGATGGCGGGAGACATCGCGCTAGTATATGCTCGCGTGTGATCGAGTGAAATCGGCGGAACATGTAAAAGGTCTTCAGTCGTTCCTGAAGCGCCGAAGGAAGCTTGAAGTGTGCCTAGAAGTTGTCGCACAGACCCGAGCTTTTCGTTGAACTCGCGGTTTTCGGCATCAACGAGCTCGATGATGTCAGTGAAGTTGCCGACAACGTATGCAAACAAGAAAAACCCGCTTGTCATGGTGATCACACTGAATGCACACTGAGAAACGGTTTTTGGAAGCTCACCAGTGCTCGATGCCTGACATAAGTCCGAAAGACCAGAAGAGGGACTGAAATACTGCCGGCTTGCTGTCGCGAACTGTAGATACGCCGGTGGAAGCCACTCATCACTGCCAAACTCTGGTTGACCGTGCGGATCCGACGAGCTGGAGCCAAAGTCGAACCAGATACAACCAAATATGTGGGTCAGCAAGAAGGCATAGTATAGGAGCTTAAACAATCTCAGCTCGATCGTAAGTTTTAAATAACGATTCTCAAGAGTTTGGAACTGACGTGGTACCTTAAACAGGCGCAATAAGCTTGTTAATGTTCAGCAGATCAAGTCGCTGCTCTGACGGCAAAGTCCAATTGCCGATGAAAAGTGGCAGCAGGGCTGCGACATCTACAATAAAAGTACTTGATCGGAGGTAGGCACGTCGAATGCGACGAGGATCCACCACTTTGCTACCAAATTCGTAATATCCAAGTCGCATTCGAATCCAAAGGTCGACGAGGAAGAAAACCTCGAGCATCGCGGTGATGGTGTCACCCATGACATACGTGGACTTCACGGTGCGAAAGCTGATCTGGTAAATGACGGTAATCCATTGCACTGACATGATGAAGAACAGCCACGTTTCCCAAGCGAGTACAAATACAGAGTCGGGATCAAATACGATAGGGACCAGTGGGCTCTGTTGCTGTCCCCTTGGTAACCCTCGCCACCAGAGACTTCAGTCGTCGGGAGGTCGCTTGATGGAGTGACACTGCTTGGACACTGCCACGGCGATTTCTCCCAACAAGCTTGTTGTTGAGTAACTTTTTCTGCAGTGCAAGCAGTTCTTCAAAGAGCGGGGGGAAAATATCCTTCATGGCACTCAGTTGCTCTTTGGAGACAAACAACACAATACACCCAACGATCGTAGTCACACGGTCAGCGTACCCGTTACATCTTTGCTCGGGATCCAAAAGTGCTGCTGTGCCAAAGAACCCACCGCTAGGTACTGTACGCGTGGATCCGTTCTCTTCAGAGCTGTATCCGTCTGAATAAACGACACTGATCTCTCCTTCGAGCACAAAAAACAAACCAGTGACGTAGTCGCCCTTCCAATACACAGTTTCACCTTGACCGTACAGGACAAATTGCGCGTGCTCAACTAGAAACTCCTCGAGCTTGTCCAAAACAGGTCGCACATTAGCAAGTAAAGCGATGGTTTGCAGTACTGGTCGACAAATGCTGCGCAGTACATCAAGCTTGATAGCATGAGGAAGGTCCGCGAGGAGCTCTTCAGTGACTGCCCCACGGTGAGCTGACCACCAGAAATCGAGGAAAGAGTTTACGCGATAGTGAAGTGCTGAAGGCGCGTTCTGCCGCCTCAAAAACAGCTGGATGCGCGTGCGTGTGGCAAAAAACTCTTTCTGCTCGAAGGCCGACGCAGTGAAGCGCTTCTGAACATTGTCGACAACGATCGCGGTAATTAGAAATCCATTCAGCATAAAGATGAGAGCCATAGCGTATTGCGTCTCGTTAGCAGGCTCGATTGTTTTTCCTAGTGCTGCAAGCACATTTGTGGCATAATAAAGCGACCTGAAATACTGTTTCGCAGCAATTGCTCGAAGCTCTGGATCTCCAAGGCGCAGGAGTTTTCCTTGTGGCCCTTCGAAGTACGTACGGTTGATTGCACGTAAGTAAATGTCTTCACAGGGTATCCACGCCTCATCTTCGGTGCTAAAACCTTCGATGTACGTGGTACCAAAATGCAAGCAGGCAATAACGTGGTACATCATGCACATGAGGATCCCGAAAAGCATTAGGCGGCGCTTACTGTTTAGTTGGATAAAGTGCTCTTTACGATTCAAGAGGTGTGGGAGGCGGAAGATCCTGCCATTGATAAGAATTAACAGTCAGTGATCGATCATCTCGAGCACATTTGATGAAATTCAGCTAACGGCTTACCGAGCGAGACGAGGTATACGTGTGAGGCCATAGAAGCTGTTATTAAGGGTCGAAAGCATCGTGTACGGAAAGAGGCAGAGAAAGTCAGGTATAAACCCACGGCGCAGATATCGTCGAGCACTGCGCCTCGGGTCCATAATCTTTTCAGCATCAACGGTAAACGAAAGATAAAAGTTGAGCACCATGTCGACGAGTAACCCGGCATCCATGAGTACGTCAAGAGTGATAAAATATGCGGATGGCCAGCGCCACAGAGGGAACGCTATCTGCATTGGGACGGCCATCCAGTAGTAGAGCAAGTTGACTAGGAGCATGATGAGCCACCACTTTCTGAAATTGGAGTCGGCATCAATGCATTGTTTGGGCATAAATCGTGTCCACAATTTTGCCTGAGTAGTATGCTCTGACTGACAAGCACCTGGAGTCGTCGGTTGGGCCTGATCGTAGTACTTGATCAAGTGCTGTAATTTTGTGTGGGTACCCATGTCACGATACACATTTTCGTCTCCCGCAATCGAGCTGCGACTAGATGCAACGGTGCCTGGGTCTTGCTCGTAGCTTGTTAGAGCTCTTCCGTTGCTTAAACTCGTCCCCGAATCGGGCTTTTCGTCGATATTGGAGCGAGCGAGGGTAGGGACTACGACGCTTTTCCTCCCGCTAGCAGCCGAAGTAAAATTCTTTTTGATGCTTAAACCAAGTGACGATATCTTGGATGTCACTGATCGCGAAGAACTAACCAACGAGCTCGTGTTGGCTTGTGCCACACCATTCAGCATCTTTTGGACATGTGAGGCTACGAGAACCGCACACAGCGGGTAGCCATCAAGTACACGTTCGCAGTGAAATCTTGAAAGTCGGTAGAGAATAGCATAAGTCACAGATGCTACGGTAGCAGTGCGCTTCATGTCTGAAAAAACAGAAAGCTCTCCAAAGCAAGCTCCTTTGCGAAGCTCGCGAACCTTGACTGAGTTGATGAGGACATTGAGAACACCAGAGTTCACAATGTACATGGAGTCGCCGGTATCCCCTGTTGTGAATATTGTTGTATGTGCAGGCACAGCCATAGGCTTCAGCATGCTCGTTAGTGCAATAATGAACTGCTCGGAGCAGCCCTGGAACACTGAAATGCTCGCAACTGTTGACTTCAATAGCTCCACTTGAATATCCGTCGCGATGGACGGACAGAGGAGTTTGATCGTGTCGCGGTCATTCGATTCAACATCTGTATAGTGCCGCTGCATAAAGATGATACGGGTTAGCCGTGATTGACATCGGTTTCAAAACTAAAATGTACTTACTCGCAAGTATTCAATTGCAGGTGTCTGAACGTTCTCAGGGACACGATGATATGAAAGAAGGTGCACTAATTGGTTTATCCTTGCCTCAACCGCCTCCGTGTTGCCACTCTCGCTTTTGGAGATGACGAAAATTGTTGCGCAGAGCGTGACAAAAGTGAAAAAACCGCTGATGGCAACAGCATTTGTGAACAGAAATTGACCGATGGAGTGCGGCAATTCCCCCTCAAATAATCCTGTAAGTACTCCAAACCCCCAGAAAAGAGCCTGAAGGTATCTTTCACGTGTGGTTGGGAAATGTCCTTCCTCTGGAACCTCTGGTAGCCATTCGTTTGTACCGTCAACGTTATAACCGAAACAAACGCGGATACAAGCAATCACGTGCGAGAGGAGAACAGTACCAATGATCACTTTGCCAAGCTTCATAACGACGAAGTACGCTGTATAGAATTCGTCGAGCGATGCGACAAAGCGCACCATGCGGATAGACCGCACAAGCTTAACCAGCTCAAGCTTCGAGCGACCTTCAGGGGATATGAACGTCATGTACGAGAATGGAGAGAGCGCGAGGAGATCAAGTACAAAACCGAACGACCGCAAATATCGGCTCCGAGTCTTCCGTCGGTCTCGTACAAGGTTACCATCGCTATAGAACCCTGTTCTTGCCTTGATGAATAGGTCGAAGAAAAAGAGCACCTCTGCACAACCACAGAGAACGATAGCACTCCACGCTTCTACAATAATGGCAAAACCAAACGCTTGCATGAGTGGAAGCGTGAAAATCTCGCACAAATATCCGAAGAAGAGAACTTGGTCCCAAATCTTTATGACCAGAGAATTGGGGTCAAACGCGTCTATGACTTCTTCATCTAACAAAGTCGAAGTCCGCAAATGCAGCCGGAATGTTCCCAGTGCGTTGTCGATCGATTGGCGGCCGCGGGACATCTCGGTCGGAGGGCGAAGGGACCTAGAGGACTTGCCGCTCACATAGCTGCTGCCTTTCGCCATATTGCAGCGTTGCTGATCATGCAGCTTGGTCCAGCCAACGCTCACCCTGCGTGAGGATAGATCAGGCAGCGGCAAAGTGTGCTGTCAAGTTAATTATTTTAAGTGAGTGCCAGTACTGAAACCAACGCAAAATCCCGATTTAGTCTGTGAGCCGCAAGGACCACAAGCGTCAACCGCAGAATCGTTCGTATGAATGCTCCAAACACGTCACAGTGTTAACGATAGGCGACGACTGTCAGCCATGTCGAGCCGCCCTGCGGTACTCAGTGCAACTACAATGCTACGCCGGATCTCGTCTGCTGTAACTACATTTGACGTTCCAGTGGTGACAGCGGCTACGATTCCTATCGGAATTCAAGTCAAAAGCACAGAGCACGGGATTGACCCGAATTCATCTCTCATCTCGCATTGGCACCAGCTACTTCTCGCAGCTGTTTGCTACGAGCTCTTCGCAATACCGTTTCTATTCACCTTCAAGCCACACCCTACTCTTGGATACACACCCGAGGCTGTACTCGTGTATGGGTGCGAAACTCTGTTTCTGATCGATTTTTTCGTCAAGTTGAACACAGCTCTAATCAAGGACGGTTGTACTCTGAGTTTAGCGGCATCAAGACTCGTGTATTTGCGCTCAAGAGATTTTGTTGTTGATGTGATCGCGATTGTTCCGCTGTCGCTTTTCCCCGTACAGTTACCAGGCTCGCGCATGGTCCTGGAAGTCACCAAAGTAATTCGCATTTCACGATTTCCGGGATACCTAGCCAACTTGGATAATTTATACGCCAAACACTTCGAACAGCTTAAGCTCTTCAAGATCTTGATCGGAGTTAATTTGTTATCACACTGGCTAGCATGTGTACGCTTCTTATTTGGCTATCATTCAACTGATACGGATCCGTATCACCAGGATCACTGGCTGCCAGAGCACAGCAACAATGACCAGTCTTGCTTAGCGCACTACCTCCGAGCTCTCTTTTGGTCATTTGGAATACTCACTGGACTGTACGAAGGTGAGCTCCCCAGCACTTCTGCGCAGTTCGTATTTACCATCTTCGTCGCACTCTGCGGCTTTGCAATGTTTACGTACCTATGCGCAACTTTCTTCATGCTTTCGAAGTGTGAGAGTAGTCAATCTGAGGCCACGGAAGCACGAATCAATCAGCTAAAGCAGGTGCTAGCATTTCACCACGTTGCGCCTGCTCTGAGGCATAAGATCGTCGAGTACCTTCGCGTACGTCATGCATACGGGACTATCTCACTTTTCATGCTCGATCTGACTTTATTGCCCTACTTCACAGTACTACTATGCCGATGTAGGCTCAAGCAACCGCCAAATAACGGAGATTCTATGCCAGTCTATAGGACGAGATATCCAAGTCGAGCTCGTGAAAGATGTGTTCACTCGTGTGCCGATATTTTCAACATGCAGTGAACAATTCTTTGTCGCGCTCGCACGACTACTCGAGCGTACATCCCTTCCGGCGCAGTGCACTCTTTTCTCCGTGGGAGAGCAAGGCGATGCAATGTACATCATTCGCTCAGGAGTTCTGGATGTCATGTCATCATCCAACCGAAAGCTGCGGGAGCTACGCAAGAACGATTTTGTGGGGGAAATCTCGCTCTTTTCTAACCAACCACGGTCGGCCACTGTTATCACTGCGACTTTTTGTGTCCTGTACAAACTCTCAAAGCGGCATGCCGAGATAGTTCTCAAGGGATACCCAGGAGTGGCAACCAATATCAAGAACTGCGTTCAACGATTGTTAGCTGCAATCCCAGGACAAAACAAGGGAAACGAGGGTGGTTCTCAATCCGGAGCAAATCCTCGCCGCAGTTCTTTGTTCAGTACCAGCATTCGCCAGCTTATCAGGCAAGGTAGCAGCTTGAGAGGGAGCTTTTTTCGCCGTAGTGGATCCACGTCGACGATTATCCCAGCTCCACACAAGACATCAACCGAGTCTGTTCGAATGACAAGAGATGAGACACTTGTCCGACATGACTGCGTGTCGTCTTCGCATCATATCCATGATTCCCATGGCGGGAAAAGGAAGTTTTCAGATACAATGCGCACGTTTTACATGGAATACCTAAAGGTTTCACAGAATAGCAAGCGTCCATGGTGGGCAAAATTATTACTCAAGTCGTGCATTGATGCAGATTCTCCTCGCAGGATGTGGTGGATTACATGTCTTCAGGTCTGTTTCATAGTCGTGCATATTCCTACTATCAAAACTTTGTTTAACGTGTTGATGCTCTTGCAGATGGTGCTTATTTACAACTGGTACCAAATCCCATTGAATTTGGCATTTCCACTGTTTATCCACTCTGCTTGGTACATCATGCTCCTTAACATACTCGCCGATGTTATACTCTGGGTTGACATTTACATCAACTTTAACTTATCCTATACGCAAAGTTCAGAAAAAGTCTGGGAGCCCGCGCGCAGCGCACCTCAGTACTTGAGAACTAAGTTTCTATTTGACCTTCTTACTGTAATGCCATTCCCAAGTTACAGCGATTCCAGTATGACTTACGTATCACGAATCCCACGGCTTCTACGAATTTGGCGCTCCATCGATTATTACCACGAGGTGGATAAGCTGCGTCCTCTCGAAAGCAAGCAGAGACTGTTTGTGTATGGCATTTTGCTAGTACTTCTCAGTCATATTCTTGCTTGCCTATACTTTAGCATCACTTTCATTGAGGGTTTCAACTCCGAGGAAGATTCCTGGCTTCCATCGGACGATGTGGAGCTACACAAGCTCGCGAATGGACAGTATAAGGACGTCAACAACATCACATACGACTCTAATGATCCTAAAGTGCAGCAAATCGCTTATGAACAGTACTTCAGATCACTGTACTACGCGACAAATGTGCTTACAGCCTTGGGTCGCACGATAGAGCCCGCCAGCAGTATCCAATTTGGTACAGCACTTCTATTCATGTTCAGCGGCTTTTTTATCACTGCAATCGTTGTCGACAACGTGCAAAAACGATTCACCGCGTCAGCATATGAGGAAAAAGAGTTCTTTGCCATGCGTTCGCGCATCCAACTCTTTTTGAGACGTCAGAGCGCACCATTCGAAATCCATCAACGAGCAAACAACTTCCTTGACTTTTGGTGGGAGTCGCACAGAGGAGCTCGAATCGCAGATTTGCTGTCAGATTTACCAACCGAATATCGTCGCGATGTTCTGTTCCAAATCTGCAAACCAGCGCTCCAGACACTTCCGTTACTCAATGGGATCCGTTCTTGTCTCGAAGCAGTGGAGATTTTGCTGGTTGATAATGCAGAATTTGTACTTTATGGCCATGGGGAGATCATATACGGCCAGGGAGAGCATTCGCATGGGCTTTTCTTTCTTTTGAGTGGTGATGTTCGCCTACGAGCACATGGTACTCACGATAGAGTCGTGATTCGTGGCGGTTGTTTCGGAACGCGATCATTTTATACGGATGGAGACGCAACTGGGTATGGGGAGACTGCCATTGCAGAGAGTGGTTGCACTGTTCTATTTCTTCCTCAGTGCAAGTTTGAAAAGCTGAAAGCTGTCTTTCCATCACTCGGAACAGCATTAATACACTTGGAAAAACGGCTATTTGACTCAAAGCTATCAGCAAAGAGAAATAGCACAGCTCGCAAAAGACGCAACAGTGACCCTGAGAGTACAATCAGTCGCATCTTGTGGTCACCTATCGATCCTGACTCGAAGTTCGTTATATTGTGGGAGACCTATCTCTTCTTTCTAATGTCAGTCCAATACTTTCGAGTCATCACACTCATCTGCTTTGGCATTACATCTGATGCGAAGACAAGCGCTGATGCCATCACTGTTACAATTGAGATGTGTTTTCTTCTTGATATATTTGTGCGATTGCGTCTAGGCTACCGTCATTTTGGCAACAAGATTTTAGATCACAAGCGCATCCGACGCCGTTATCTGAGATCGTGGCACTTTTTCGTTGATCTGGCGGCACTGCTCCCTCTTTTTATCATTAACTGGATCTATCCCGCCACTCGAATGGAAATCGTAAACATTAACAAGCTTTTTCGCCTTGTCAAGGTTCCAAGCCAAGTACGATCCTTGCAGACTCGCTATGTCAAGTTCACGAATGAACTTCGACTTTTTAAACTCGTCTATTACACGGCGATCGCATCCCACTTATTAGGATCACTCTACTTTGATTTCGCATCGCACGCGTCTGCAGTGTATTCTCTAGCATCTGGAACTGGTCACAAGACGAACTTCGGTACTAATAAGTGGCTTCCTCCTGCCAGCCTCGAGAATGCGACTCGCGCAGAGCAATACTTTGCATCGCAGTTCTGGTCGTTTGGACTCATGTCTGCATCCACCCAAGCAGAGCTTCCAAAGACATCTGTGCAGTGCATGTTCACGATAGTAACTCTCACGACTGGATTTTTTCTCTTCGCATATGTCGTTGGAAATCTGTCCGATGTCATTGAATTAGGAGATGCAGAGAACCGCGAGATCAACGAAAAACTTGGGTGGACAAGGCGGTTACTACATCACTTTTCTTTGTCACCACCGGTAGCATCAAAACTGAAGACCTACTTTCTTTCAAGCGATTTCACTCTATTACTCAAGAACATATTCTAGCGCAGTCACTGCCGCCATCCCTGATGACCGATATCCGTCTTTTAAATCTCCGTGCCATGATCGAAAGAGTTCCGTTTCTTGGCTCGATGGATAGTTCGATTACGCGCATGCTTGTTTCTCAATTCAGCCAGCTACTGATAATGAAAGATGAGTTTGTTTTTCACTTGGGGGATCCTGGCAGCGACATGTTCTTCGTCTTTTCAGGGTCACTTCAGTCACTCGTCCCATTCTCTAATGTAAGGGCGGGTCCCCCTTTGGCGCGTTGGCACTCCAAAACTTGGCAGGTTGAGAGTTTGCGCAACCTTGCTGTTATCGGAGAAATCGTTGCCGGCGACTTTTTTGGAGAGAACGGGTTGCTGTCGGATAGCCCGCGACTGGCGTATGTCCGCGCTAAAACATCGTGCATATTGTATTCACTATCAAAGAAATCACTTGAGATGGTGTTTGAATTGTATCCTGATTGGCGCAAGAGCGTCGAGCAGATAGCTAAAATCCAGCACAAACAGCATCGGCATGCATCAAGTGTAGGAAGACATCCGAGAGAAGACGTCAGTCCCCATTTCGACGTTGGAACTCCAATCAGTCGTGGACGTGTTCCTGTAACCTATCCATCGTTTTGGCACAAGTTTTCACGTCTCGCATTCTACCGCCTCGAACTGCAGAGCAAAGAGTACCTCTTGTGGATTCGTATTGTCTACATAACTACAATCACTATCGCAGTAACTACTCCGTTCTGCATCGCATTTGAATCTTGTGGCAACTGGTCGGGTGTTAGTGGTGTCGTCGACGCAATCGAAGTTTGCTGCTTTGCAGTGTTTCTTTCTGACATTTGGATTCAGCTGAGACTCAGACAGACTGACCGCTCGGTAGAGTTCTATGAAGGGGATGTCAAAAGTGCATACAAGCGGCATCGACTTGCTTGGGATATCCTTGCTGCTTTACCTCTGGAATACATTGCTATGTTTGGTACTCGGAGAACAGCAAACGTTGGCTGGCTGCGGTTCAATCGTTGCTTCAAAATCGCTAATCTCGTACACTACATGAACGAACGTCGTCGAACAAGCGTGTCGTTCGAGAGGGCGAGAATGAAAGTCGTTTGTTCCTGTTACGTTCTCATCATCCACTGGGTTGCGTGTGGATATTTGCTCTTTGCCGAGAAAACTGGATACGGAGAGGAGTGGAATGCGTGGTTGCCGTCACACGAGATCGACTTAACGCACAAAACTGCGTCAGTGCTGGTGCTGCGATATCTCCGTGGGTTGTATTTTGCAGTCACAGCATTTGTGAAAAAGTGTCGAACCTTCACTCCCGAGTCGATGGAAGCAAATATCTTTGCGATCGTCACTTGGTTCGTTGGACTACTTGTAATGGCCTTCGTTATCGGAGAGATCGCGAGCCTCTACATTTCTTTCATCCGCCATGAAGTCATTTTTCGCAAGTACTACATCGCAGCAGAGCTAAGTCTTGCTGACTGGAAGTTGAGCAGTTCACTGAAGGTAAGAGTGCACGCGTTTCTCTCCAATTTGTGGGCGTCGCACCGTGGACTCAACTACAAGTTGATTCTGGATGAACTGCCGAAGAGCCTACGCCAGGAAACGGTCATTGAGATCGGCGGAGCATCGCTGAAAAACTTTAAAGCGTCATTCCTGCAACCAGGTGCTCTCAATAACTCATCCAGTTTAGCAGCTGCATTTCATTCCCTCGTTGACAAGCTACAGTTCGAAAGTTACCCTCCAGGCGAGCTCGTTTTGACAGAGGGAACAATCACTACAGGAATGTTCTTTGTTGTCAAAGGACAGCTTGCCGGATATATCCGCCGAGGACGTAAAGCCGTATCACTGCCACCACTTACCCAGGGTTCATACTTTGGTGAGCACGGTCTTCTTTCGTACTCCCTCAGCCTCATGACAATACAAGCAACACAAGCGAGTGACTTGCTCTCACTGGACCTCGACGATCTGCAATCTGTACTTCAGTTGCTGCCAGGTTATTCTGCTATTGAGCGCACTGTAAAGCAGATAGCTCGAGAATTGCGTGAGGAAAGCTCTATCGGCGCCTTACCAACTCAAAGAGAGACCTGGGCACACAAGATTCACAACACTTTATTTGCAGAGCGCTCTCGCCTTGCTCTCAGTTTTAAGGGATCAGCTACAGAGACAGATGGAGAAAGCGAGTGGTTTACCTTCCTGGTGTCCATACTCGATTCCGAGCACCCAACTGATCTGTGTCTGCACATCCTCGAGCCGTTCATCAAGCTGTTACTTCCTCAAAGCGATTTGGTCTGGGATGACGCTCTCAATGCCCCCTCTCCGCGTAAAAAGTCCGAGGTGAGATCCGAGCACCGCCTTTCATTCTCCAAGCACATAGCCTTAACCCAGACGCACGCACTCGGACGCAGTAACCGCATCGCGAGTATGGTGCAGTACGCGAAGGTCAAGCCTTTCATCAAGTTTTCGTTGGCTCGAAAGGCTCCCCACAATTTGTCGGCTCCAACAAAAGAATTGACGAGTGAGGAGCCGACGACAGTGGTTCCCGTCAGTCCCAACGCCAAACCGGTCACATCCGAGGAGCTCTTCACGCGGACATCTCCTCGAGGCTGAGTCGGGTGTCAGATTTGAACGTCTTTTAGCTAGTTCTTAGTATATTCTGTCAAAACTCAGACAAATGATGCTTGTCACGCATTCCTTGACTAACCCAGTCAACACAACACGCGTTGTTACCAGCCACCTAGTTAGTATTGAGGGTAAGGTTGTGTTTAATTGTTCATTCTTACCTATGTTTTGGGTGATTTCGTGCTGTCGCGCCTACGTGAGGCTTTTGCGAATTCCAGTGAGCTTCAATCTATGATCGATCGGGGTAGCTTGCCTGCTCCAGAAAAAAAGACAACTACGTGGCGATCGTGGTTGATTTTTGGCTCAAAGACTACTGCAGCAAGAAACTCGTATCAAGGTTCATGCAACGCGAGAAAGTCATGGAGAACTCCACGAAGACATCGATAAGTTGTTCAAAATGTCTTATCTTACATCAAATTGAATCGTGATTGATTGGTTGCAGAATTCTCTCATTGACCGGATGCGGAGCGGAAGCGAAAACGAAGAAGATTCGCTGGTGGAGATAACCTTCCCGTCGAGCTGATTCGAAACGACAACAAGAAATATAAAAGGAAGCAAGCCGCGCACTCTCGAGACTTGCGAATCGAAATGATGCCATCCAAGTCTGCTGGTGGAATTCTACAAATGAATCGCAGCGAAGATTATCCTGGTAGCTGGGAATGGTTTGTCAGATGAAATCACAGCTCATATTTCTTAAAATGGTGTCGATCGATTCGCTGTCGTTTCTGCGGGCGGACTCGCGTCTCTTGTCGGGATGACTTACTTCACCTGAAGCACACACACACTGCTCTCAAAAGAGTTGGCTAAGAATGCTGCTGTGAAGAAGCAGATCCGATCCGTGAAGATACTCTGGTAGCGAGAACATTATTCAGGTTACCGAAGCTTTGCACGTTGTCGACAAAGAGCAATGCAGTCCCTGTAGCTTGTTATGATTCTTGACAACGCAGTGCACTACCGACTTCATTTGACGAAGCGCTGTTGACTATTGGGATCGCTCAGTATCTCTGAGTTGGAAGGAGGGGAGTGGAGTTAACCGAATGAACCAAGAAGAGTTGTCGGAGTCATCGTCAGTGGTGGCGTGTAGCACACACATTATGGGCGGTGACTGTCAGGAGCGCTGACAGCAGCAACACCAGAGGATGGCCAGTGACGTGCACATCCTGCGAAGCGTCACAACCCACTCGTATGGCCAGCGTTGTCACGAATTATGAGTTTGCAAGCAGCTGCGGGGGTGACGAGTTGGCATAGTGGCAGTTGGAAGCTGTGAAAGTTTGGCGTACTCGTGATTCGGCGTCAAGCGTTGAGCGAAGCTCAATGCTTGGGCTTGGCTACCTTGAAGTGGCCGTCATTGCAGCCAACTACTGCAAACTGCGCGTCGAACAACAGTTTATAGAGGCACATGAAATACTCGGTAGAAAGCTCACAACCCTTCGGTTTTTGTATGGCAACAACATACTTTTCAAGAGGTAGCACCCCCTCTTGTTGAAGTATTCAACTTTGGTCGTAACTCACGGTACTACCAAAAATAACTTCATAGAGGTTTTGGCGGGGTACATATTTAATAAAAGCGTGCTTCAGTATAGAAATACACAGCTTGGGATACTAGTAGGAGGGGTATGGACAACAGAACTTCAAGGCCTTCCCCGTCGCGCCGATAAGCCGGGTATCCGCTGAAAGAACTCTGCCATTCTTCAAAAAGAAAAACGATGGTGAAGCTCGTCTGCGCGGTGGTTGGTGTCGGGAGCGTCTTCCCTGTAGACATTGAGCTCAGTGAGATGGTCGATGATCTGAAGAAGAAGATCAAGGAGGAGAAGCCCGGCTTGATCTACTTTGATGCAGATCTGCTGAAGTTGTACCTCGCGCGGGAGGGCGACACGTGGCTGAACTCGCGAGACGAAGATATAAAGGCGCTCAAGCGGAGAGAGATTCCCGATCGAATCAAAAATCTCATGCAAGAGGAACTGCTACTGAAGGAGCTTTGGGACCTCGACGACGATGAGTACTTCGGCAAGACATTCGAGCGAGTACAAGGAGACATTCATGTGCTGGTGGAATGTCCGGATGAGCCGGATCAAGTCAACAAGTACAGGCGTAAGTGCGTTGTTCTGCTCCACAACTACTGTATATGGGTGTTGATGCAGCATTCCTTGATGATGTCAGGACAGGATGGATTCGATGAGTCTTTTATGGGGGATTGGTTCTCATGGCACTTGGCTTGGTCTTCTCTGCGGTCGTTGTTCCCTGTGGACAAGGAGAAACAAGCGTAGATGCTACTACATTCACTGAAGTTACTAGCGGGTTGGGGTCGTTGGCTGGGATGATGGAGTTCTGGAGACGACGTATTAAGTCAAAGATACCACTTGCGTACAGACGTTGGGGGTATGAGTCGATCCCTTGAGTGTTGCCTTTGGTTCTAGGCAGTGATGAGAACCATTCCGCTTTTTTGCGTCTTCACGTTAACAAGACATCGTTCGCACACCAGTCTAGTTGCTGCTGCCGTCGGCGTACACGAAACTCACATCCATTCTGAGAGCAACTACCACATCCGTATTGTCCGATGCCCAATTCCCGATGAAAAATGGCAGCAGGGCTGCGACATCGACAACAAAAGAGCTTAATCGGAGGTAAGCACGGCGAGTGCGGCGAGGATCTACCACTTTGCTACTAAACTCAAAATATCCTTCATGGCACTCAGTTGCTCTTTGGAGACAAACAACACGATACAACCAACGATAGTTGTCACACGATCAGCGTACCCGTTACACCTTTGCTCGGGATCCAAAAGTGCTGCTGTGCCAAAGAACCCACCGCTAGGTACTGTATGCGAGGATCCGTGCTCTTCAGAGCTGTATCCGTCTGAATTAACGACGCTGATCTCTCCTTCGAGCACGAAAAACAAACCAGTGACGTAGTCGCCCTTCCAATACACAGTTTCACCTTGACCGTACAAGACAAATTGCGCGTGCTCAACCAGAAATTCCTCGAGCTTGTCCAAAACAGGTCGCACATTAGCAAGCAAAGCGATGGTTTGCAGTACTGGTCGGCAAATGCTGCGTAGTACATCAAGCTTGATAGCATGAGGAAGGTCCGCGAGGAGCTCTTCAGTGACTGCCCCACGGTGAGCTGACCACCAGAAATCAAGGAAAGAGTTTACACGATAGTGAAGTGCTGAAGGCGCATTCTGCCGTCTCAAAAACAGCTGGATGCGCGTGCGTGTGGCAAAAAACTCTTTCTGCTCGAAGGCCGACGCAGTGAAGCGCTTTTGAACATTGTCGACAACAATTGCGGTAATTAGAAATCCATTCAGCATAAAGATGAGAGCCATAGCGTATTGTGTCTCGTTAGCAGGTTCGATTGTTTTTCCTTGTGCTGCAAGCACATTTGTGGCATAATAAAGCGGCGACCTGAAATACTGTTTCGCAGCAATTGCTCGAAGCTCTGGATCTCCAAGGCGCAGGAGTTTTCCTTGTGGCCCTTCGAAGTACGTACGGTTGATTGCACGTTAGTAAATGTCTTCACAGGGTATCCACGCCTCATCTTCGGTGCTAAAACCTTCGATGTACAGATGCAACGTTCGCAGTCACAGAATGTCACGCTGCCTCCGGGCAGATTGCCAGAGCAGCCAGACACACTCACCGCCTCACCAGATGCAGAGCCGCTTGAAGCCGTGGCGCGCATCGGTTAGACCTACGCTCACTTCACCGCTTCTCGTCGACTTGCTTGCACCGCTCAAGATGCTCACACTGCCGCTCACGGAAGATCCGCTCGCGACCTCGATGTTTCTGGCAGCAGACGACGTCGAAAATCCGCTTCCAATGCGTACGGACCCCGCTCGACGCACCAGAGTCGCCGCTCGTCACGGTCACGTTGCCGCTGCTGCTACTGCCGCTGCTCGCAGCACCGAGCGTCGAGATCACCACCGAGCCGCTCGTCGACAAGCCATCGCCACTCGTCAAAGACACAGACCCGCCAACAGAGACGGACGACGACCCGCCATCCACCGTCACATTGCCGCCCACGCCCTGAGCGTTGCTGGCGCCGAGGATCTTCACAGACTGCGTCGAACTCGCGCTGTCCACTGATCCGCCCTGCAACAACACGTCGCTGCCGATGCTGTTGCCGACGCTGCTTCCCTGGATGATACCGCCTCCAGAGCCGCTTGACACGAGCACCACGCCAGACAAACCGCTGCTTGAGTTCCCACTTGACAAGCTCACGTCACCGCCAGCGCCGCTCGACGAAGAACCGCCGAACACACGCACAGAGCCACCAGAGCCGCTCGACGGCGACACACCGCCGCTCACAGACACATTGGCGGACGACCCGCTCGCAGAGTCGCCTCCACTCGCCAACACAGAGCCGCCGGACGCCGACGTGCTAGAGCCGCCGACAACGCGCACAGCGCCGCCAACAGACGTCGTGCTGGATCCACTGCTCACCAACACTTCGCCCGACGCGCCATCCACAGTCGAGCCAGACTGCACTCGAGCCGCACTCGAATCACGCTGCTTCCAGATGACACGGCGCTAGACACGCCACTGTCGGAAACACTTGATCCGCTCGACAACGACACGGAACCTCCCGTTGACTGACTGATCGCGCCACCAGACACAGACACGGAACCAGCCGTAGACACCGACATGCCAGACGACACGCAGACCGAGCTTCTGCTTGTGCTTGCTGACTCGTCCGACACAATCGCCACGGCGTACGAAGACTTGTCACTGCCGATCACCTTGTCTCCGCCCGGGCCTAACGCACTTCTCTACTCATGCCACCCACATGCCGACGTTGCCACCCGCGTAAGACTCCCAGCCATCTCCTTCCTGCTCGAGCGGAGCAGTTCACATTGTCTGCTCGAGGACGCGTTGGCTCTTGCACTGCTTGGACATCTCTCCTGGAGTAGTAGTAGTACCGTTGTGTGTACCGTGGTGACCAAACCTGCTAGCACTCAGCGAGTTTCCGCTGAAAGAACTCTGCCATTCTTCAAAAAGAAAAACGATGGTGAAGCTCTTCTGCGCGGTGGTTGGCGTCGGGAGCGTCTTCCCTGTAGACATTGAGCTCAGTGAGATGGTCGATGATCTGAAGAAGAAGATCAAGGAGGAGAAGCCCGGCTTGATCTACTTTGATGCAGATCTGCTGAAGTTGTACCTCGCGCGGGAGGGCGACACGTGGCTGAACTCGCGAGACGAAGATATAAAGGCGCTCAAGCGGAGAGAGATTCCCGATCGAATCAAGAGTCTCATGCAAGAGGAACTGCTACTGAAGGAGCTTTGGGACCTCAAGAACGATGCGTACTTCGGCAAGACATTCGAGCGAGTACAAGGAAACATTCATGTGCTGGTGGAATGTCCGGATGAGCCGGATCAAGTCAACAAGTACAGGCGTAAGTGCGTTGTTCTGCTCCACAACTACTGTATATAGGTGTTGATGCAGCATTACTTGATGATGTCAGGACAGGATGGATTTGATGAGTCAATTATGGGGGATTGGTTCTCATGGCACTTGGCTTGGTCTTCGCTGCGGTCGTTGTTCCCTGTGGACAAGGAGAAACAAGCGTAGACGCTAGTAGTTACTAGCGGGTTGGGGTCGTTGGGTGGGATGATGGAGTTGCTGAAACGACGAATCAAGTCAAAGATACCACTTGCGTACAGACGTTGGGGGTATGAGCCGATCCCTTGAGTGTTGCCTTTGGTTCTTGGCAGTGATGAGAACCATTCCGCTTTTTTGCGTCTTCACGTTAACAAGACATCGTTCGCACACCAGTCTAGTTGCTGCTGCCGTCGACGTACACGAAACTCACATCCATTCTGAGAGCAACTACCGCGTCCATTTTGTCCGATTCAAGAATTGGAATCCATAGACGTTCTGAGCCAACGCCATCGCATGCTGAAATGAGCCAACGAAACTAACCGAGCGGACCCACAGGACTCAAAAGTAGCTATCGAATTCGCGTCATGTTCTCCCTCCTAACTGCTGGATCTCATCAACTTCCTGAGTTTCAAACCGTCGAAGATTTCAAGATCGCGTCGTAATTCACATGAACACCGACGAATACAAAGAACATATCACTTGCGTCGTCACCAAATCGACAAACAAACTCGTCCCGAGTTACAACCAGGTGGCTAAACTGTGACACGAGCACGCGAGTAACTGAGCTGTCGCTCTCCATGCCAGAGAGCAACTCGACACAGTTTCACCTTGACCGTACAGGACAAATTGCGCGTGCTCAACCATAAACTCCTCAAAAATTGAGAGTCAGCAAATGGCTTACCGAGCGAGGCGTGGTATACGTGTGAGGCCATAGAAGCTGTTGTTAAGGGTCGAAAGCATCGTGTACGGAAAGAGGCAGAGAAAGTCAGGTATAAACCCACGGCGCAGATATCGTCGAGCACTGCGCCTCGGGTCCATAATCTTTTCAGCATCAACGGTAAACGAAAGATAAAAGTTGAGCACCATGTCGACGAGTAACCCGGCATCCATGAGTACGTCAAGAGTGATAAAATATGCGGATGGCCAGCGCCACAGAGGGAACGCTATCTGCATCGGGACGGCCATCCAGTAGTAGAGCAAGTTGACTAGGAGCATGATGAGCCACCACTTTCTGAAGTTGGAGTCGGCATCAATGCATTGTTTGGGCATAAATCGTGTCCACAATTTTGCCTGAGTAGTATGCTCTGACTGACAAGCACCTGGAGTCGTCGGTTGGGCCTGATCGTAGTACTTGATCAAGTGCTGTAGTTTTGTGTGGGTACCCATGTCACGATACACATTTTCGTCTCCCGCAATCGAGCTGCGACTAGATGCAACGGTGCCTGGGTCTTGCTCGTAGCTAATTAGAGCTCTTCCGTTGCTTAAACTCGTCCCCGAATCGGGCTTTTCGTCAACATTGGAGCGAGCGGGGGTAGGGACTACGACGCTTTTCCTGCCGCTAGCAACCGACGTAAAGTTCTTTTTGATGCTTAAGCCAAGTGACGATATCTTGGATGTCACTGATCGCGAAGAACTAACCAACGAACTCGTGTTGGTTTGTGCCACACCACTCAGCATCTTTTGGACATGTGAGGCTACGAGAACCGCACAGAGCGGGTAGCCATCAAGTACACGTTCGCAGTGAAATCTAGAAAGTCGGTAGAGAATAGCATAAGTCACAGTACTGACCCGCAAGTATTCAATTGCAGGTGTCTGAACGTTTTCGGGGACACGATGATACGAAAGTAGGCGCACTAGTTGGTTTATCCTTGCCTCAACCGCCTCCGTGTTGTCACTCTCGCTTTTGGAGACGACGAATTGGAGATGACGAATTGGAGACGACGAAAATTGTTGCGCAGAGCGTGACAAAAGTGAGTGGCTGGCTGCTGAAGTGCTCTCATTGGACTGATGCGGAGCGGAAGTGAAAACGAAAAAGAAGTAGTGCCCAAGCTGCGTTAGAATTCGCTGGTGGAGATAACCTTCCCGTCGAGCTGATTCGAAACGACAACAAGAAACATAAAAGGAAGCAAGCCGCGCACTCTCGAGAGTTGCGAATCGAAATGACGCCATCCAAGTCTGCTGGTGGAATTCTACAAATGAATCGCAGCGAAGATTATCCTGGTAGCTGGGAATGGTTTGTGAGATGAAATCACAGCTCATATTTCTTAAAATGGTGTCGATCGATTCGCTGTCGTTTCTGCGGGCGGAATCGTGCCTCTTGTCGTGATGGAGTTTACTTTCACCTGAAACACACGCGCACTACTTTTAAAAAGCTGGCCAAGACTGCTGCTGTGAAGAAGCAGATCCGATCCGTGAAGATACTCTGGCAGCGAGAACATTTTTCAGGTTACCGAAGCTTTGCACGTTGTCAACAAAGAGCAATGCAGCCCATTTTGCACCTTGTGATTCTCGACAACACAGTGCACTACCGACTTCATTTGACGAAGCGCTGTTGACTACAGTACTGCTGACATTGCCCGTTTGTTTGTGAACCAGTCATTAGGCTTGCATCATGTGTCATTGCTGCTCTGCGAGTATATGGTAGCTTGCAGACTCAGTTTTTGATTGAAGTTGAAGGTGTCTGCGTGATTCATTCTCACCACCCATTGCAAACCCATGCGTCGCTCCAAGTGACCGCCGGATCCAAAGGTATCAAGCACAAAATCTTTGGCTTCAAGAGGTGCGAACGACCTCACCGAACTACTCACACAAGCAAAGCGGCGGCTATGGTGTGCCGAGGGATATAGGTTGACTGGAACCGGATCGTCGCGTAGCCTACTGTCGGCTAGATCGAGGTCACGGGCGAATCTTCCGTGAGCGACTGAGGCGCGTCCATCTCTGTCGATCTTTGTCAGTGTTTGGCATCACCGGATCGATTGGGACGCATCGGTAGTGATATCATCGGTAGCGACGTGAGTGCGAAGGGCGGTACCCGACGCCAACTCCAGGATGTGTGTGAAGAAGTATTCATGCCGGGCTTGACGTTGAGCGACAGTATGTTCGTCGACGCGAAACGGGCTTGAGCTCAGGCAACGACGCTGCTATTGCACGAAACACTGATAAATAAGTTGATCGCCTTGTACATCCAACGCTGCATTTGCGTATGCGAGAAATTGGTTTTCTTAGCTAACAACGACTGTCAGTATCGCGCCGGGTGAACCTGGCCATAAAGCGAGCCGACAGACGAGAACCCCAACGGATCTGCCGACAGACGAGAACCCCAACGGATCTGTTCTTGGAAGGCTGCAATCCCAGCACTGGATTATCCAGTACCTGGGGTTGCAGCCTTCCAGTGGATATCGGTAAATGCAATGCACCTACCAGTATCAAATCCCTTTTTCGATACCTCTCAGCGAGTTCCGCTGAAAGAACTCTGCCATTCTTCAAAAAGAAAAACGATGGTCACGCTCGTCTGCGCGGTGGTTGGCGTCGGGAGCGTCTTCCCTGTGGACATTGAGCTCAGCGAGATGGTCGATGATCTGAAGAAGAAGATCAAGGAGGAGAAGCCCGGCTTGATCTACTTTGATGCAGATCTGCTGAAGTTGTACCTCGCGCGGGAGGGCGACACGTGGCTGAACTCGCGAGACGAAGATATAAAGGCGCTCAAGCGGAGAGAGATTCCCGATCGAATCAAAAATCTCATGCAAGAGGAACTGCTACTGAAGGAGCTTTGGGACCTCAACAATGATGCGTACTTCGGCAAGACATTCGAGCGAGTACAAGGAGACATTCATGTGCTGGTGGAATGTCCGGATGAGCCGGATCAAGTCAACAAGTACAGGCGTAAGTGCGTTGTTCTGCTCCACAACTACTGTATATAGGTTTTGATGCAGCATTCCTTGATGATGTCAGGACAGGATGGATTCGATGAGTCTTTTATGGGGGATTGGTTCTCATGGCACTTGGCTTGGTCTTCTCTGCGGTCGTTGTTCACTCTGGACAAGGAGAAACAAGCGTAGACGCTAGTAGTTACTAGCGGGTTGGGGTCGTTGGGTGGGATGATGGAGTTCTGGAAACAACGCATCAAGTCGAAGATACCACTTGCGTACAGACGTTGGGGGTATGAGCCGATCCCTTGAGTGTTGCCTTTGGTTCTAGGCAGTGATGAGAACCATTCCGCTTTTTTGCGTTTTAACGTTAACAAGACATCGTTCGCACACCAGTCTAGTTGCTGCTGCCGTCGACGTACACGAAACTCACATCCATTCTGACAGCAACTACCGCATCCATTTTGTCCGATTCAAGAATTGGAATCCATAGACGTTCTGAGCCAACGCCATCGCATGCTGAAATGAGCCAACGAAACTAACCGAGCGGACCCACAGGACTCAAAAGTAGCTATCGAATTCGCGTCATGTTCTCCCTCCTAACTGCTGGATCTCATCAACTTCCTGAGTTTCAAACCGTCGAAGATTTCAAGATCGCGTCGTAATTCATATGAACACCGACGAATACAAAGAACATATCACTTGCGTCGTCACCAAATCGACAAACAAACTCGTCCCGAGTTACAACCAGGTGGCTAAACTGTGACACGAGCATGCGAGTAGCTGAGCTGTCGCTCTCCATGCCAGAGAGAAACTTGACACAGTTTCACCTTGACCGTACAGGACAAATTGCGCGTGCTCAACCATAAACTCCTCAAAACTTGAGAGTCAGCAAATGGCTTACCGAGCGAGGCGAGGTATACGTGTGAGGCGATAGAACCTGTTGTTAAGGGTCGAAAGCATCGTGTACGGAAAGAGGCAGAGAAAGTCAGGTATAAACCCACGGCGCAGATATCGTCGAGCACTGCGCCTCGGGTCCATAATCTTTTCAGCGTCAACGGTAAACGAAAGATAAAAGTTGAGCACCATGTCGACGAGTAACCCAGCATCCATGAGTACGTCAAGAGTGATAAAATATGCTGATGGCCAGCGCCACAGAGGGAACGCTATCTGCATCGGGACGGCCATCCAGTAGTAGAGCAAGTTGACTAGGAGCATGATGAGCCACCACTTTCTGAAGTTGGAGTCGGCATCAATGCATTGTTTGGGCATAAATCGTGTCCACAATTTTGCCTGAGTAGTATGCTCTGACTGACAAGCACCTGGAGTCGTCGGTTGGGCCTGATCGTAGTACTTGATCAAGTGCTGTAGTTTTGTGTGGGTACCCATGTCACGATACACATTTTCGTCTCCCGCAATCGAGCTGCGACTAGATGCAACGGTGCCTGGGTCTTGCTCGTAGCTAATTAGAGCTCTTCCGTTGCTTAAACTCGTCCCCGAATCGGGCTTTTCGTCTACATTGGAGCGAGCGAGGGTAGGGACTACGACGCTTTTCCTGCCGCTAGCAACCGACGTAAAGTTCTTTTTTATGCTTAAGCCAAGTGACGATATCTTGGATGTCACTGATCGCGAAGAACTAACCAACGAACCCGTGTTGGTTTGTGCCACACCATTCCGCATCTTTTGGACGTGTGAGGCTACAAGAACCGCACAGAGCGGGTAGCCATCAAGTACACGTTCGCAGTGAAATCTTGAAAGTCGGTAGAGAATAGCATAAGTCACAGATGCTACGGTTGCAGTGCGCTTCATGTCTGAAAAAACAGAAAGCTCTCCAAAGCAAGCTCCTTTGCGAGCTCGCGAACCTTGACTGAGTTGATGAGGACATTCAAAACACCAGAGTTCACAATGTACATGGAGTCGCCGGCATCTCCTGTTGCGAATATCGTTGTATGTGCAGGCACAGCCATAGGCTTCAGCATGCTCGTTAGTGCAATAATGAACTGCTCGGAGCAGCCCTGGAACACTGAAATGCTCGCAACTGTTGACTTCAGGAGCTCCACTTGAATATCTGTCGCGATGGACGGACAGAGGAGTTTGATCGTCTCGCGGTCATTCGATTCAATATCTGTATAGTGCCGCTGCATAAAGATGATACGGGTTAGCCGTGATTGACATCGGTTTCAAAACTTAAATGTACTGACCCGCAAGTATTCAATTGCAGGTGTCTGAACGCTTTCGGGAACACGATGATACGAAAGAAGGTGCACTAGTTGGTTTATCCTTGCCTCAACCGCCTCTGTGTTGCCACTCTCACTTTTGGAGATGACGAAAATTGTTGCGCAGAGCGTGACAAAAGTGAGTGGCTGGCTGCTGAAGTGCTCTCATTGGACTGATGCGGAGCGGAAGTGAAAACGAAAAAGAAGTAGTGCCCAAGCTGCGTTAGAATTCGCTGGTGGAGATAACCTTCCCGTCGAGCTGATTCGAAACGACAACAAGAAACATAAAAGGAAGCAAGCCGCGCACTCTCGAGAGTTGCGAATCGAAATGACGCCATCCAAGTCTGCTGGTGGAATTCTACAAATGAATCGCAGCGAAGATTATCCTGGTAGCTGGGAATGGTTTGTGAGATGAAATCACAGCTCATATTTCTTAAAATGGTGTCGATCGATTCGCTGTCGTTTCTGCGGGCGGAATCGTGCCTCTTGTCGTGATGGAGTTTACTTTCACCTGAAACACACGCGCACTACTTTTAAAAAGCTGGCCAAGACTGCTGCTGTGAAGAAGCAGATCCGATCCGTGAAGATACTCTGGTAGCGAGAACATTTTTCAGGTTACCGAAGCTTTGCACGTTGTCAACAAAGAGCAATGCAGCCCATTTTGCACCTTGTGATTCTCGACAACGCAGTGCACTACCGACTTCATTTGACGAAGCCCTGTTGACTACTACTGACATTGCCCGTTTGTTGTTTGTGAACCAGTCATTAGGCTTGCATCATGTGTCATTGCTGCTCCGCGAGTATGGTAGCTCGCAGACTCAGTTTTTGATTGAAGTTGAAGGTCTCTGCGTGATTCATCCTCACCACCCATTGCGAACCCATGCGCCGCTTCAAATTACCGCCGGATCCAAAGGTATCAAGCACAAAATCTTTTGCTTCAAGAGCTACGAACGATCTCAACAATCAAGATGAACGTCAGTGAGAGCGCCCTCAAGGTCCCGGTGCTCGACGTTGGCGCGCTCATGCGCTGTGAGAACGACACCGAGGTCGCTGAGGCTCTTCGTGAAGACAACGCGGACATGAAGGCTGTGCTCGACAGCATCCGAGCCGCCTCGACAGAGTGGGGCTTCTTCTACGTTTCGAACCACGGCGTGAGCCACGAGCAGATGCAGAGCTTCCAGTCGGCCATGAGGTCGTTCTTCGCGCTGTCTGAAGACATCAAAAACTCGCTTCGAGTGACTCCGAACAACCCTCGCGGCTACAACGAGAAAGAACTGACCAAGCAGAAGCTGGACTGGAAACAAGTGTTCGACATGGGCGGCCCGAGAGACAACGACGCACCCGTGGGGGGCAAACGCAACCAGTGGCCAAGCGAGGACGACCTGCCGGGCTTCCGAGAGACCATGATACAGCAGTATATTACCATGGTGCACTTGGCGCGGCGCCTCCTCCAAGTCGTTGCTGTGGCTCTCGGCGAGCGCGTGGACTACTTTGACCAGTTCTTCCCTCAGGGAGATGGCACGCCAGGTGGGGGTCACACGAGCATCCTGCGGTTGAACTACTACCCAATTGCTCCAGAACCCGAAAAGACAATGGGCGTGCACCACCACACGGATGTTGATGCTCTGACGGTGCTGCTCCAAGACGACGAGGTGGCCTCGTTGCAAGTTTTCCACCAAGGCCAGCAGCAGTGGGTGCTGGTGCCGCCCATCAAGGACACGTTCGTGATCAATCTGGGCGATCTCATCCAGGTCTGGTCGAACGACAAGTTCGTGACTCCGCTGCACCGCGTGCTGGCTAGAGGCGACAAGCAGCGGTTCTCAGCCGCGTTCTTCTACTTCCCGTCGCTCAGCTCCACCATCCAGCCGATCTTGATGAAGGAGGAAGACGACAAGCCGCACTACGTGCCCTTCAACTTCCTCGAGTTCTTGCGTCGCCGCTTTGAAGGGAACCTCGAGGACGTCGGCGAGGAGATCCAGGTCGCCCACTACCGCGTCCCGGAGCAGTGAAGGCGGACACACATCAAGCAGAGGTCGAGCTGGAGCGTGTGCGTGTCCATGTAGATGCTAACAGCGCTTCCAATCGTAAATGGAGAAGACCACCAAGCACACATGCGTCGCCAGCGTGCCTAGTCTCTTGCCATGTCAGTGGTCCCGTCACCGTCAAACGCCCAATGAGCTGCATCAACCTGCACGAGTCACCTCCACCGAGAGTTCCATATCAGTGAGGTTTCAACTGAGACCGTGGTGTTTACACGACGCTCGATCTCCCGTGATCACCGAAGCGATCCTGAGAGGATCCCTCCTGCCTGGTTCATCTCGATTCTCGTCACTCTCTCTTTTCCCCTTCAAGACGAAAGCCCAGCCCAGCCCATCAACTTATCATGGCGAACGATCTTGACGAGCGCATCCTGGAGGTTCCCGTCGTGGACATCGGCGCGCTGACTGCTCTCAAGGACGACGCGAGCGTCGGAGCCCAGCTGAACGAGGAGAACCCAGCGCTGCGTGAAGTCATCGCCAACATCCGCTCTGCGGCGGCCGAGTGGGGCTTCTTCTACATCACCAACCACGGCGTGAGCGAGAAGAAGATCGAGGGACTTCGCCAGGCGTCTCGCGACTTCTTCGCGCTGCCAGAGGAGGTCAAGAACCGAGTTCGCCGCACGGAGACCAACCAGTTCGGGTTCTTCAACAAGGAATTGACCAAGCAGAAGCTGGACAACAAGGAGGTGTTCGACATCGGAGGCCGCCGTGTCGATGGTCCCGCGACGGAGAGCGCGTTCGAGCGACTCGGAGACGAGCAGAACCAGTGGCTCGAGGAAGAAGAGCTGCCGGGCTTTCGCGAGACGCTCACCGAGTACTTCGACGACATGACGCACATTTCTCGTCGACTCATCCAGGTGTTCGCTGTTGCTCTGGGCGAGCGCTTCGACTTCTTCGACCAGTTCTTCCACCGCAAGGTGACAGATGCCGACGGTTCTGATGCTGGTCATGACCACACGAGTTTGTTCCGTCTGAACCACTACCCGCCATCGGATGACCCTGAGAATACCATGGGAGTATACCATCACACGGACATTGGCGCTGTCACGGTGCTGCTGCAGGACGACGATGTTGCCACGCTCCAGGTTTTCCACCGCGGATCGCAGACGTGGGTGAACGTGCCGCCGCGCAAGAACACGTACACTATCAACATCGGCGACATGATTCAGGTCTGGTCCAACGACAAGTTTGTTGCTCCGCTGCACCGCGTCAAGGCACACGGCGAGAAGGAGCGGCTTCTCGGCTCCGTTCTTCTACTTCCCGTCATACAAAACAGGTGGCCGAGCCGATCGTCGTCAAGGGCGACGACAAGCCGCACTACCGCGCTATTCAGTGGCGCGACTTCCTTCTCAGTCGCTACAACGACAACAACAAGGACCTTGGTGTCGAGGTGCAGATTAGCAACTTCCGCGTCGATGTAGTGTAAGCAAGCAGAGAACTGCGCGCCTCCTAACCGAGAAAGCTTGTGATGAATACTTCGTTTTGATGCGCTTGCTCAAATCCTGTGAAGTCCTCGCCCAAATACTCGGCACTTTGGAATAGGAAGGGTCAATCGCGAGCACCCCAGGTCGGGCTCAATGTCACGAGTGCCAACTGCACAGATTCCTCGCAAAAGGTTTGCTGACGCCAAACTGTTTCATTCATTGGTCCTACAGAGCAAAGAATCGAAAGTTGAGCGAAGCTTGTGCAGCACAAACTACACGAAGCTACTAGAACTCGGTCACGTAGAGCGAGCTCGTGAGCATTACATCGCCTAGTCACGAGATCACTCGATTCGGAACTGGCTGATCTGAATCTCCACGCCCAGGTCCGCGACGTTGCCGTCGTAGCGGCGTCCGCGGAACTCGCGCCAACTAATCGGCCGGTAGAGTGGCTTCTCATCGTCTCTCACGACAATCGGCTCTACCACCGCACTGTAGGACGGGAAGTAGAAGAACGGAGCCGAATAGCGAGCCTTGTGGCTGGCCTTGACGCGGTGCAGCGGCGCAATGAACTTGTCGTTGGACCACACCTGCACCATATCACCGATGTTGATCACGTACGTGTTCTTGATGGGCGGGACGTCGACCCACGTCTGCGACTCGCGGTGGAAAACCTGCAGCGACGCGACCTCATCATCTTGGAGCAGTACCGTCACCGCTCCAGAGTCCGTATGATGGTAAACTCCCATCGTCTTCTCTGGCTCGGGAGCTGGCGGGTAGTAGTTCAAACGGAACTGGGTCGTGTGGTCATGATGACCTCCCCCGACTCGGAGGCAAGCTCCTGGTGGAAGAACTGGTCAAAGAAGTCGAACCGTTCACCGAGAGCGACAGCGAAAACCTGCGTCAGCCGGCGAGCAATGTGCGTCATGTCGGCGAAATACTCGGTGACGGTCTTGCGGAATCCCGGCAGTGCGCCTTCGCTCGGCCACTGATTCTGCTCCTTGCCAATGCGCTCGTAGAGACTCGTCTCCGGGGGACCTTCGGACTGCGGACCGCCCACGTCGAACACCTCCTTGTTGTCAAGGCGCTGCTTGGTAAGCTCGGCGTCGTAGTAGCCCCTCATGTTACTCGCCGAGCGCCGAACGGTGTTCTTGACGTCCTTGGGCAGGGCGAAGAAAGCACGCACGACCGAGCGGAAGTGCTCCAGCTGGGCCTCGCTGACTGCCATGGTTGCGGATGTAGAAGAATCCCCACTCAGCCGCAGCCGCTCGCACGTTGGCAATCACATCGCGGAGCGCCGGGTTGTCTTCGCGCAGCTCCTTCCCAACGCTCACATCGTCCGCGAGCGCAATGAGCGCGCTGATGTCGATGACGGGGACCTCGAGGATGCTCTGGGCGGCGTCAACTCCCATTGCTGATTGAGAGAGAGGCTGGAAATGGCGAAATGACTAGCGCATCCAATGTCTGAGTGGAAGATGAGCGAGAGCTCATGTCGAAGCTCATGGAGAGCTGGATTGGCCATGGCTGGAGGTGACGTGACCTGGTTGAAGCTCTTGATTGGGTAGTGGCGTCAGAGATGGGGCTCATGAGACCGAGACGTGGTTGAAGCAGGCGAAC
Source organism: Phytopythium helicoides (assembly GCA_024867545.1). Lineage (NCBI taxonomy): Eukaryota > Oomycota > Peronosporomycetes > Pythiales > Pythiaceae > Phytopythium > Phytopythium helicoides. The sequence continues at coordinate 816,675 of JANFNE010000019.1, read as the reverse complement.
ACTCACCAAGGTGGCGGAGGTCATCAAGGGATTCAGAGGTCGAGGGCTGTCAATTCCTCTGCTCGGTGTTGGTGCCGGCTCCATGAGATCCCTTCATCACGGCCAATTGGCGACGCCAAGTCGGACTTGTCACGATCATAACGCAATCCCAATCTTGAGGAGCTTTAACGTAAACTTCATGATCTCCCAAGGCCACACCCGACTCACGACGAGCTGCATTGACCTCACTTGATCTTTTACCTCGACGAGTTCACACCTCCAAGCTTCCTTGCTGCTCTCAATCCGACAATAATGGCAGTCGACATTGCCGAGAGAATCCTAGAGGTGCCAGTCATCGACGTCGGCGCGCTCATGGACTGCAAGGACGACGCGGCGGTGGCCAAGCTGCTCGAGGAAAACAGTCCCGAGCTACAACAAGTGATCGAGAACGTGCGCGCTGCAGCCAGTGAGTGGGGGTTCTTCTACATCCGCAACCACGGTATCAGCGACAAGCAGATGCAGATCTTCAAGACGGCAATGCGCGACTTCTTCAAGCTGCCGCTAGAGTCGCGGAAGGCACTCGAGCGGTCTAAGAACAAGCGCCGAGGCTTTTTCCAGTTTGAGTTGACCAAGCAAAAGGTCGACTGGAAGGAGGGCTTCGACGTCGGTGGTCCTCCCGAGGAGGAGCACAACCAGTGGCCGCCAGAGGACGAGCTGCCTGGTTTCCACGCTGCCATGGACCAGTACTACAAGGACGGCACGCACATTGCTCGTCGACTGATCCAAGTTCTCGCCGTGGCACTTGGTGAGCGTTTTGACTTCTTCGATCAGTTCTTTCATGAGTCGATCACGAAGGGACCGGATGCTGAAGACGTCTTCGACCACACGAGTGCTTTCCGCTTGAACCACTACCCTCCAGCTCCCGAGCCAGAGAATACCATGGGCGTACATCATCACACGGACTCTGGAGCTCTGACTGTGCTGCTCCAAGATGACGAGGTTGCCTCGCTGCAAGTTTTCCACCATGGTGAGCAGCAATGGGTGCTGGTGCCACCAAAGAAAGACACTTTCGTGGTGAACGTAGGTGACATGGTTCAAGTGTGGTCGAACGACCGGTTCGTGGCTGCGCTGCACCGCGTGCTGGCAAATGGTGACAAGGATCGTTTCTCGGCTCCGTTCTTCTACACACCGACTAACCGTGCGGTGGTGCAGCCGATCATTGTGGAAGCTGGCGAGCAGCCTCACTACCGTCCGATCAACTACAAGCAGTTCAAGAGAGGAGCGCTACAAGGGCAACTTGGCGGATCTTGGCGAGGAGATCCAGATCTCCCACTACCGCATCGCTACGTAGGTGAATGGAGTGAGTCGTAGCAAAAGTTGTCGAAGTAAATGTTGACAGCACTACGAAACAAGCATGACTCTAATGAAGTAAAATCGACTTCGATAACATCCATTTCCACTGCATGTGTGACAAATCGATGGCTCATTCGATGAGGGAGCGGATTTTCATCTAGACTACGTGTATTCATGCATCGCTTGTTGAGTAGTGTTACAACGTTCTGCACTCACTGCAGGCGGAAAGGGGCGACGCACGCATGCTCCCACCGCACAACCGTCATCATGAGCTCGAGCATCCAGTGGGCAGCAAACTTGAGCACTTCAGCACCCAGAGATCCGCCGAACGTCATCTCACAGCCTCCGTCCTCAATCCGCGTCAGAGTCGTCCTGCCAAGTCGACAACCTCCGAGTATTAGTGATGCAATTTATGACAGAGATGACAAGAGAACGCACCAGTGGAAGAGCTCGATCCAGGCTTCATGCGGCTCCATGGCGCGCTGTAAGTCTGGCGCCGGTATGGTGCGGAAGCAGACGACGTATCCGTTCTCAATTCTCAACCGGAAAAGCAGGTAGACCGTGTGGAAGGACTTTCCAAGCGCCAGGTACGTCGTGTGGCGGTGGAACACAACGGCGTCGTCGCTGATGACCTGGATGCGGCGCAGGTCGGCGTGCACGCGCGGCGGGAAGATGACGCGCCGCATGAACTCCTGGTCGCTGTAGGTTCTCCAGGTCTCCTCCATCAGCTCCTCGCTGGTGCGGTGCTGGAAAGCGCTTGGTGAAGGAGAAGAACATCTTGCTCTCTCCTTCCGCCAGCCGCCGCTTGTCGCTCCACCCAAACATGCTCGAGCCCGTGGACGCGAACGACGAGCCCGCGTCAAACCTCGTGATGGACTCGAATGACTCGCGGATGAGCGCGAAGCACTCGTCGCTCTTGAGCGTCGGGATGGAGGCGTGTCGAGCGGGTCCCCAGCGCAGCTCCACCGCTCCAGGTGGTTCGCTCACAAACTCGTTCGTGAGCGCGCGGATCGAGTCGCTGGCGAGCTGCTTGACGCTCAGCATGCGCTGCAGCTGCGCCTGGTGCTCCCTCAGCGCCTTGGCCTCCCTCGCCAGCGACAAGTAGCGCAGCCGCAGCTCGGCGTCCGTCCTGTCGTCGTCCTCCTCCTCACTCGAGCCGATGGCTCCGCCCAGCAGCGACTGGTACTCGCGCTCGAGCGCCGCCAGCTGCGCGTGCATGCGCTGCACGCTTCCCTGGCGCCGCTGGCGCGAACGTCGCTCGATCTCGGAGCGCCTGGCGCGCTTGCTCTCGGCCGCCGACGCCTTGGCGGTCGCTTCCGGCGCAGGCGCCGCGCTCGAGGGCGAGAGCCCCGGGCCCGCGGCCGACGTGACGCGCCGCACCTTTGGGGACGCGTTCGTCATCGCGGCGGTCGCCACGGGCGGCGAGGAGCGCGCCGCCAGTTGCGTCATCCAGCGGCGTCGCCAAGTGACTGCGGGAGTGCTGCGCTGGACGATGGGGATGACGACCGCGATCTGGAAAATGGATGAGATGTTTAAATTTATTTATGCTTGAGCTGGTGAAGTGTGGATTGATCCACGATGAAATACAGTAAATGGGGTATATTAATGGAGTGATGCGATCCGAATTGAGTGATGCACTTTGAGCCGGCTCCCGTGCGTTGAGCCTCGAGCTGCGGGTTTAACACACCTATTAATATGGACTATAGAAGACGGTCTCCGCAATTGGGCTTGCGCCACGAGGATGCGACCAATGGCTCGAGTGCATAACTCATGCGTGCGTTGGCCCGTGTGGGCAGACCAGAGACCGGGGCGACGGCGTTGAATGGCCGACATCGCCCGCTCATCCAGTCGAGGGCGATGTGATCCCGTGCATGGCAGGGACTTCAATGAGCACAGCTCACGAGTCGTGAGTCAAGTCACGACATGAGACGTCAATTGTTGATACTTGTTGCTACTTGCCAAATCCACGGAAGATGCGAGCCACGGAGGCTCTCAGAATGCCAGGAACAGCGGCGACACACACGCGTTCTCCCACCGCAGCACCGAGATGATGAGCTCGAACAGCCAGTGCTGCGAGATGATCATGGACGGGTCTGCGATTGAGCCGCCAGTGACGACTTCGCAGCCCGCGGGATTGCCGTCCGCGTCACGCATGATGTTGAAGTGAGACCTACAGGCAGTGGTGAGTCAGCACGTTGCCCGCACAAAGAGATAGTTCCAGCGAGCCGTCCGTACCAGTGGAACACGTCAAAGTAGATCTCGTGGTCCTCCAGCGACTCCTTGATCTCTGGCGATGGCACCGTGCGCATGCACAGCGTGTAGCCCCGTGGGCGTCTGCAGCCGGAAGAGAATGTGCACGGTCAGGAAAGTCATGGCGATGCCCGGGTGTTTGTGGTCTCTCCGGATGATGTACACGTCGTCGTTGATGCGCTGGATGACCTCAAAGCGCATGCGCACCGACGTGTCGAACGACAACTGCGCCATGCGCACCTCGTCGCGGAACATATCCCACGTGCGCAGGAAGAGCACCTCAGCGTTCTCGTTGGGGAAGCACTTGGTGAAGCCGTAGTTGAGCGCCGAGGTGCGGTCGTCGAACTTGCGCTTGTCCGTCCAGCCCATGAAGGACGTGCCGAAGGACTGGAACTCGCCGCTGCGGTCGAAGCGGCAGATGGTCTCGTACGACTCGCGCACGAGGGCGTAGCAGTCGACGGCCTGGCAGTCGTCTGAACTTGGCCGTGAAGGACGAGCTGACTGGGGACGCCGTGCGGGTCGATCTCGATCTCTCCTCCCCCGAGGTCCGAGTACCCCGACGCGCGCACGGCCTTGTGGAACAGGTGGTGTTCGTGGATGAGCTGGCGCAGCGCGTCTCGCTCGTCCTCCAGCGCCTGCGCGACGATGGCCAGCTGCGCCGCCACCATCTCAAACTCGTCGACCGCCCTGGGCGTCCCCCTGGCCAGCAGCTCCTCCAGCGGCACCATGGGCACCTTGGCCGACACGGCGCGCACCTGCCGCTTGCGCTGCCTGGCCAGCGCCGCGTACTGCTGCTCGAGTCGCTTGACGTCGTCGCGCATGTACCTCAGGATGCCCTGTCATGATCACGTCAGCCGCCACGTACGTGAGCTCCTCGCCGCTCTCTCGCCCGCACCTGCCGCCGCTGCCGCGACTTTTTCTCGATCGCCGAGCGCCGCGCGCGCTTGAGCTCGCTCGCCGTCGGCGCCTGCGCCTGCGCGCGCAGCTGCTTGGCGCCCACGGCCGCCGCCAGCGCCTGCAGCGGCTCCTCGAGGCTCCTCGGACGTCGACCCGGCGCTGTCGAGCGCCGAGAACATGGCGGCGAGGCGGGCGGGCGGGCGCCGGCGCTGGGATTGAGAAGGTGATGAGGATGAGGATGGCGCGAGGGTGCGCGCGGCGCAAGAGCATAAGAGCAGCCGTCGTCAGGTTGAGGGAGGGAGTGCTCCAGTTTGCGAGGAAACAGTTGGAGGGCTTCAACTTTGACAAGCATTCTGACTATTAGTTGATGTGCCTGGCGAGTTGAGGGCTACGCTCGGGTTTTACTTTGACTACGAACGGCAGCAACGAGCCTACGCGGCGATGCGGTAGTGGGAGATCTGGATCTCCTCGCCTAGGTCCGCCACGTTACCATTGTAGCGGTCTTCGTGGAACTGCTTGAAGTTGATCGGACGGTAGTGAGGCTGCTCGCCAACGTCCACAATGATCGGCTGCACTACTGCACGGTTAGTCGGCGTGTAGAAGAACGGAGCCGAGAAACGCTCCTTGTCACCATTCGCCAGCACGCGGTGCAGAGCAGCCACGAACCGATCGTTCGACCACACTTGAACCATGTCACCTACGTTTACCACAAATGTGTCCTTGATGGGCGGTACAAGCACCCACTGTTGCTCGCCCTGGTGGAATACTTGCAGCGAGGCAACCTCGTCGTCTTGAGCAGCACAGTCAGAGCTCCAGAGTCCGTGTGATGATGTACGCCCATGGTCTTCTCCGGTTCCGGAGCTGGAGGGTAGTGGTTTAGTTGTAAAACGCTCGTGTGGTCGAGGACGTCTTGAGTATCCGGTCCCTTGGTGATCGACTCATGAAAGAACTGATCGAAGAAGTCAAAGCGCTCGCCAAGTGCCACAGCAAGAACTTGAATCAGTCGACGAGCAATGTGCGTACCGTCCTTGTAGTACTGGTCCATCGCAGCATGGAAACCAGGCAACTCGTCCTCTGGCGGCCACTGGTTGTGCTCCTCCTCAGGAGGACCACCGACGGCAAAACCCTCCTTCCAGTCGACCTTCTGTTTGGTCAGCTCAAACTGGAAAAAGCCTCGGAGCTTGCTCTTGGACCGCTCGATCGCCTTCCGCGACTCTAGCGGCAGCTTGAAGAAGTCACGCATTGCCGTCTGGAAGATCTGCATCTGCTTGTCGCTGATGCCGTGGTTGCGGATGTAGAAGAACCCCCACTCACTAGCTGCAGCGCGCACGTTCTCGATCACTTGTTGTAGCTCGGGACTGTTTTCCCTCGAGCAGCTTGGCCACCGCCGCGTCGTCCTTGCAGTCCATGAGCGCACCGACGTCGATGACTGGGACCTCTAGGATTCTCTCGGCAATGTCGACTGCCATTTTGTCGGATTGAAAGCAGCAGGAAGCTTGGGAGGTGTGAACTCGTCAAGGCGAAGGATCAGTTGTGGTCGAGGATATCATCTTTTGAGGATGATCGGAAATGCATCTTGAAGCGCTGGTCCTGACAAGGCCACATTCGCTCCATGGACTCGGAGTTGTAGGTCCCACGACAGAAGTAACCATCCAATCCGCAGCTTCAGTGGAGTCGTGTCATCTCAACCCAAGGCCAATCCAGTTTTCTATGAAGTTGGATGTGATTGTCATTTCGCCACTTCGACCAACAAGCCCATGAGCTTACTTAGCTGGGCAGCATCAGTAGTGGAGCTGGCTGGATAATACTTGCTCCCCAAAGGTACAATTGACTGACCAGGTGGGCTGAGAGGGCTCTGAGTAGCAATATAATGCTCACCGTGCTTCTCTTAGGGTCCTGCGACTGCCGACATATCGTCGGCGACAAAAGACTACGAATGCGAGATGATGCAGCATTACTACAACGAGCATGCCATCCACTGCTCATCAGCATCAAGCATGAAGTTGAGATTGTAAGGCACAGTTTCCGCTCGCCTGGTAGGTGCTGCTGTGAGCTAGACTCAACTACTACAATCATGGACAGATAGACTGGAAGCTGGTAGCTTACTGCCACCAGAAGAAGCGCGTGGCGCTCGTGGAACAGGAGCTGCACAAGCTACTCAAGACCATGGATGGATGCAAGTGTTACTATTTGGTGGCGACTATCTTGAGTCGATAGCAGCAACACAACGCAGTCAAAGCGACACCGGAATCAAGAAATACAACGAAGCGTTGATACACATTGCTGGGTTTTTCTCATGAGAATGGAATTGGTTACGAATGAACAACTTCACGCAGCTTCTTCGCCGTCATCCGCCGTCAACTGCGCCAACCACAACAGTTAGCAACCTCCCACAACACCTCGGAAGCCAAGCAACCACGTACGCGCTTGTTGAGCTCCTCGATGGTCTTGATGAGCTCCGCGTTCTTCTTCTTGAGCTCCTCGTTCTCGGCGCGGAGCGCTTCGACGTCAATTCCAGTCGGCGCACCCATGAAGCGCTTGATGTAGTCGACGGCGTTGGGCGGCTTGTCCGACTCCTCGTACAGCCCCACGAGCACCTTGGTGAGCGCGTCGACCACTCCGCTCTTCTCCAGGTACTTGCGGAACTCCTCCTTCTTGGAGTCTGGCGTCTGCATCATCTCTCGGTCAGTTTGAAGCCCCCAGAGCCGCTACGAAGCCCGCAGTCGCGCCAGCGCGCACCTGGTACGTCGGCGCGGCGCTCATGGCGCGTCTGGGCGCTTGTATCAGCCGCAATGAAGCGCAGCAGAGCGCAGGAGACGGAGCTGGAGGCGCGGCGCTCGCGGGGGGTCACGCGTCGGCGGCTCTTCACGGCAACGCCTGTCCGGTTGCAACTTGAGGGTGGCGTCCACCGTGCTCCTCCGCGCAGCAACCCGTTGCGTAATGGGGGGCGGATCCACTTGTCCTCTTTAAACCGTCGCTTTAATGTTTTTAATATCTAAAATGAGGTCAGTTCCACCCGACCGCAATGGTCCCACGCTCCCCTGGCGACGCGTAGTCAGCACTTTCTCGCCAGGAGGATCCGGCGACGTCTGCAGGCGCCGCCCCCGCCGCTCCTCGCGCCCCCCGCGCCCGCGAGACGCCGACAGCCCCCGCGACTCGCTCCCGGAGCCGCCGCAGAGCCGCGAACCCCGGTCTCCCCGCGCCCGCACGCCAAATTTTGGCTCGAGGAGCGCGGTTGAAGCCACCACGACGCGCGACACGACGATCGGCGGCAGCGGCGGCGCGGTAGGCGCGCCCTCGCTCGCGCACTCGCTCTCGAGCAGCTCGGCCGACGGCCATCACCAGCAGCAGCAGCAGCACCGCGACCGCAAGCGCGACCGAGCCATGCAGGCGCTGCAGGACGCGCAGCAGCGCTTCAACGACCTCGTCAACAGCGACGTACGTACGTCTGGTTGAGGTGGGGGTGGGTCCGACGCGAGCGCTCACGGGGAATTGACGCTGTGATGCCAGTGGCCGGAGCGCGTGCCCGTGGACTCGCTGCCGGACTATGACCCCTCGTTCATGAAGGAGGGCTTCCTGCAGAAGAAGGGCCAGCGACTCAAGGGATGGAAGCGACGGTGGTTTGTCTGCGACGGACGCGCGCTATCGTACTACATCTCGCGCAAGGATAGGAAGCCCAACGCCGTCATCCCGCTCGAGGGATGCACCGTGCAGGACGGAGGACTCAGCGAGACCTGGAACGCGCCGCGGATCTACCTCACCGATGGCGCCACCGGCGTGCTCTACTGTCTCTCGGCAGAGGACGCAACGGCGGTGACCCAGTGGCTCGCGGTGCTGACACGCGCCGTTGCTCGTGTCAATGGAGGATTGCAGGAGGCTAGCGGCAGCGAGCACTCGGCCAACTCCTCGTCGCGCTCGCGGGTTACCAAGCATGGATCTCGCCTTGCTGCGTCGGCGTCTACCACGGAAGACATTGATGGCGACTCCACGCGCTCCAACTACAAGCGCTCTGTCTCGGTTGACCAGAGAGGAGGCGGTAGCGCTGCAGCTGGAGCTGCGAGCGCGGGAGCAGCTTCTACGGCGACTCGGACGACCACGCTTCGATCTGCACCTTCGACGAACGATGTGAAGCGCACGACACGCGTCACATCTGCGCCTCCTGCCTCATCAAATGGCACAGGCGCATCTAGCTCTGCGAGTGCAACCTCCGCAGCGTTTGCTGTCACGCATGCAGGAGCTGCGGCCGTGCGCGCTCCGGGTCGAGGGAAGGTTCAGCACTTGCCGACGACCTGTTGCCCTTGAGAACCAGCTTGCGCATGGACTTGACGTTCTCGAGTCCCTGCTTTCATCCGGCCGCCCCAGCAGCAGCAACCGCCGCGCAGGTGGATACCGATCGAGTGTGACTTTCCGTGCGCTTGGAGCTCGCAATGGTGTGCTGCGCAGTGTTGGACGCGATGGAGCCGGCCGCGAGTTTGCACGCGCCAGTGTCGTCTTGCCAGTCGCATCAGAGACCCTTGCTTTGCTTCTGACGGATCATGCCAAGCGCTCGGAGTGGGATGTGCATTTCTCTCGGTCCGCCCATGTCGCTTCGTACGACGATACCACGGACCTTGTGCATCTTTCAAGCGACCAAGAGGCCCAAGTGGCTTCCAGCACGAAGCCGTTCGTTCCCCCTCCGCTTGCTGGAGCGGTGTGCGCGTTAGGCATTGCTGTCATCTCGACAATTTCTTCAGCGTCGCCCTTCTCATTGAGCAACCTCCTGGCGTCACTTTCGTGGACGGAGCTTCTTAGCGTCATGGTGTACACGGGCGTTGTTGTTGCAGGGAGCGCTTGCCCTGGTCGATGAAGGTGCTTCATTTGCGTCTTCTCCCCGCGACTTGCTGCTTCTGCGCCACGTTCGTGAATCCTCAGTGGAGGGTGACGGTGATGATGGTGAGCGTGGAGGCCACGAAGAGCTCGGTCAATCTGTTGTGCTGATTCTTGAGAAGTCGTTTGAGAGCGACTTGAAGCCTGAAGAGCGCGGTGTGGTGCGCGCAAAGGTCGGCGTCAGCGGCTGGAAGTTGGAGCCTGTGGACGCTGGAACGCGCACGCTTGCTACGTATGTTACCGACATTGATGCGGGTGGCTGGGCCTCTCCCGCAACCAAGCGCGAGTTCCTCCGTGGACGGCTGGCGGTTGTGGATGTTCTGCGCGAGTATGTTCTGCAGTCATTGCTGCAATATGGCCCAGATCTTGGCTTTGGCAGCGGTGCGGACGACGATGACGCTGTCAGTGATGGTCGTGGTGAGGGACTGGGCAGCGGCGATGCCAGTTTGGACGACGACCTCAGCGAGAACTCGATCGTCGCGAATGCGACGCATCTCGGCCAAGATCCGTCAATGTTCCATCCGATGTTGTACATGCGCGGCATGATGCCGCTGCCGTCGGGTGGACTGAAGCTCGTTGACAAGGAGATTGCGAAGAAGCAGGGCGGTGTGCTAAAGGATGTGATCAAGTCGGCTGGCGCTAAGATTTTGGAGGGCAAGTCGGCTGTCAGTCTTTCGCTGCCGGTGCGCATTTTCGAGCCGCGCACGAACCTCGAGCGTCTGTGCGATTTGATGCTATACGCCCCTACGTTCCTGAACATTGCTGCGGATGCGACCGATCCGCTTGAGCGATTCAAGCTTGTGATCTCATTCGCTGTTGCCGGAATGCATCACAGTGTGGGCCAGCTCAAGCCGTTCAACCCGATCCTTGGCGAAACGTTCCAAACGATGTTGAACGATGGTACTGAGGTGTGTTGCGAGCACACGAGTCACCATCCGCCTATCAGTAACTTCCAGTTCGTCGGCACGAAGTACAGCCTGGCTGGCTACGTGCTGTGGCACGGCTCGTTCAGCATGAAGTCGAACGCAGTCATCAACTCGAACCGCGGACCGATCCGCGTGTCGTTCAATGACGGCACGACTATCCAGTACAACCTGCCGTACCTGCAGATGGGCGGTTTCCTGTGGGGCGACCGCACGGTCGAGATCATGGGCTCGATGGTCTTCGAGGACAAGAAGAACAACCTGTCGTGCGAGCTGAAGCTGAACCCTGACGAAAAGAAGGGCATGGGCGGCATGTTCTCTTCGTCCAAGACGCCGTCGGACCAGTTCCGCGGTACAATCGTGAACACGCAGAGCGGCAACGAGCTCGCTGAGATTTCGGGCTCGTGGTTGCACGAGCTACGCATCAACGACGCGCAGTACTGGAGCATCCGCAAGCACCAGAGCGGCTTCCTGGTGCCGTACCCGGAGAACAAGCTGCTGCCGTCAGACTCGCGCTTCCGCGAGGACCTCATGTACCTGGCACGCGGCGACCTGGACGAGTCGCAGGAGTGGAAGGTGCGGCTGGAGGTGCTCCAGCGCGCTGACCGCAAGATCCGCAACGAGGGCCGGCGCCCGAACCACTGGTCGTTCAAGGGCGAGGGCGGCCACTAAGCGACAGCGCGCGTAGCGACAGCAGTCCGATGACACGTTAGGGTGTCAAGTCGGCCACAACGCGACGGCGGCGGCGGTAGCGAGGCGGAATGTACAACTCGTGGTTTGTGATGTCGTCGAGCGGGATCATATCATCAGTCGCGTCGCCATGTCGATCCCGAAACGTCGGCCCCCATGCTGGTCCGACGTCGCATTGCGCACACCTCCCTCCGATCAGTCAGCAAGCAGCGTTACTACAGTATACGTGCATAGGAGCTTCTTCAAGATGTCAAAAGCGAACCAAACACGCGGCGGCAGCAAACAACTAGTGCATACATATTCGTGTTATCCGCATTTATCCGGCGCGTCGCTCCTCCGCGGCGCGGAGGCTCACGCGTTCGATCCGCGCTCGCATCCGCGCGCCTCATCGCGCGCGCCGGTCGTCGAGGCCTCAACGTCTCGTCTTTAGACCTTGTTGCCGGGGTAGCCCTGCGGCGCCGGGTAGCCCTGCTGCGGTGGGTAGCCCTGCTGAGGAGGGTAGCCCTGCGGCGGGTAGCCCTGCGGCGGCGGTGGGTAGGCGTAGCCCTGCGGCGGCGGCGGCGGGTGGCCCGGGTACGGCTGCTGCACGACCACAGGCTGCACGTAGACCGGCTGCGGGCCGTGGCCGTGGTGGTAGTCGTCGCTGTAGCGTCCGTTGCCGTTGCGGCGGCGTCCGTCGTCGCTGTCGGCCGCCGAGGCGCAGCAGGCGCCGCAGAGCGCGCCGCAGAGGCAGCACTCGAGCATGTCGCACTCGTCGTCCATGGCGGAAGGAGAGAGGGAGGAAGAGGAGGGAAGAGGTCTGGGGGCTTGTTGGCAGCTTTGGGAATGAGGGCGACGGCGAGGAAGGCGGGGAGCGTGACTTGGCGTTTGTATAGCGGCATAAGGCCGCGCGTTGAAGGGGGTTTTGGCCAATGGGAGGAGAGATGCTGACGGAGAATCCACATGTCGCATGGGCGGATGGTGGCGATCGCAGGAGGGAATGAGTGTAAAGCAGTATATTTTGGGATGATTGAAGGAAATGTACTGAGGTTGAGAGACAAATCAGTCCGAGAGGGAGATGGAAAATCCATCAGTGAACCCTACCCTCGCGACGAAGCAACATTGCTAAAGGAGTAGACCCGAAGCTCTTTTGATGTGAAAATATACTGATTACGTGCGCCGATATACTGATATAGATGTGATGTCCACCCTCGAGTCAGCCGCGGCGCAAACGAACTGTATGCTTGAAGGAGTAAACGGCACGCTGGCACCACGCGCGTCACGTCAAGTCGCCAGCTTTTTCACCTCTGCCGAATGGAACGCCACCGGATCTTCTTCAACATCCATCGTGTATCCATTGCACGGCCTTCGTCTCAGTCCCACGACTGCTGAACGATCCAGTCGACCACATGAAGGTCGTTCGAGTCGAGTCGACGCTGGAATTCCGCATCTTTGGATACAAGTGGCAGCGGGTGCGAGAGAATCCAGCCAACGACACTCCACGCCATTTTCCCCCTTCGCGCGCTAGGGCCAGTGAACAAATTCACTTTCACGCCTCATCCGGCTGTTTGATGCCCTCGACAGCATATTTCTGGCATTAGCTCCTCGGTGCAAAGCTGGACTGAAAATGCTGATTACAGTCGCCACGAGGATTCACCCGAGCGCTCGGATCGACATCTTGACCTTCAAACGCCTCGCTCTTCTGAAAACACCCCAGCGATGGCAAGATTCTCCACAAGCTCACATGCCTGTGCTGGAGAAAGAAGCAGGGCAGTTGCAATTGCAGTAACGACTGGGTCGAAACGAACACTCTGTACTTTGACCAAACGCGAAAGCGCTTTACACGAGTGTGTGTTGGAGCACAGGCAAGGGATCCATGTTTGCCCATAGAGCACGCACTATCGCGAACTATGAGACGAGGTTCCTGCGCGAAGCGCTGTCAAGCTGGTGAGTCGCGAGAACAACGGCGCCACTGCTGGGACTTCAAGCGAACATGCTCTCTTGAGCTGTTGTGGGCTGTCGGCTCTCTCCTATGATGCACAATGCGGATTCGCATGGCCATCACTGCTGCGACCAAGAGGAGCACCTCAATGTTGAAGTAGGAACGTCATGCTTCTTTGCCGAACCGGCGGTAGCCCCCGCTGTTTAACAGAGGATGAAGCCTTTTCCTCGACGACCAGTGAAGCCTGCTGAACGGATAAATGCATCAGAAAGAAACCACTCTCCATGAATAAACTCACGATTCCTATCCAACGAGTTGACATCAATGCATCAATGCGACGAGGAAAGAGATGAAATGGGACCTTGTGCCTGTGGGTACCTCTCGGATTGAAACTTCCTCTGAAGAAACCACTTTCTTCTAACTGCTTGACTTCACCAAGCCTCTTACCAGTTCATCGATGCTGCTATAAGCTCGTCATTTTGGATTCTACTCGGTCAAGCATGGCGAATTTCAGGATCGCCTCAACGGTCCTAACCTCTGCTATCCTGTGGTCGGCCTCAACAAAAGCTGACACCTCCTCGCCATCGCTCAGACCAGCCCTACCGTCCGCAATCGTTCAATCCATCGACTCAATCGACACGTCGTGCCCTCCGAGATTTATCTCACCTTCTCTCTACAGCTCGCGACCAATACCGACCAACAAATGGTGGGGGAACCTCATCGCATGCGACTCGCCGGGAGCCATCCGACCCATTTGGGCCAACCCATACGAGTACCAGGTCATCATCGACTCGAAGCCACTCAGTCTGTCCGTCAGCTACCCGGCGCCAACCCGCCAGTACGGTGGATGGACCAGCAACAACGCGAACCAGTTCTTCTACTACCTGACCATCCGCGAATTCGTGTTCACGGCGACAGAGTTCGAAGCGGAGACAGGCACGTTCGAGGTCACGGACTGGAGCGATCTAGGTGTGACGACCAACTACACGGCGTCCAGCGGCTCAATGGAGGCGTCGCTCGTGTCCGGATCGGTGTACACCACCGTCGCATACAGCAACCTGACAGCCAAGCTGACGTTTTCATCTACCATCACATCGGTGAATGGAGTGGCAAACCCGAGCTCCGTGAACAGCGCCAAGTTTGTGATTAACAGCGCGGACCAAACGTGGGTCGTGTACTCGCTCACGAGCGACGGATCGGCGCCACTCCCGACGACGTTCACGGTCAGTGGAACTTCATTGATCACCACCAGCACGTTCACAGGTATCCTTCGAGCCACTCGCGCCATCGATACGGCGTGGATTCCGACGCTCGACTTGTATCAGTCATGCATCGTTCAGGGAGGAGACATCAGCGTGATAGACGACGCGACGTACTCATTCGACTGGGAGACGAAGGGCGATTGCTCGTCCGGTCTGGTCCATTTCGCGCTACCGCACGTTGCCGAGACCATCACCGGTGGGACGAGCAAAGTCGACGGCATGATCGCCTACTCGACGACGCACGGACCGACGCAAGCATTCGCGACGAGTGGAGGCTCATCGACATTGAAGTGGACAATGCACGAGACGCAAGGAGCGCCGTCGGGTTTCTACCCTGCACAAACCATCGATGCTGCGACGGCGGCCGCACAGAACCTGACGACGTTGTTGGAGAAAGACATCAATGCGGACTGGTCGATCCCTCTGGACGGCACGTACTACTTCAACGGCAAAGCGGTGCTCAAGTTCGCGAATCTGTGTCTTGTGGCGAATGATCCGGTGGTTTTGGCGGCCAACCCATCACTGTTGCCGCTGTGTCTGAGCAAGTTGAAGTCACTGGTGGCACCATTCGCGACCAACTCGTGGACGTATCCGCTCAAGTACGACCGCGTGTATGGTGGCATCGTGAGTTCTGCTGGGTTTGTCTGGAATAATCTGAACGCGGAGTTCGGCAACGCTCTCTACAACGATCACCACATGCAGTACGGGTACTGGGTGCTCACAATGGCCATCGTCAACTACTTGGCTCCACACACGGATACGACATGGAATTTGGATGGACTGAACGCTATGGCGGGGCTCCTGGTTCGCGACTACGGCAACTTTGCGAAAGATGACACGTACTTCCCTCGTTTCCGCACATTCGACTGGTTCCTCGGTCACTCCTATGCTCATGGACTGACGTCTGCGGCCGATGGCAAGGACCAAGAGAGCTCATCGGAGGACGTCAACTCGGCGTTCGCACTCTACATGTTCGGCAAGGTGACGGGGAACACGCAGCTGGAAACAGTCGGCAAATTGATGATCCGCGTGAATGCGCACGCTATCCAGTCGTATTACCTACTGCTCAACACGAACACAAATCAGCCCGAGGCCTTCCGTCGCAACAAGGTGGCGAGCATGATCTTCGACAACAAGGTCAACTACGGCACGGCGTTTTCATATGACAAGAGCGCGATTCACGGTATCCAGATGCTTCCCGTGTCGTCCGTGACCGAGTTTGTGCGTACTCGGCAGTTTGTGAGCGAGGAGTGGACGCAGATTTTGTCCGAGGATTCGATGGTGACGGGTTCGACGCCTGCGAACGGATGGCTGTCGATTCTGTACCTCAACTTTGCGATCGTGAGCAAGGTGGATGCGATGAAAGCGCTGCAGACGGTGCCACTCGACGACGGTTTGTCTCGTTCGTGGGCCATTTACATGGCGGCGTCGTATCCCGACCCGATGCCGTCCATGGCGCGGTTATTACAATCGCCTGTAATTCCGTCCACCGCCTTACTCAACACGTCGTGCCCTCCTAGATTCATCTCACCTTCTCTCTACGGCTCGCGACCAATACCGACCAACAAATGGTGGGGGAACCTCATCGCATGCGACTCGCCGGGAGTCATCCGACCCATTTGGGCCAACCCATACGAGTACCAGGTCATCATCGACTCGAAGCCACTCAGTCTGTCCGTCAGCTACCCGGCGCCAACCCGCCAGTACGGTGGATGGACCAGCAACAACGCGAACCAGTTCTTCTACTACCTGACCATCCGGGAATTCGTGTTCACGGCGACAGAGTTCGAAGCGGAGACAGGCACGTTCGAGGTCACGGACTGGAGCGATCTAGGTGTGACGACCAACTACACGGCGTCCAGCGGCTCAATGGAGGCGTCGCTCGTGTCCGGATCGGTGTACACCACCGTCGCATACAGCAACCTGACAGCCAAGCTGACGTTTTCATCTACCATCACATCGGTGAATGGAGTGGCAAACCCGAGCTCCGTGAACAGCGCCAAGTTTGTGATTAACAGCGCGGACCAAACGTGGGTCGTGTACTCGCTCACGAGCGACGGATCGGCGCCACTCCCGACGACGTTCACGGTCAGTGGAACTTCATTGATCACCACCAGCACGTTCACAGGTATCCTTCGAGCCACTCGCGCCATCGATACGGCGTGGATTCCGACGCTCGACTTGTATCAGTCATGCATCGTTCAGGGAGGAGACATCAGCGTGATAGACGACGCGACGTACTCATTCGACTGGGAGACGAAGGGCGATTGCTCGTCCGGTCTGGTCCATTTCGCGCTACCGCACGTTGCCGAGACCATCACCGGTGGGACGAGCAAAGTCGACGGCATGATCGCCTACTCGACGACGCACGGACCGACGCAAGCATTCGCGACGAGTGGAGGCTCATCGACATTGAAGTGGACAATGCACGAGACGCAAGGAGCGCCGTCGGGTTTCTACCCTGCACAAACCATCGATGCTGCGACGGCGGCCGCACAGAACCTGACGACGTTGTTGGAGAAAGACATCAATGCGGACTGGTCGATCCCTCTGGACGGCACGTACTACTTCAACGGCAAAGCGGTGCTCAAGTTCGCGAATCTGTGTCTTGTGGCGAATGATCCGGTGGTTTTGGCTGCCAACCCATCATTGTTGCCGCTGTGTCTGAGCAAGTTGAAGTCACTGGTGGCACCATTCGCGACCAACTCGTGGACGTACCCGCTCAAGTACGACCGCGTGTATGGCGGCATCGTGAGTTCTGCTGGGTTTGTCTGGAATAATCTGAACGCGGAGTTCGGCAACGCTCTCTACAACGATCACCACATGCAATATGGGTACTGGGTGCTCACAATGGCCATCGTCAACTACTTGGCCCCACACGCGGATACGACATGGAATTTGGATGGACTGAACGCTATGGCAGGGCTGCTGGTTCGCGACTACGGCAACTTTGCGAAAGATGACACGTACTTCCCTCGTTTCCGCACATTCGACTGGTTCCTCGGTCACTCCTATGCTCATGGACTGACATCTGCGGTCGATGGTAAGGACCAAGAGAGCTCGTCGGAGGACGTCAACTCGGCGTTTGCTCTCTACATGTTCGGCAAGGTGACGGGGAACACGCAGCTGGAAACAGTCGGCAAATTGATGATCCGCGTGAATGCGCACGCTATCCAGTCGTATTACCTACTGCTCAACACGAACACGAATCAACCCGAGGCTTTCCGTCGCAACAAGGTGGCGAGCATGATCTTCGACAACAAGGTCAACTACGGCACGGCATTTTCATCTGACAAGAGCGCGATTCATGGCATCCAGATGCTACCCGTGTCGTCCGTGACCGAGTTTGTGCGTACTCGCCAGTTTGTGAGCGAGGAGTGGACGCAGATTTTGTCCGAGGACTCGATGGTGACGGGTTCGACGCCTGCGAACGGATGGTTGTCAATTCTGTACCTCAACTTTGCGATCGTGAGCAAGGTGGATGCGATGAAAGAGCTGCAGACGGCGCCACTTGACGACGGTTTGTCTCGTTCGTGGGCCATTTACATGGCGGCATCGTATCCCGACCCGATGCCGTCCATGGCGCGGTTATTGCAATCGCCTGTGATTCCGTCCACTGCCCTACTCAACACGTCGTGCCCTCCGAGATTTACCTCACCTTCTCTCTACAGCTCGCGACCAATACCGACCAACAAATGGTGGGGGAACCTCATCGCATGCGACTCGCCGGGAGTCATCCGACCCATTTGGGCCAACCCATACGAGTACCAGGTCATCATCGACTCGAAGCCACTCAGTCTGTCCGTCAGCTACCCGGCTCCGACTCGCCAGTACGGTGGATGGACCAGCAACAACGCGAACCAGTTCTTCTACTACCTGACCATCCGGGAATTCGTGTTCACGGCGACAGAGTTCGAGGCGGAGACAGGCACGTTCGAGGTCACGGACTGGAGCGATCTAGGTGTGACAACCAACTACACGGCGTCCAGTGGCTCAATGGAGGCATCGCTCGTGTCCGGATCGGTGTACACGACCGTCGCGTACAGCAACCTGACAGCCAAGTTGACGTTTCCATCTGCCATCACGTCGGTGAATGGAGTACCAAATCCGAGCCCCGTGAACAGCGCCAAGTTTGTGATTAGCAGCGCGGATCAAACGTGGGTCGTATACTCGCTCACGAGCGATGGATTGGCGCCACTCCCGACGACGTTCACGGTCAGTGGAACTTCGTTGACCACCACCAGCACGTTCACAGGTATCCTTCGAGCCACTCGTGCCATCGATGCGACGTGGATTCCGACGCTCGACTTGTATCAGTCATGCATCGTTCAGGGAGGAGACATCAGCGTGATAGACGACGCGACGTACTCATTCGACTGGGAGACGAAGGGCGATTGCTCGTCCGGTCTGGTCCATTTCGCGCTGCCGCACGTTGCCGAGACCATCACCGATGAGACGAGCAAAGTCGACGGCATGATCGCATACTCGACGACGCACGGACCGACGCAAGCATTCGCGACGAGTGGAGGCTCATCGACATTGAAATGGACGATGCACGAGACCCAAGGAGCGCCATCGGGTTTCTATCCTGCACGAACCATCGATGCTGCGACGGCGACCGCACAGAACCTGACGACGTTGTTGGAGAAAGACATCAATGCGGACTGGTCGATCCCTCTGGACGGCACGTACTACTTCAACGGCAAAGCGGTGCTCAAGTTCGCGAATCTGTGTCTTGTGGCGAATGATCCGGTGGTTTTGGCTGCCAACCCATCATTGTTGCCGCTGTGTCTGAGCAAGTTGAAGTCACTGGTGGCACCATTCGCGACCAACTCGTGGACGTACCCGCTCAAGTACGACCGCGTGTATGGCGGCATCGTGAGTTCTGCTGGGTTTGTCTGGAATAATCTGAACGCGGAGTTCGGCAACGCTCTCTACAACGATCACCACATGCAATATGGGTACTGGGTGCTCACAATGGCCATCGTCAACTACTTGGCCCCACACGCGGATACGACATGGAATTTGGATGGACTGAACGCTATGGCAGGGCTGCTGGTTCGCGACTACGGCAACTTTGCGAAAGATGACACGTACTTCCCTCGTTTCCGCACATTCGACTGGTTCCTCGGTCACTCCTATGCTCATGGACTGACATCTGCGGTCGATGGTAAGGACCAAGAGAGCTCGTCGGAGGACGTCAACTCGGCGTTTGCTCTCTACATGTTCGGCAAGGTGACGGGGAACACGCAGCTGGAAACAGTCGGCAAATTGATGATCCGCGTGAATGCGCACGCTATCCAGTCGTATTACCTACTGCTCAACACGAACACGAATCAACCCGAGGCTTTCCGTCGCAACAAGGTGGCGAGCATGATCTTCGACAACAAGGTCAACTACGGCACGGCATTTTCATCTGACAAGAGCGCGATTCACGGTATCCAGATGCTACCCGTGTCGTCCGTGACCGAGTTTGTGCGTACTCGCCAGTTTGTGAGCGAGGAGTGGACGCAGATTTTGTCCGAGGACTCGATGGTGACGGGTTCGACGCCTGCGAACGGATGGTTGTCAATTCTGTACCTCAACTTTGCGATCGTGAGCAAGGTGGATGCGATGAAAGAGCTGCAGACGGCGCCACTTGACGACGGTTTGTCTCGTTCGTGGGCCATTTACATGGCGGCATCGTATCCCGACCCGATGCCGTCAATGACGCCGACAGTCACCCCTAGCCTGACACCGTTGGTACCAGCATCTTCCACATCGACTCCAGTTACAGAAGCACCAACAACACCAACACCGACACCGACATCTCTAAAACCGACGAATCCAGCGCCGACGACTCCGACACCAATGACACCGGCACCGACGACACCAACGCCAACAGCAACTTCGCGGAGACCACCTACGCCAACGACACCAAAACCACCTACACCAAAGCCAATGACACCAAAGCCAACGACACCAGTGCCGAGAACGCCGGCACCAACGACACCGAAACCGAGAACACCGGCACCGACAACGACAACTCCCACTGACGAGGGCCATGACAGCGATCACAACCAAGGTAACGACGACGGAAACGATCGCAACGGCCGAGGCAATGGCCACGGCGAGAACGATTGAGGCAATGGCAATAGCTAAGCATACATCCAATAAAAGGGCGACAGATATCATGCTAGAGTCCATGTGTTTTGATTGATGGCTCAAAGTTGGAGGTACTGGTGTCCAAAACTCATTCAGTCAATTTTTAGGAGCCCCAGAGGAAGGGTATCGAGTTTATCAAGACCATCGCAGAGCTCATGAGCGAGTGCAAACGTGAATGTATCTGTATAGGTATCAAATTGCAGTCAGTCCAAAAATCGGCGGATTGAGGCAAAGAAGTGCCGTGAGGTTGCGGCACATAACCAAGTCCATGAGCACGAGAAAAAATATCGACGTGTCAACGCTTTGTGATGTCTCTTGATTCCATTATCCTCTGCGGACCTTTGAAAGACGCACCACTCGATATCTAGGTGCTGACCTGCGCCAGGAGCTCCGTAATGTTCTCCTCCAACGACAGCTTCTGCCGATTCAGGTAGTTCTTGCGCGCCTGCACTCGACCGCAACGCCCATGAGCTAATGCGACCCACCAAGCACCGATCACCGCCGCTG
This sequence comes from Phytopythium helicoides, assembly GCA_024867545.1. Lineage (NCBI taxonomy): Eukaryota > Oomycota > Peronosporomycetes > Pythiales > Pythiaceae > Phytopythium > Phytopythium helicoides. The sequence goes on along the minus strand of JANFNE010000019.1, from coordinate 795,883 downwards.
GCCTACCTCGAGGGACGAGATCTGGTCGTCCACCTTCTTCTCCTCGGCCTTGAGCATCGCGTCGTTTTCGCTCTTGTCTGACATCAGGAACATCTTGCCTGCACGAATACATCGTGATACTACCGTCAACCCAAGTTGCTCGCCAATAAAGTGTCGTCAAACTCGCTGTCACCAACCAATGCTCTGGTAGGTCCTGGTGCTCTCGGGTAGCTCGCTCAGCTCCTTTTCCACTAGCGCCACGCGCTTCTTCTGGCGGCTGTACGCTCCCAGCTTCGAGTCGATCTGTCCATGATTGCAGTGGCTGAGCCTTACCCACAGCAAGCATCTACCAGGTCAGCGACAGCTCTGCCTTACCTGCTCAACCTCACGCTGGATGCTGAGGAACTGCGGCTGTAGCTCCTGCAGCTCCTTGGCGACCGCGGGCGGCAGCTGACGGCCTCCCGCCGCCGCAGGCGCCGCGGCCTTGCCCGCCTCCTGGTTGAGATCGCGCAGGAGCTTCTTAATGGCGGGCACCTTCTCGGCGTCCGGCGCCGCGGTCTGCGCCTTCTTGAGCGTCGCGATAGCCTCCGCCGTCTTGCCTAGCTTCTTCTGCGCGCTCGCGAGTCGGTGGTATCCTGCCATTCCTCCGTCAGGCCCTTCACCCGTGTCCTTCCTTCACCTTATACATCACCGCACCCTTGGCGAACTGCGGGTTGCGCTTCACGCACTCCTTGGCGTCCGCCTCCGCGAGCTCCCACTTGCCCACCGCGCCATACGCCGCGCTGCATCCTCCATCAGCCTCTATCTCCACCTCCAGACCGCAAAAAGCAGAGCTCTTCACCCCACCTGCGATTCGAGTAGTACACGTGGCTCTCCGGGTCCAGGCGGATCGCCTGCTCGCGGTCGCGCGTCAGTCTCGTCGCCCCCACCCGCAGCCGCCGACGCCACTCGCCTCGCTGTAGAACTCGATCGCCTTGTCGAAGTTCTTGGCGCTGAACTCCTCGTTGCCCAAGCTGCCACGTCGACACCGTCAGCCTCCTTATCCCCCACAGGAGCCTCGCCACTCGCCAGCAACACGCACGCCTTCTGCTCCTCGGCCGCTTCGGTGGCGCTCATGGGTCTCGGCTGGTGGTCAAATGGGCCGCCATGGATATCCCCCGAACCAGCTTCTGTCCGGGTTAATATGACCTATTATGGCGATTTGAAAGCGAATATGACGCGGTTTCACACGGACGGAGAGGGCGGTTCAGACCACAGAGGGACCGGTTCGGGACGTGAGCTGCTCGCAGTTGGAGCTGCTGACGCACTTCAACTTGGCGTGCAGCGCTTGGTGGCAGCGGTGGCACGCCGCGTCTCGACGCGCTGCGTGGCAAATGGCGACGGCTGGAGCGTTGCGGCACACGACGCAGCCCAGAGCCTGCACGGCCACCTTGGTCCAGTCGTCCTCGCCCTCTTCTGGTGCTGTGACAGCTCCGTTCGAGCTGCTCGAAGCTGCATTGACACCCCCGTTGGCATTGACACTCCCGTTGGCATTGACACTCCCGTTGCCATTGACACTCCCGTTGGCATTGGCTTCACTGCGATTAAATGATCCATTGACGGAGCGGAGCTGCTGGCGGAGACGATGGCGCAGTTCAGCGTAGCAGATGACGCAGGCGCGCTCCCCGGTGGAGGTGCGGCGGCGGGAGGCCAGGTTGGCGTGGCAGCGCTCGCACATGGCGAAATGGTCAGGCGGACTCCACGACCACTGCTGCTCGCTCTCGGGGACGCCGTCGGTGATGGTTATGTAGTAATCACGACCTTCGTCGTCGATGCGGCGAACCCAGGATGTCGACTCGGCCGGGATGCACCCGGTCACATCGCTGGCAGCAAGCATCGGAGGCTTCCGCTTTGATCTCTGGCTGTAAATGTCGAAGAACACGAGGTCGCCGGTACGCGGCTCAATCCGACGCACAAAGCGTGCGCGGATGAGTGCACGTGCCGCTTTTCTTGCGCGACGAATGCGTGCCATGGCCTGGATCTTCGTTGCTGATGCGATCTGCAGCGCTTCAACCTGCTGTGCGGCCTGCTTCTGCCGCACTCTGTCAAGCGCAGCATCGATCCGACGCGCAATAATGACTTCTCGAGCGATGATGGCGCAGTCATCCATCACGAGCTCGTCACAGATAAACTTTTCGAACGTTTGGAGGTTCAAGAAGTACGGCTTCGACAGTCGCAAGTCCCCGCCGTAGCCATCTTCCAGTCTCAACTGCCATCGGCAGCGATTAGGAATAAGTGCAAACTCGCTCGGATCTTCGCTTCGAAGAAAATGCTGCTGCAAAACCTTTGGATCTGTCTCGAATATTCTTGTGGCCTCGTTGTGGACCTCAGTTTCTCCTTCGACTGTATCGTTTAGCCAGGCGAGCGTTGACTTTCGAACCTCAATTTCGACCTGATCGGCGATGTGATTCCATGCAAGCGCAGCAGCATCGTACTCCTTTTGATCGCGCTCCCGCTTGAACTGCGTACGTGCCTCTTCCTGCTGCCGCAGTCTCCGCATAATCATGACCTGGTCTGACTGTTTCTGGAAGGATCTGCGGCGCTCCTCTTCAATCATCTGCCGCGTTTTCACTTCTACCGCAGCACTGATAGCATCTTCCATTGCCATTTTGGTGAGCTCGTCCTGCTGTTTTGCAAGCGTAGACAACGTTCCAAGAAGTTGCTGTTGTCTCTTGTCGGCTGCTGCAACTTCTACTCGCCGTCGGTAGAAACCTTCCCATACTCTAAAGTGTTCGTTGACCACTACGAAATCCCATCACAGCAATTAGCTCAGCTGCATCACATCAGGCAGCGGCTACATTTAAATACTAACCTTTAAGTTCGCGCTTTGCGATAAAAGCTTTTACTCGTGCACGTTGCACTGCATGACGAGCTTTTGCATCCTAAATCACAAAACACTGCGATGGGCTGCAATGATCTACAACATCAAAACAGATAAAAAAAAGTTCATACCTCATAGAATGCCGTAAGCACTCGGAAGCTGCGTTTTAAGATCGAGTTTCGATGGAAACGATCACCTCGCCGCACCGCTGCAGTATGCCTAGTATCGTTGTCATGCACAAGTTGCGTGAGTGCTTCCCTATACGAGTTCCCCACATCGATTCAACAACTCACAAAAGCATTGTAGACTCGTAAAAAATGTGCCAGGGGGCGAATACCCAACGCTTGAGCGATCTCTCTCGTTGTACGCGCGCTCTATCCATCATCTCACGCATTTGAACTCTTCTCTTGACGTTGTCGCGCATGAAAGTGACCATCTTGATACCTGAACACTCATAGAAGTGGCGATCACCGCGTTTGAGTAACTTCCGATCAGCCACAAAGTCCACCCAGCGCCTCCATCTTGCGCGCGGCTCTCGTAGTCTCCATAGAAGCAGGGCACGCTCCAGCTGCACTCGCGCCTCTTCTTTCCGAAAGCTTTCTCGAGCTTCCACATACAGCTCACGATAGAAAGCGAGTCGGGTATCGTCTGTCAGACGCTTCCAGCACTGAAATTTGATAAGCTTCAGCAGTGTCGAATGTGAGTCTAGCATCGAAACATCAACACCATCAGCTTTTCTGAATCAGTTTTTTCACCGCGGTTTGCTTACCAATAAACTTCTCAAACTGAGTTAAAGTCACGAATCTGCCACTTGAATTTGTTACCAGCTCATCTACCACTGGACGAATGGCACTTTCTTCATCTTCCCCCTCGGCTGAACTCATTAGAACTCGAGAAATATCATAACGTTCAATCACAGACGAATATCGATCTGAAAAATGGCTGAATTCGTCAAACCACAGCATGAGCAACCGCCTCTCACCGTCTCGCCATCGATCGAATACATATAATGCGTTCAAAACATCTCGAAAGTCAGCTTTCTCGTTGCTCACAGATTCGCATCGAGCCGAAAATGCTCGGAAGACAGCCCACAGAGTTGTCAAGAGCTCATCTAATTGTCGGTCTGCCCCAGCAGAACCTTTGAGGCTGGAGTGGGATCGCAGGGCTTTTCGAAATGCTGTTTCAAGCTGGGGCAGCGTCACAAGAGGCTCTACGAAGGATCGACGGCATTCAAGCGCCAAATCTCTCACCCATAACGTGGACTTGACTGATGTTGCTTGCAAAGGTGGATTTACTGGTGTTAGAGTGATTTTTGACTTTGTCCCTTTTGCGACCAAATCTGCATTCTTGTTGGATATGTATTCACATGTGGACGCGTAAAGCGCGCGTAGCGACCGCCAACGCGCATGAAAACGATCACTACACTGAATTTTTTGTCTGTCATGTTCATCCTCTAGTCGTCGCTTGTGATCAAGTGCCTTGGTGGCTTCTCGGCGGTCTTTCACTCGGAATTGGTGTGTTGAGGAAAGTTGCAGCGACGAGGAGGAAGACCTGGTAAGGTTATTATCGAGTGGTGAGAGCAGTTGTGGAGCTGGAGGTGTCGATAGTCGGCGCTTGCGAGGATGCAGGCGCTCCATTGCCACGACCGTCATACTACTTGTGAACCACCAGGTGACAAGTAATTATAGCAAGTCGTTGATTGTGCAGAGCGACTCGACGGATCGCTTCACAAGAAGACTCGTTTGGCACCATGTCGGACTCGGAAGTCAAGGGCACTGAGGGACAACTGACCGAGTCTGCGATTGATCGCCTCTTGACGCCTGCCGAGCGGAAGAAAGTGACCCTCACGTCGGCTCGGCTGGCACGTCGACTTGATCACTGCGTTCACGTGTGGGTCCGTGACGCTCGGACGCTTCGTCACGGTGTCGAGAGCAATATGTACGACCAATCTATCCAGTGATCATGGTCTTAATCGCAGCGTTTTCACGGAGCTTACCAACTTTTGTTTCTTCAGTCCTTATTTTTCACTGCAAGTGGCGCCGGCGATGGTCATCGCAGACATTCGGGTTCGAAATCTCTTTTGTTGGGCAGACTCGCAAAGTAAGTGCAATTACCCTGACATACGAATTGGGCGACAGCGCGAGATCCAGGAGGAGTTTGCACGACTCTCATCGTACACACTCAAGGAGGAGGGTCCACTGGGGCTTTTCATGGACGGGCAGCTTCTTCGAGATGACAAGAAACTCGCCACGTACCTCTCGGGACAAGCGAAACCCAAATGGCCCGCACCGTTCGCCGGTAAATACGAGCTGTATGCCGATCTGTCTCGACTTATTGACCAACAACCGCTTGAACAGGCATCATCTGGGTGGTGCCATGGCGCAGATCGTGACTTGCTAGGCAACTGCGGTAAATTTCCCTGTATTGTTCCCTTTCCAACACGGCTCATGCCAGCAGCCCCCTGGTCTCAGTCTCTTCCTGGCTGTCATCCGTGTCATCCTCCTCCTCTTCTTCATCGTAGTCGTAGGACCGCCGGCGTCTCCGCTTCTTGCCCTTGCCCTTCCTCCTGCGCGACTTTTTGCTCTTGCAACAGCGCGTCCACATGCTCGCGTCGTCCTCGGCCTTGTACGTCGGTCCGCCACCCAGCACCCGATTGAGACACGGCACGAGATACTCACAGCGGCAGAACCAGCGGTACGCGAGACTCTCGTCGTCCCTGCGCACCGGCGGCCGCGCGTACTCGTCAAAGCGGTCATTGAGCGCTGCGACCTCGACGCGCGCCTTGAGCTCCGGCTCGTGCAGCATTTCATGCACGTCGTCAATGAGCACGGGCGTCGCATAGATGTCGAGCGTCCAGCGGACAATGGGCTTGGCTCCCGCCGTGCCGTACAGCTCGGCGTACAGCGCGTACACCTGTGGGTTGACTCCTCTGTCCACGCCAACGCAGTCAGCTCGCAGCATCTCGCGCTCCTTCCCACCATCAACTCACGCACCGGTAGTGCGTGGTGGCCACGAGGCCCTTGCGCAGGCAGTACTCCTTGGGGTCGAAGAGCGACACGTTGGTGAGCGGGCCTGGCCGCTGCGGCGGGCTCTCGGGGTCGTCCTCGCTCAGCACGAACACCATCCACGCGTCTAGCCACGCCGTCTCGACGAGGAACCACGCCTCTCCGCGCTTGAGCTCTCGCGAGTCGAAGCGCAGCACCAGCTCCCGCTCCTGCGCGCCGCCAGCCCGTCAGCAGCCCCCTCGCTCGCCCTCCGCCGCGCGGAAACGCACCATGCGGCGCCGCTCCTCGCCCGCCGAGCGCCCGAGCGCCGCGCTGTGGCGCGCAGTCGCGTCCTGCGCCAGCTGCGCGGCCGCAGGCAGCGCCACGTCGAGCGCCTCGTCGTCCTCGTCCTCGTCGAGCGGCGGTGCGCGCGACCACCAGCTCAGCATCCTCGACGCACTTTCTCCGAATGAACCCACGGCTATTTTCCGCCACCTACAGTCCTTTATTCGGGTAGGAAACGTTCGATAGTGTACAATGGTGGACGCGCGGCGTACGGCAGCCAGCAGATCGAGAAAGGCCGGCGCGAGGGCAACATGAGCGACTACGAGTCCGACCTGGAGGACGAGCTGCAGGCCGCGCAGGACGTGGAGCTGGGCTTCGTCGTGGCGCGAGGGGACGAGGCGGAGCACGCGCACGCGCTGCGCCTGCACGCGGACGCGGACTGGAGCCGCTGGGACGGCGGCAAGGTGGGCGGCCGGCCCAGTTGGCTCGTGCCGGCGCGGCCGCCGGCGCCGCAGTGCGCAGAGTGCGCGGCGCCGCTGGCGCTGCTGCTGCAGATCTACTGCCCGCTGGACGACGAGGACGACGCCTTCCACCGCTCGCTGTACGTGTTCGTCTGCCGCGAGCCGTCGTGCGCGCGCATGGGCGACGGACGCGTGCTGCGCGCGCAGCTGCCGCGCGAGAACGCCTTCTACGCGGCGGAGAGCGGCGGAGAGGCGCCCGCGCGGGATCAGGGAGAGCAGGACAACAGCTGCGCGCTGTGCGGCCAGCGCGCCGTGTTCACGTGCAGCAAGTGCCATGTCGCGCGCTACTGCTGCAAGAACCACCAGCGAGACCACTGGACGGCGGGCGGGCACAAGGCCGACTGCGACAAGTGGTGCGTGCGCTGCGCGGCGGATGTCAGCACGCGAGAGTTTTCCTGACGATCGTGGTTGGATTGCAGTGCGGAGGGCGGCAAGCTGGTGCAGTCGGAGGATGTGCGCGAGAAGCTGCGGACTGGAGGATCGGCGTGGCTGTTCCCAGAGTACGCGCTAGAGATCGACCACGAGCCGGATGCGAGCGAGGCAGTGGACGAGCACGAGGCCAAGCTCATCGCCGAGTTCGAGAAGAGTGCGTGCGCGAATTGCAAGTTGTGCTAATGCGAAACCTCAATCTAACGATGACGACCACTTGCAGACAAGTCTCGACCTAAGCCGACTTCAGGCGAGAGCGACCCGTTCTCGGACGACTCGGCCATCGACGTGACGCAGAATGAGCTCAACGAGGCGATTGGCGCCAGCGGGCAGGACAAGCAGTACGTCAAGTTCTTGACGCGCGTGGCGCTCGCCAAGGACCAGGTGCTCCGCTATGCGCGATGGCAGGAAGAGAGCGTGCTGTGGGTGCACGAGGCCGGCACGCGGGAACCGGACTCGGCGCCACCGTGCCAGCGTTGCGGGTCAGCGCGCAAGTTTGAGTTCCAGGTGTTGCCACAGCTGCTCTTTTACCTCAAGGTAGACCAGCAGAGCTCGCTGAGCGAGATCAAGAAGCGCAGTGTCGATTGGGGTACGCTCGCTGTCTACACGTGCGAGCGCAGCTGTCCGCTCGATGCGCAGTATGCTGAGGAGTTCCTGCACTACCAGCCGCCCTACGCTGGCAACTAGAGATCCAACACAATGTTTTTGACCCTGTACAACGTGCGTTTGCGATGTTTATCAGGCACTTCCTGGAGCCTGCGAGACTCAAACAATCCTGTAGTCGCTGATCTGGACCTCGACGCCGAGGTCCGCGAGGTTGCCGGCGATACGGCGGTCGCGGAACTCGCGCCAGTTGACAGGCCGGTAGTGCGGCTTCTCGTCTCCAGTCACAATCGGCTCCACGTTGGCGCTGAACGACGGCGTGTAGAAGAACGGCGACGAGTATCGCTCGCTCGTACCGCTGGCCAGGACTCGGTGCAGCGGCGCCACAAACTTGTCGTTGGACCAGATCTGCACCATGTCGCCAATGTTGATGACGTACGTGTCCTTAATGGGCGGGACACCGACCCACGTCTGCGACTCACGATGGAACACCTGCAGAGAGGCGACGTCGTCGTCTTGAAGCAGCACCGTGACGGCGCCAGAGTCCGTGTGGTGGTACAGACCCATGGTCTTCTCGGGCTCCGGGGCGAGCGGGTAGTGGTTGAGACGAAGGCGGCTGGAGTGGTCGTCGTTCTCGGTTCCTTCGCGGAAGTACTGGTCGAAGAAGTCAAAGCGCTCGCCGAGTGCGACGGCAATGACTTGGATCAGTCGACGGGAGACGTGAGTCAGGTGCTTGTAGTACTCGCCCAGCGTCGCACGGAACCCCGGCAGCTCCTCTTCATTTGGCCACTGGTTGTGTCGGCCGCCCGGAGCGCCTGCATCCTCCTGCGGTCCGCCGACGTCGTAGATCTCCTTCCAGTCCAGTTTGTTTTTCGTGAGCTGCTCGTTGTCCCAACCCCTCGGGTTGGCCGCAGAGCTGCGAATCTTGAGCTTTGATTCCTTCGGCAGCTCGAAGAATCCCCGGAGCGCCCCGCGGAAGCGCTCCAGCTGCTCCTCGCTCACGCCGTGGTTCTTGATGTAGAAGAAGCCCCACTCGGTGGACGCGGCGCGGACCTGGGCGATCACGTCACGCAGGACAGGGTTCTCCTCGTGCAGTTGCTCGCCGACGCTGGCGTCGTCCTTCAGCGCGATGAGCGCGCCGATGTCGATGACAGGAACTTCAAGAACCGGCTCGCCGACTGCCATGGTGTTGACTCAACTGGACTTGACTTGATTTGGCTGGCTTGTTGGTGCTACGATGCAAATGATCGAATGAACATGATGGACGAGGAAAGCCCAGAGAGTTGGGCTCCGCCTTGGAGCCATCCTTGAAGTTGTTGCTTGGCGTTGCAGCCGTGCAAGACTAGCGAGATTGTCCCTGTCAAGCGTGACTGGGTCCGACTGAAGATGGTGATTGGCGGGCGGTGACGACGCAGAGGTGACGTGCTTCCACGCCGGTAAATGGTGAACTAAGAGAGCATGATGTGTGGTCATGACCGAGAGTGGAGCGAGAGTTTATCACTGACGTTGAGTGTGCTGTTCGCCCTCGAGGCAGATATGTGGACCTGTGACTCGACCACTTGGACGCCCCCGATTGGATCCGCACAGCTCCCATGTCGAAGCAGCAAAACTGTCGGTCAGAGTCTCCGTTTGTGCATTCTTCGCCTTGCTCGTCTAGAGCTCACATGGGATTCGACGGATCCATTTTCATGCATAGCTGGTCTCACGCCAGCATGATTCCGTAGTCTAGTCCAGAGCACGCAATCGCTATGTGGGGAGGAATGCCAGCTTCATTATCCCTTTTGCGCCGACAAACACAAGTCTCCCTCCCAGTCCCCGAGCTTCAAAAACATCGTGATGGCTGTGGATCTCGCTGAGCGAATCCTCGAGGTGCCCGTCGTGGACGTCGGCACGCTCATGGACTGCAAGGATGACGCAGCGGTTGCCAAGTTGATTGAGGAGAATAGCCCCGAGCTGCAAGATATCATCGAGAACGTGCGAACTGCCGTGTCGGAGTGGGGGTTCTTCTACATCCGCAACCACGGCATCAGCGACAAGCAGATGCAGATCTTCCAGAAGGCGACCCGCGACTTCTTCAAGCTTCCCCTGGAGATTAGGGAGTCGATCAAGCGATCGAAAACCAAGCACTTCGGGTGGTTCGACTACGAACTGACCAAGCAAAAGGTTGACTGGAAGGAGGGTTTTGATGTTGCTGGACCGTGGAAGGCGGAGCACAACCAGTGGCCACCGGAGGATGCGCTTCCTGGCTTTCGTGCTGCCATGGAACAGTACTACCAAGACGGAACGCACATTGCACGACGACTGGTTCAGGTTCTTGCATTGTCCTTGGGACAACGCTTTGACTACTTTGATCAGTTCTTCCACAAGTCGCTCGATAAGGGACCAGACGCAGACAGCTCCAATGACCACACGAGTGTTTTCCGTTTGAACCGATACCCACCTGCTCCCGAGCCGGAGAAGACGATGGGCGTATATCATCACACCGACCCGGGAGCGGTTACGCTGCTATTGCAAGACGATGAAGTGGCGTCACTCCAAGTGTTCCACCGAGAATCGCAGCAGTGGGTGTTGGTGCCACCAAAGAAGGACACTTTCGTCATCAATGTGGGTGACATCATCCAGGTCTGGTCGAACGACAAGTACCAGGCTGCTCTGCATCGTGTCCTTGCGAACGGTGAGAAGGAGCGTTTCTCGGAGCCGTTCTTTTATCTGCCTGCGTTGGATGCAGTTGCGGAACCGATCTTGGTCGAGAACGGCGAGAAGCCTCATTACAAGCCTATTCAGTGGCGTGAATACTTTGAGCTCCGCCGAGCGGGAAATGTCGAGGACCTGGGTGAAGACGTCCAAATTTCGCACTACCGCCTCCCATGAACCAAAGGCGAGCAAGTTGACGTTGAGTTTGGTTCTTTGCTTTGGTTGCCGCCAGATGAATGCAAAAAAAAAAAAAAAATAAAAAAAAGTGTGATCGTGATGTCGGAAATTTCAATTGAAAATTCGCGCTTTCGCCCGAATCGAGACAAAATTCTTGGTCGATACCTGCAATTTTCATGGAGCTGAAGGCGACGTCGATGTCGGTGTTGGGGTTGGGGTCGGGCTCAGAGATGCAGTTGATGTCGGTGTTCCAGAAGAAGTGGGCGTTGGCGTTGGGGCTCCAGTTGGTGTCGGTGTTGGAGTCGAAGTTGTCGAGATAGATGTTGGTGTAGGTATTGGTGTCGGCGTCGGCGTCGGCGTCGGTGTTGATGTCATTGATGGAAGTGGGTCGGGATACGATGCCGCCATGTAAATGGCCCACGAACGAGACAAACCGTCGTCGAGTGGCGCCGTCTGTAGTACTCCCATCGCATCCACTTTGTTCACGATTGCAAAGTTGAGGTACAGAATCGACAGCCATCCGTTCGCAGGCATCGAACCCGTCACCATCGAGTCCTTGGACAAAATCTGAGTCCACTCCTCGCTCACAAACTGCCGAGTGCGCACAAACTCGGTCACGGACGACACGGGTAGCATCTGGATACCGTGAATCGCGCTCTTGTCGGCTGAAAACCATGTGGCGTAGTCGACCTTGTTGTCGAAGATCATGCTCGCCACCTTGTTGGGACGGAAAGCCTCGGGTTGATTCGTGTTCGTGTTGAGCAGTAGGTAATACGACTGGATAGCGTGCGCATTCACGCGGATCATCAATTTGCCGACTGTTTCCAGCTGCGTGTTCCCCGTCACCTTGCCGAACATGTAGAGAGCGAACGCCGAGTTGACGTCCTCCGACGAGCTCTCTTGGTCCTTGCCATCGAGTACGGACGTCAGTCCATGAGCATAGGAGTGACCGAGGAACCAGTCGAATGTGCGGAAACGAGGGAAGTACGTGTCATCTTTCGCAAAGTTGCCGTAGTCGCGAACCAGCAGCCCTGCCATAGCGTTCAGTCCATCCAAATTCCATGTCGTATCCGCGTGTGGGGCCAAGTAGTTGACGATGGCCATTGTGTGCACCCAGTACCCGTATTGCATGTGGTGATCGTTGTAGAGAGCGTTGCCGAACTCCGCGTTCAGATTATTCCAGACAAACCCAGCAGAACTCACGATGCCACCATACACGCGGTCGTACTTGAGCGGATACGTCCACGAGTTGGTCGCGAATGGTGCCACCAGTGACTTCAACTTGCTCAGACACAGCGGCAACAGTGATGGGTTGGCCGCCAAAACCACCGGATCATTCGCCACAAGACACAGATTCGCAAACTTGAGTACCGCTTTGCCGTTGAAGTAGTACGTGCCGTCCAGAGGGATCGACCAGTCCGCGTTGATGTCTTTCTCCAACAGCGTCGTCAGATTCTGTGCGGTCGCCGTCGCAGCATCGATGGTTCGTGCAGGATAGAAACCCGATGGCGCTCCTTGGGTCTCGTGCATCGTCCATTTCAATGTCGATGAGCCTCCACTCGTCGCGAATGCTTGCGTCGGTCCGTGCGTCGTCGAGTATGCGATCATGCCGTCGACTTTGCTCGTCTCACCGGTGATGGTCTCGGCAACGTGCGGCAGCGCGAAATGGACCAGACCGGACGAGCAATCGCCCTTCGTCTCCCAGTCGAATGAGTACGTCGCGTCGTCTATCACGCTGATGTCTCCTCCCTGAACGATGCATGACTGATACAAGTCGAGCGTCGGAATCCACGCCGTATCGATGGCGCGAGTGGCTCGAAGGATACCTGTGAACGTGCTGCTGGTGGTCAATGAAGTTCCACTGACCGTGAACGTCGTCGGGAGTGGCCCCGATCCGTCGCTCGTGAGCGAGTACACGACCCACGTTTGGTCCGCGCTGTTAATCACAAACTTGGTGCTGTTCACGGAGCTCGGGTTTGGCACTCCATTCACCGATGTGATGGTAGATGAAAACGTCAGCTTGGCTGTCAGGTTGCTGTATGCGACGGTGGTGTACACCGATCCGGACACGAGCGATGCCTCCATTGAGCCACTGGACGCCGTGTAGTTGGTTGTCACACCTAGATCGCTCCAGTCCGTGACCTCGAACGTGCCTGTCTCCGCCTCGAACTCTGTCGCCGTGAACACGAATTCCCGGATGGTCAGGTAGTAGAAGAACTGGTTCGCGTTGTTGCTGGTCCATCCACCGTACTGGCGAGTCGGAGCCGGGTAGCTGACGGACAGACTGAGTGGCTTTGAGTCGATGATGACCTGGTACTCGTATGGGTTGGCCCAAATGGGTCGGATGACTCCCGGCGAGTCGCATGCGATGAGGTTTCCCCACCATTTGTTGGTGGGGATTGGTCGCGAGCCGTAGAGAGAAGGTGAGATGAATCTCGGAGGACACAATGTGTTTAGCGAGTCGGCGGACTGGACAACGGGGGATGGTAGGATCGGTCCGAGTGGTTGTGTCGGTGTCGGCGTCGGCGTCGGAGTTGGCGTCGGAGTTGGTGTCGGAGTTGGCGTTGGCGTTGGTGTAGGAGTAGGCGTGCGAGTCGGAGTTGGCGTCGGTGTCGGTGTAGGAGTAGGCGTGCGAGTCGGAGTTGGCGTCGGCGTGGGTGTCGGAGTTGGCGTGGGTGTCGGCGTCGGCGTCGGAGTTGGAGCTGGAGTTGGCGTCGGAGTTGGCGATGGAGTTGGGGATGTAGTAATGATAGAGGCAGAAACCGCACCAGCAGCCGAGACTCGCCTTCCGGTGCCAGTCTTCAGATAGCATGCCGTTCGCCCATCTGTGTTATAGTTGACGAATGTGTACGCCTTGCAGCCGTTCGTCCCCGCACAACGATCACAGCACTCTGTCGCCCCGACATTGTAAAGCGTCTGCAGATCATCGCCATAGTAGTCCACGCCGCTCTCAGGGGCACCACACTTGCTGGGCTTCGAGATGCATTGGTAGTACCACGGATTCCATGGCTGGCAGTATGCTCCCGAAACACAGCACTTGGCACCCCTCTCAAGGCTGCCGCAGTCCCCTCCGAGGGCAACACAAGTGCCTGGAGTCGCAGTTGTTGGTGTAGATGGAGTTGCCGGTGTTGGTGTTGGTGTGGGTGTTGGTGTGGGTGTTGGTGTGGGTGTTGGCTTGGGTGTTGGCGTGGGTGTTGGCGAAGGCGTCGCTGCGGTTGTTACTGTGGCCGACACCGCTCCGACATTCGCCGTTTTTCGTCCCTGACCTGTCTTCAAGTAGCACGCAGAGCGCCCGTCCGAGTTATAGTTGACGAAGGTAAAAGCTTTGCAGCCGCTCGTCGTTGTGCATTGCGAGCAGCATTCACCCGGCTGAACATTGTACACGGTCTTGAGGTCGTCACCATAGTAATCAACACTCACTTCAATTGCGCTGCACTTGGACGGGACTGGGACGCACTGGTAATACCAAGGATTCCATCTCTGGCAGTAGTTGCCAGTCGTGCAGCAGTCAAAACCTGTCGCATCACTGCCGCAGTAAGCGCCTGATGAAGCACAACCCGCAACCTGGGTCAGAGAACTTCCGAAGAGAAGTAGGGAGGTCAAAGCCAACGAGGCTTTGGACGTCGCCATGGTTGGGCGAAATCGAGAATGAATCGAAATGATGCTAGCATCGGGATGCAAGTCGTGTGTCACGCGTGAAGGAGCTGGCGCCCAAGGGCACAAGCCACACAAACGTCGAACTCACTTGCAATTTCCACCTCTGGCGCCGAGTTCAGCGCGCTGCATTGAATGCGGAAAGTTGGATGGTGGTAACTTGCAACTTTCGACTGTTCGTACGGACATCTGAACATCTCGTGAGAGCGGTCCATTCATATGTCCGACACGCTAGTACCATGACTTTCTGGGTGTCGCGAGTGACCTTGTAGGCTTTCCCACGGTCAAACACCGATTAGCGAACTATGAAATGAGTTGAAAGCACGCATCAAGCCACGCACGAAACTCTCTATATTCGTTACTTGCCGAACATCCACTCGCAAATAGTTGCTGACTGGGAGACCTAAAATCGAGTCACGAGCAACTAAAACGAATGCTTGCACCGACTCGCTCTTTGGCGTGGATTGTAGTCTCCCTGTGAGGAGATAGATAGAGATAGAGAGAGAGATTACTCTCTGCAGTCTGACAGGCCCAGTCGATCTGGATCTCTTCACCCACTTTGGGCTTGCTGCCCAGGAAGCACTTTTCGAGGAACTATCGCAAGTGCCTGCTACTAGTTAGTTCATCGTGTTCATAGCCTTCTACCCCCTGCACTGTACTATACAAGCTTATCTAACTTTCCTCCGCCTTGCCAACACAAGATGCCCAAGCAGGCAACGGCACAAAAAAGTCCCAGTCACGCGACCGGTAGTGAAACGCGTGCAGCCAGAGTGCCTGCGTCTCACCCGCGTACTCCACGCTGTCAATCGTGGCAGCTGGGGCCGACAAGCCTGCAGATGCACGACAATTAGAACACAACGCGCGAGCAGCCATCTCCAACCGCTCTGGGCTATCTTCTTGCTCGCTCAGCTCCTGCTCTCCGCTGTTCGTTGCCGTTGATGCGTTTTCTTGAGCTTTCAGGTCTTGGTGTATCACTTGGGAGCTACTATCGTCTGACTGCTTTCCATAGAGCGGGTCGTTGACGATAGGAAAACCTAGGAACTGTAGATGTACACGCAGCTGGTGCGTACGACCCGTGACTGGAACACACTCGACCACACTCTCACGACCGCCGTCTACCACCGCAAGTACACGGAAGAGCGTCTCACTCGGTTTGCTGTTTCCAAGTGGGTCATCGGTTGTGCGCACGCTGCGGCGATGCTGGTCTGCTTCATCCACACACTCGATCGGTGCCTCCAGCCTCCACCAGCACGCTGCTCCACGTAGATCCTTCGAGCTTGTCTTGCCATCGCCCAGATTCTGTGGGGCCTTGTGAGCATGCTGCCAGCTTCACCGGTCCATTATGGTTGACAATGTCCCCGAATGCGGTGACAATATCCACTCCTTCGACAGCAGCAGGGAACGCGCCGTAGACCGCGGCGACATAGTGCTTGCGGACATTTCGGTCCATGATCTGCTTCCCGACAGCACTCGCACTGGAAGATGAGGTTGCGAGCAGCGTCAAACCAGATGTGAGCCGGTCAAGGCGATGGACGGGGAAGTACTCTTGTCCATCGTCGAGCGGATGCTCAATCGACAGCCACAGCGTCAGCGAGTTGTGGAGGAACGGGCCGCTGGGATGGACAGGAGCACCGGACGGCTTGTTGGCGACCACGACGTCTGCAGTTGTGCTATGGATGACGCCCACACCTTCCGCAACGTGGACGCTGGGCTCGTGGCGGTGGATGACGTGCTCCAGCCGGTCTCCGTCTCGGACCTCGTAGTGCGAACGCTGCGGACGCCCGTCCACACGGATAAGCCCTGCAGCGATCGCAGCTGCGCAGTAGGCTCGAGGCAGCGAGAACTCGTTCTGGAATACGTCCCCAAGCGTCCGGCCGACCCAGCGGCGCTTGGCTGAGCACCCGAACGTGTGGACGTAGGCGTCCACGCTGCGGACGCGGCACGCGCGGCTGCCGCTATGGCCGCAGACTGAGGACGCAGTTGTGGACGGACACGCAGCGTACGAGACTGCGACCGCCGGTGGACGCGACTGCGGACGCGGATGCGGATGCGGACGCACTGTGGATGGCCCGCAGTCGCCTGCAGTCCGCGCGGCCTTGCGAGCGGCCAGCCACTGCGCCTTCTGCTGCTTGCGCCGCTGCTTCTTGCTCAGCAGCGGACCGTCCGCGCGGCCGTCCACACCGTCCACAGCTACAGCGTCCACAGTCACAGCAACGTCCACACCGTCCACAGCCGCAGCCGCAGCCACGTCCGCGCGGCCGCCGTCCACAGCGTCCGCCATGATCCGCAAAGTGTGGATGGCTGTCCGCAGAGCTGTAGGATACAGGATACGAGGGTGGTTATGCTGTATGAGCCCAGTTCGAGTATTCTGTTTGGTGGTTCAAGATTTATTCGGTCTTATACAGCTTTACTAAACTGTCCCGCAATGTACACGTCTCACTTCAACTTGAAGCCGCCTCTGCTGGTGCATACGCTGCCACTGTACACGCTCGCGCCTCGTTTCTCTATCGTCGCTCTCCGCTCGTCATCCTCCCTCCTTCTTCAAATGTTCACACTGTGGACGGCTGCGAGCCCACGAGCTCGCGCAGCCGCCGGTTCTCGACCTCGAGCTCGCGGATCTTGCTCATTCTCGTCTCCTGCTCGGCCTGCGCGATCTCAAGTCCGCGCACAAACTCGCGCAGCCGCTCACGTTCACGGGCGTCTACCTCGGCGCTTTCCAGTCGCGCCAGCTCGGCCGCGTACTTGTCCATGAGCACTGCCGTGAGCGACGGCCGCTCAGCCACCACCTCCTCATGCTCGGGCTCGTCCTGGTCTTGGTCGTCGCCCTTGGTCTCGCCATCGTCGTCGCCGAGGTCCGCAAGTCCACGGGATGACGACGAAGAGAGTGGCAGCGTCTTGGTGCTGCCGCTGCCTCCGCTGCCCACGAGCGTTTTGTTCGAGTTGCCCAGCGAATCGCTGCCGCTGCTTCTCGCAGCAGCGAGTGTCGGACGAGCTGAGCGCAGCACTCGTGGCGGCGTCGACTCCACTTCACGATCCTCGGCCACTGTACGGAGGTGCGGCATCGACCGCGCGGGTGCCGGCTCTGTCGCGGGGGGAGGTCCCGCGTTCAGAATCGACCGCTCCAGATTCCGCACCGCGAACTGCAGCTCGACGCGGCGCTCGTCCGCGCTCGCTGACGGCGGACCACTACGACCACCTCCGCTGCGCCTTCGTTCTAGCGCTTCGAGCTGGTCCTGCAGCTCGCGCAGCCGCGCACGATACTTGCGCAGTACTGATCCGTTGTCGGACGACGACGACGGGGACAACTCATTGACGGTGGCCCGCGTCGTGACACGCCGTGCCCGCGTTGCAAACTTGAGTGTGCCGTGCGTTTCCATCAGACACTCGACGGATGGCGCCGCTGTGCAGATAACAGCGACGTGGGTATGGCCACTCAGCGCGGGCTGCAGCAATCGCGTGAGCTTCGAGTTGCGGAACGGGAGGTGCGCAAGTCGGTTGGGAGCTGGTGTAGTCTTGTGACCCGTCGACGATGAGCGCGCACGCCGACTGAGCTTCCAAATGATGTGACCGAGAGTCAGCAGACTGCGGTTGATATACTTGCCCTCGTCTAGGTGCTGACCGGCGGTGTTGGCGAGCCGCACGCTCTCAGATCCCGCCAGATCTATCAGGTTGAGCGTCGCCAATCGGATCGGGGGCTGGGATTGGTGCTGATTCCCAGATAGCGGTGCTCGCTTCGATTGGCTTTCAATGATCTGAAGGAGAGGTTCATACCCGCGGTCAGCCATGACGAAGCACGAATCAGAGCATTTCAGCGACAGCGAGAGCACCGACCATGCGGAAAATGACGTGCGAGCGCGACGATTGATCATTTGCGTCCGTTGTGGCCATGTGCCTGTGCAGATTCCCAACCTCCACGAGCGATAGGACGTGCTCGGGCGAGACCACGAGCTCTTCGCGCAAACCCTTGAGCACGACGTCCTTAACACCTCCGTTGCCGCTGCTAGTGTTGCTAGTGCCTCCACTGCTACCGTGGCCACTGCCTCTAGACGTCACGTCGTACATCTTGACGTCCGCCTTGGCTCCCGCAGCCAGTAGGTCGAAGAAGCGTTCATTGTAGATCTCAAAGTACGAGAAGCGCAGCACGAACTCCGTGTCGCGACTGCGCGCTGCCACCTGCTGGAAAATGTCCTGCACGGCCAGCGGGATGACGCCTGGGTCGGCTCGAGTGCCCTGTGCGTGGGAATCATCAGAATGCTTGTCAGTCTCATCAGCGCGTCATGATCTCCGCCTGGCGGCGGTGGCAGTAGCCGATCTTTGAAGGCTAGCGACACGGTCCACATCGCTCGACAACCGCACGACGCGGCTCGCAATGGGACGACGGTCGTAGCCCTTCGGGCTGTTCGCTGCAGGTCGTGCTCTACGGTACCCATTTGACACGGCCTGGCCCCCGCCGAGATGAACAAATGGATGCAAGCAGCCCACGCACCTGCATGGTGTACGTCTTGCCCGTGCCTGTCTGTCCGTACACAAACACGGACGAGTGGTAGCCGTCCATGGCGGCCATCACGCCGTCCTTGAACGACTGTCAGCGATGCTCGCGGGCAACAGTGGCAACATGCAGCTCGTCCATCCCATCCCGACAGACCGAGGGAATCCACAACCCACACACACACACACACCTTGACGGTCTCCTCGTAGACCTGGCGCGTCCTGGCGGCTGGCGGGAACAGCCTGTCGAGCGCGTAGGAGCTTGGGAACGCGGCGGCATCTCGTAGCGTCGAGCTGGCCGAGGACGTGCTCGAGCCCGCGCGGCGCTCCCCTCCGGCCCTGGACGACGTCGAGGAGCCCGGGAGGCGTCTGGGCGGGATCTGCGCCGGGAAGAT
Organism: Phytopythium helicoides; assembly: GCA_024867545.1. NCBI lineage: Eukaryota > Oomycota > Peronosporomycetes > Pythiales > Pythiaceae > Phytopythium > Phytopythium helicoides. Next base: position 776,814 of record JANFNE010000019.1, on the reverse strand, counting down.
CTGCTGATAAATAGTGCTCTCGTGCCTGCGTCCGCGCCGTCAGCCGCCTGAGATAGCTAAACAAACAGGTAGAAAGCCCATCGCCCAACACACCAGGTCCAGGCCGCCTTGCCGCCCGCGCGGACCTTCTCGTTGTCCGTGAACGGCCGCAGGCGCACGCCGACCTTGACGCGGCGCTCTCGCGGCGGACTGGGCGCCACCGCGGCGCTCGTGGGCGCCATGCGCGGCCTCAGGCGTCGCTGGGGCTCGCCGACTGCGCGCGGACCGGCTGGGGGCAGGGGGAGAGCCGCAGGAAGCCGCCCGCGGAACGCGCGCGGAGAGTGGCGGGGGCGGGAAGTGCCGCGCCGGGGCGGCCGGCATGCGGGCGCGTACCCATGTTCTCTTTCCGTATCTTCTGGTGCGGGTTGTTGGGAGATGTGAGGAGAGGGGAGCGGTTGATGTGGGACAGAGAGAGGCGGTGCGGATTGTGCTGGTGTGGAGGACACAATCCGGGCGGCGGGGTGAAGGTGAAGGCGCAGCGACGTGCACGACTTGCAGAGCGCGACTCGATGCCGCAGCACGGCTGGCGTCAGCGTGGCGAGCGACGACTCGATCGTTGTATGCGACGTCATGCTGACCAACACGTTCTCTTGAAGGCAAAAACATCGGCAGACTGTGGAAAAAGTGATGCGAACTTGATTTGCTTCCTTGGTGCGGGATTTACTCTGCACGCGGCGTTGGTGTCGCGAGAAGGATTGGTCACCACGAAGCAGCGAGTGAGCAGTTTCCGCTGACTGTCTCAAATGAAACAAGTCATCAGCTTGTCGAGGAGACGACGGAGAAAACGTGGGCTTGCAGAACCAGCTTGAAGTGTGTGATCCCAATGAGTGGGCTTCAACATCAAGCAGATCAAGACATTTCCCAACTCCAACAATGCACGTCCGAAAATCGTCAATGCGAGTCCACAACGACTCGTGGACTTGATAAATGTTGACACGAGCTCAACGTCTCTGGCGATGCTTCGCTTGTGCGCCATGTGAACTTGACCAACGACACCACAACACCAACACTTTCAGCTGTGACAGCGCAAAGCAATCGACAACATGGTCATGTGGAAACTCGCCCTTGTTGGCATGCTGCTAACTTATGCTGGAACCTGTACAATTTTGGAGACAAGTGATAAACCTTGGTGGCTATTGTGTGCGTCGGGTTTCGTCGGTGCAGTAGTGGAACTAGATACCATCGTGAGGCAGATACCAGGGTGCCGCGATATCAGCAGCCCGTAAAAAAGTATCGCTCCCATGGTCTCCACCATGATCAAGAATCAATCGTCAAAGCTGGTTGTATCCATGGTGGCAGAGGCATTTGCTTAGGATCGATGCCCCACAGGCGAACATTTAGAGCCCACACCCAACTACCTTCCAGTGCTTGTCATTTGCCGTCGGCCGCAATGAACACAGTAATCGACCATGCTCAAGCGGCCGTCAAAGCTGTCAGTTGCATCATCCGTCAACAAGAAACTTCTCCACTTCAGCGCATCGCCCACTCATCAATCCTCAGCACTGCAGCAAAGCCTTCACCACGCCCTCCGCGTCGACAGGAACAGAGATCTGCGACTGCCTCACCATCCAATCAGCTGCGATCGCGATGGCGCTGCGCGCTCTGCTCGCTCGCTGGGCTCAGCGCCGCGCCGCGCTGCTCCAGGAGAGCGTCGGCGCGCTGTTCGTGGCCACCGGGTACGCGGTGATCGCGGGCGTGGCGTTCGTCCACTTCTCGTCGCTCGTTCCTCGCGCGGCGCCGAGCGGCGGGGGCGAGCGGCTGGCGCACTACTACGTGAGCGGCTTCCTGCTGCTGGAGCTGCTGCTGCAGTACTCGTTGGCAGTGTGGAGCGATCCTGGCTTCGTGCGGCCCGAACACGTCGAGGGAGGCGACGGCGAGGGTTAGAGGCGCAGCAGTGGGCGTTCTGCAAGAAGTGCGCGCGCGTCAAGCCCCCGAGAGCGCACCACTGCCGCGTGTGCCGCCGCTGCGTGTTCGAGATGGACCACCACTGCCCCTGGGTCAACAACTGCGTCGGCTACCGCAACTACCGTGCGTTGGCTGCTGCTGCTCTGCTGTGGAATCGGTGGCGCTCACGCTGCTTGTCGTGAACGTCCAGGTCACTTCTGGCTGCTGCTGCTCTACCTGTGGGTCAGCTGCGCGTACGTGGCCACGCTGGCGCTGCGGCCGTTTCTCGACGTCATGGGTGACGTGAAGGGCACAGCCGAGAGAACGACGGCCGAGCGGATCGACCGGTTTGCCTTCACGTTCGCCTTCCTCACGTCCGCCACGCTCGGCGTGGCGCTGTGCGCCTACTGGCTGTGGCACTCGTACCTCGTGCTCACACGGCAGACCACGATCGAGTTCGCGATGAACAGCAGCGACCGGAGGAGAACGTTGCACAACAAGGGCCCGATCGATGCGCTGCAGAGGCTGCTTGGTCGGCGAGACCCCTCCTGGGTGCTCGCAGTAATCATTCCACCGCAACCTCGCACCCTTCCGCCTCCATACTGCAAACGATATGCTCTAGGCTCGTCTGTCTAAGCATTAACAAGGAAAATGTAGTCCCTAGAGCTCATCGGCATCAGTTCCCAGCAAGGCTCCTTCGGCAGGAATGCTAGCTCGTGGGTTTGAGTTTCACTTGGATCCAAATCTGATCATTCCACTTGGTATATCGTCACAGCTTTTCCATCTATGGAGTGACATTGCATTTGCCCGGAAAAACAAGACGCATGCGTCTCGACCAATAGAGAAGCCACACCGAACGACACACGAGTCCATTTGTTTGAAAACTGAAATTGGTCGATGCACGTCGAGGCACACAGGAGCATGACCATCTCGGCATCACGATGAAGATGCTAATTTGCATTCAGGTAGACTTTGTCAGTCCTCCAGGTCGCGGTCGTACTTGTTGGGGTCAATTCGATACCTGGAATAGTCGGCAAGTAGCCATCTGAGTATCGTTCACGGACAAGGGGAAAACAAAATTCAACTTTCTCCACTCACATGTTGCCGTACTGGATCGTCGGCGTGTGCTCGCTGTCGACGTCCACGATGCAAACAGCCATAGCTGTAGTTTCACCAGTACAACCACGAAGAAGCAAAAGGTTAGGCCACTCCCATCAACAGTGAAGACCCAGCATCAATCAGCGTACTGTTGGCGTCGACAGCTCGGTAAGTGATGGTGACCATGGACTCCTGCAGCGTAAAGTTGAAGATGGCGACGCTAGCCTCGGGTTTGAACACGCCGTGACACGTCACGCCCTCGAAGCTCCACTCCATGAACGTGCCCTGCTCGTCCGGATGAACTGCAACTCCAAGGTGTCAGCCCGCCGACGACAGCTTCCCGTGAAAAGACCTGGACGCCACCTGGATGGTGTAGGCGCTCACGAGGTCCTCCTTCCTGTGCGAGCGGCCGAACGACCAGCGTAGGAACCTGCGCACCCGCCTGTCACCCTTTGTCGCCCCCCAATCCCCGCCAGAAAGTCCGAAACGCACTGCGTGTTGGGCTGGCGCGCCGCCTCGGCGTCCTCCTCGACGCACACGACGTTGTTGGTGGCGCGCAGGTGCGCGAAGCCCGCGCCGAACTGCCGCCACTCGAGGTTGCGCTTCCAGAAGCCCTTGAGGTACGCGCAGAAGTCGCCGCCGGGCACCTCGAAGCGCGCCACGCCCGCCATGGTGGGGAGATTGAGATATCAACCACCTGCGACGTGTGCGGTGCGGAAAATGGGGTGGCCCACCTCGAATCGTATCAATGGCCCCGGAGGCACACGTTCCACTCCAGGGCCACAAATCATAAGTAGTAGGCAAAGTGTTTTTCAATTAGGCTTTCTCAACTATAATAATGCATATCCTGTAATGTAAATGTAGCCTATAAAAGGCTATTATGATAATACGCCTATTTGAGCCTAACGCAGCGTGATTTCCCCTCGACCACCTCGCTCATTCCTCAATTTGCCTGCCGCCTGTCTCGTTGACTCGGACCGAGTATGGCGCGCCAGCCCCCGGCCGTCGCCGCCGCCGCCGCGCCCGCGCTCGCGCCCTCAGGCGCCAAGAAGCGCAGCTTCACCGTGGAGGAGAAGCTGGCGATCGTGCGCGCGAGCCGCCGCGAGTCGCTGCGCGCGGTCGCGCGGCGCTTCAACGTGGACCGCAACTGCATCCGCGCGTGGCGCGACAAGGAGGCGCAGCTCGCCACGCTCAACCCCAGCGCGCGCCGGCTGCCTGGCGCGGGGCGGCGTCCGTCGCAGGCGCTGATGGCGGCCACTGGCTCCAGCAGTAGCAGCAGCAGCAGCAGCAGTAGCAGCAACGGTGTTCATGCAGCCAACGGAAGCGTCCAGCCGACGAGTCAAACTGCGTCTCCTGCTGCGCTTGCAGCGGCGGGGGTCGCTACGGTCAATGGGGCGGACGCGGCAGCACCAGTTGTGCCGGTTGTGCCCGCGCCTGTGGCAGTTACGGCGCCGATGACGACCGACTTTTTGCTCGTGGGATTCCAGGGGAAGGAAGGCGCGTTCTCGGACGTGGCGGCGCGCAGGGCGTTCGAGGAGCTGCAGCAGGCTGGCGCGCTGTCGCCCAACGAGTTTGAGACGGTTGGGTACGCGCAGGTGCCGCATGTGCTGGCCGCGGTCGAGCGCGGAGAGGTCGAGTACGCCGTCTTGCCTGTCGAAAACTCTGTCTCCGGCACCTTCCACGGAAACTTGGACCGCCTCGTGGCGTCCCACCTCAAGATTGTTGGAGAGATCGCCTGCATGCAGGAGCTCTGCCTGATTGCGCTGCCAGGATCCAGGCGCGAAGACATCACGTGCCTGCTTTCGCACCCGGCTGTGCTCAACCACTGCGAGGAATTTGTGTGCGACCTCGAACGCAAGAACGGCGCCATCATCGAGCGCCAGGCAACGTGGGACTCTGCAGGCGCTTGCCAGATTCTGCGTCAAGAGAACGGGAACAACGTCGCAGCGATTGCGAGCGAGCAGGCAGCTCACGTGCACGGCTTGGTGGTGCTCGAGAGCGGGGTGGGCGACGAGCTCAATAACGAGACGCGCTACATGATCCTCGGTCGATTGGACGCGCAACCACTGCCGCTTGGATTGCAAACAAGCCCTCGCCAGCTAAAAGCTAGTGTTGTCATCGCTGTACCGAACGAGCCCCAGGCACTTTTCAAGATCGTGGCGGCCTTTGCTCTTCGCAACGTTATGATCGTTAAGATCGAGAGCCGGCCGGCTGCGACTGCTGGAAGTTTGTTTGCTTCGCAGACGCACCATTGGGACTACATTTTCTACATTGATTTCATCGCTCACCCAGACTCGGCCGTGGACGCTAGCTTGCGTCGGAACCTGGACGAGTTCGCATTATGGGTAAAAGACCTGGGGACGTACGCGAGCACTAGCGGGGCGAAGACGAATGTTGAGCCGCCTCGGTGGAAGAATGTCTGCAATGCAATTGCATGCTAACTTATTACCTTGCCGTGGGTGGCTTGGGCTTGACAGTCGCGTTGGGTGTTGAGGAAGTGGATGACAAAGAAATGCGGGAAGTTTGGAGAACTGATGATTTACTCGAATATCCTGTCACCGCATTTGGGACGGAATGCAATCGTGAGTTGTGATGCCTTTGCTCTGTTGTGGTCATAGTAACTGCAATACTATTTGCTCGAGCTCCAGTGTATCCAATTCTGCTGGGAAATAGACTAGAATCCGCAGCCTTTGACTGGGCTTGAGGTGTGTTGATGTGATTAGTAGGCAATGTAGAGGTCGGTACACCGTCTCCTTCATCATGAAGTGAATCTCCTCCTGTTGCTTCTTCGAGGGTATGATCAGTGAGCTCTTGATCATCTTCTTCTCCGTATCCAAGCGGCAGTTGAAGTACGGCAGCTTTGACTTGTAGGGCATCCTCCATATCGCCGTTGTGGATCGGTTGACTCTCACGAGTGATCAGTACCCTTCTGCTGACCGGGGACTTTGCACCTTCTCGAGCTTTCGAGTCGCGACGATAAATTGGCAGCGCTGCTTTCGCGTACAGAAAACAATCTGATGCCCCCAACGCATTTGCTCCCGTTTCCATTCTCACTCCAGACGCAGGCTGACCGCACGAGTTTGCAGGGGATGACGGTCGAGGGGAAAATGTTGGCGGAGTGGTTGGAAATTGAAGGCGTTAATAGCCCGAGTCAGCTGCTGGAGTCGGCGTTGGGTCTGCTCGCGTTGCTCCATCATCTCAAGCCTCAAAACCTTTATGGTTGCGGAAAGTTTTTCTTGTCCCTCTCGAGTCTTACGGTGGGTATCGTGCGCATCCCGTTGTGCTTCCAACACTTGCAGTGATATCGACGAGTCGCCTGTATCCATCCGCCGAGTGAGGACAGAAAGCTCGCAGTGCAAAGTCGCTTGAAGTTGAGCGATGGACTTTTCAAGTGCTGTCAAGCGTGATTCATTCTCTTTGTTTTCAAGTTTGGTATCTGAGTCCGTCAGCTGCATTATCTTTGAGAGCTCAATCTTGGTAAGCTCGGATCGAAACTCCTGTGTGACGTCTTGGCGCAGTATTTCCAAGTCACTTGGAGTCACGCTGCAGTTGCATAGAGGTTGTGTCGATGGGGGCTCTGAGCAGCCTTCCCGCAGCAAGCTGAACTGTGCTGAAAAATCGGCTGCCCAGCCACCAATAAGGTGGAGCTCAGCTACAATTCTTGCCAGGACATGCTGCACTTTGTCAGCCAAGTCGGTCCCAGGAAACTCAGCGAGCTCGACACTCGGTGAGAGTGCGCAGGCGTATGGGCGAAGAATTGCAGTAGATAAAACATCTGCTGATATCTCGAGTGACGAGGTTGGAGAAGATACCGGGAGCTCAATTGAGAGCTGATCGCTTGCCTGCGTATTCCATTGGATTTCTCCCATTGCAGTCGTCAGGGAGAGAAATGAGCAATGGCGTTCCGATATTAAAAGAACTCAGTCGTTGGTTACACTCGCATCCAAGCGTCGGAGATCAAGCTGCCCTTCGAATCCACACGATTTTAAGTCAAAATGACCATGCGGGGGCACGATGGCAGACACCAACCGTGTATTAAGCGGATTAGCATCTTGACAGCGCTACTCGTGATTTTTGGGCTCCTCAGCGACACCACGTCCGCGTACTCATGCCCAAAGTTTTGCTCCTACCGCGGACGCTGCGGAAAGCAAGGCATGTGCGAGTGTCCAACTGGATGGTCAGGGCCTGACTGCTCAATCGGTAGGTCTAATCGATAGGAATCCAGGCACTCCATTCCATACTTACAAGTGATTCCGCAAGCACTTTGTCCGGTTGGCACAGCATGGTCGGATCAAGTGACAGGCACAGACGTTGGGCACAACTTGGCGCCGTGCTCCAACCGGGGGTTGTGCGATGCAGACACAGGCGTGTGCTCGTGCATCTCGGGATTCACTGGTGCTGCATGTGAACGAAGTAGGTCTGGGTCATTTCTGCCGAAGTGTGGACATCGTGTAACGATTCATTGCTGCCTTATCTCTAGTGAGCTGCAACTGCAATGGGCATGGGCGCTGCATTTCGATGCGGCGCTACGCGCGTACCAAGGATCCAGGTCTTGGACAAATTTTTACATACGACACTGCGTGGGACAGCGGCAAGATATTTGGATGTGTTTGCGACGCCGGATACGCTGGATCGCTTTGCTCTGAGCGTACGCCTGATCCAGAGGTCCCTATTGCAAGCTGTTGAGGTTGACAAATGTCTGGAATGTCGCCAGGATTGTGCCCAACTGGCGACGACCCTCTAACTGGCACGATTCAAGACCCGAATGGTATTCAGCGAAATGAGCGTCAGATCATTTCATGCAAGGCAACAGTGCGTCACGTCAGTAGCATTTTCTCAATGCTCGTGGTTCATGCTGACTCGTTTTGCGTGGTTTAGTCGGGCTCGTTTACAGTCACATTTCGCGGTTTTACAACCGAACCGATCCTGACTAGTGACCCTGCTGCTACAGTCAAGCGCAAGCTTGAAGCCTTGCCATCTATTCGATCTGTAACTGTGACATACAGTGGCATCACACTAATTGCGTGCACAGCCATCGGGAACGACATCAGTGTAGTATTCACGCAGAACTTTGGAAAGTACGTATCTGTCTGTTCCTCTTGTTATTCGTTTGCATAGCAAGATTCAACTGACTGCCTTTTTATCTGCAGTTTGCCGAACATGTACGGTGATGGCACAGCACTAGTGCACTCCACAGCGAGCGTCAACGCATCCCTCACTTTCAGCACTGCCGTGAATGGCACAAAGGAGGACTTACCGTGCTCGCGGCGCGGTTCGTGTGATCGGACAACGGGTATTTGCGGGTGCTACACCAACTACTTTTCTGGAAACGGACTCGGTGGGATTGGCCAGCGTGGCGACTGTGGGTTTGTCAAGTCCACCATCACGTCATGCCCTGGTGAGATCGCGTGCAGTGGTCAAGGCACTTGTCGCGGACCACCGACGTACGATTGCATCTGCAATGAGGGCTACAGTGGTGGTGACTGCAGCGAACGAGAATGTCCAAAGGGCAAGGCGTGGTTCGATCTTCCTGTTGCGGATGACACAGCTCACCAGCTCGCCGAATGCTCCAACGCTGGGACATGCGATCGGTCCAAAGGCGATTGCACGTGCCTTCCGGGCTTCACTGGTGCCGCTTGCAACAGAGGTATGTTAGCTAAAACTTGGCAAATGAGCAAAATTGTCGTGACAGCTCTAATGAGAACTCTTCTGATAGTCACTTGTCCAAACGACTGCAGCGGTCATGGGACTTGCTACACAATGGACGATTTAGCGAAGTTGTCGACACTCAACGGAGAAAAGCAAGGTTGGACGTACGGCGCAGTGCCCAACAAGAAGGAGACGTGGGACTACGATATGCTCCGTGGATGTCTCTGCAGCCCTGGGTGGGAAGGATTTGACTGCTCTTTGAGATCGTGTCCGACAGGAGATGATCCTTTGACGGTTTACCTCCCCGACGGGCAAACTCGGCAGACCAACGAAGTCCAGGAACTCTTTTGCACGGGCACATCTGGCTTCTTCAGTCTGAGATTCCGTGATGTGGGCACGCCACAACTACCGTTCTCAACGACCGCAAGCGTTCTTCAGACCGCACTCAACGCCCTATCTACTATCGGAGACGTTCAAGTGACATATAGTATTGCCGGCGTAGCGTTGGCTGCTACTACACCTGCCTGTACAGCAGCAGGGACAACATCTATCCGAGTGGAATTCCTCAACAACTTTGGCGATCTACCTCCGCTCCGGTGGGTACTCGATGGTGCACTTAGCATGAGTATCAATGTAGATGGTGTTGGCAACTCCGTCCGAGGGTCAAAAGAAGAGGCTGTGTGCGCCAACCGTGGGCAATGCAACTACGTCACAGGAGTCTGCAAGTGCGCATTTGGATTCACGAGCAGCGATGGCAACGGCAACGAAGGCATGCGCGGTGACTGTGGCTATAAGGAGCCAATCTACATCAACTCAGCTGGCAAGGTCGCTAACGACGCGTGATTTGTCGTATGGGATCTAATAGAGAAAAGAAACACAGCAACTGAGCAGCTAATTCAGGTCCGTGTGACACCTTGGCGTTTCTCCAAAGGCAAGAAGAAAGCACAGACCGCCCGATATTTTAGGCACCTCTCCGTCCAGCACCAGCACACTTGGGACGTATTTCCGATTCCTCGCTGATTGAGTCAAGGAGAGACTAGCGGTCGATCACCAGCAGTCTAGATAGAGGAAATCGAGTTCGGAAGCCATGTCATCGTTGCGGGTGCGTGCGCAGAACAAACTGCTGAACAAGCTTGGTGCCACGAAAGCGAGCAAGAACATCCAATTCGACACCGCTTTCGAGGCCTTTGAGCGCACAGCGGATGGTGTAGCAGCGATCGAGGCGGCATTGAAAGCGTTTTCGGGTGCTATGCGTGCTTTCCACTCATCTGGAGCCATGCTACTCGTGGCAATCGACGCGTTTGCGACAACTGGCGATAGCTCTGCAGAGATGAAGCGCTTCGCTTCAGATGTCAAGACTGCCTTTTTCCAGGTGGATACCCATGTAGGCAACGAAAGTCTCGCTAGGTTCGAGAAGCGAGTGCTGCGACCTGCTATGGGCTGGCAACAAAGAGCCCACGTGCTCCGACACGAGGCGGCAGTATTCCAAGACGAGAAGTTGATGTTCGATCACTACACCCGCAAGGTCATGTCGCTGCGAGAGGCACGTGATAAGCGCACGAGCTCAGGAAAGCCGGAGAAACCCAAGGATGTCGAGAAGCTCGTTAGAGTGCGTCGTGAGCTGACGTGATCACGTTTCAGTTCTGTGCTCCGTTCTAACTCGATAATTGGCATGACAGAATGAACAAAAGTTGGCGCAGGCAACCAGCTCCTACACCAAGGTGTCCGAAGAGACCGTCAAGAACCTTCGTGAGTTCGTTGCTGCGCGTGACCAGACGCTTAAGCCTCTTGTTGAGCGGGTAGGGATTTGTTCAGCACACACTGCTTTTTCTCCAACTTATGAGAGTCGTGATTGACACAACTGTAGACGCTGGAATTCCGCGCGCACTACGCTGCTCGCGTCCACGAAGAATCTCATCGCATGCAAGAGCTTGTGACTCAAGAAGCGTCCGTGCTTGACAAGATTCTGGGCAGGCTTGAGGCGTTACTACCTTCCTCTCACGGTCACGAACAGCAAGGGAACGCAACTGCTGCTAATGGTGAGGCTGCACCGGAACCAGAGGTGCACAGCTTCACCTTCGAGGGGTTTACGGGGGAGGCTCCACCGAATAGTCCCAAGGAGAGCGAGATGGTGGTACAGGATCCACTGGACCAGATCGCTAAGCGCGATAGTGTCCGCATGACTGCTCCGACGATGATACCGAGCGGCGAAACGGATACCTTCGTTCCTCCGCCGCCTCCGCCACCAATGTTCCCCATGCAATTCGACTCGATGAACGACGGATTTTCCAAGCGATCTGTGAGCGAGTTCTTTCCCCCACCGCCCCCACCGCCCATGACCACGCCCTCCGCTCCATGCTCTCCGTCGAGTGAAGGGATGACTCCATGGGACGATTTGGGGGCCTCCGTGCCGGTTGCAGTGCCTGTGTTCAACCAGTCTTCGGACCAGCTTTCGTCATCGTGGCCTCCTGTTGTCAACAATATGAATACCATGACGGGTCCTATCGCTACAAGCGGTTTCCCTCAATCCAGTAATGATGGCCGCCGCCACAGCTCGCACAGATCGTCGCAAGCACCCGACGGCGGCAATATTATGCACCAGTTCCCGACCGACTTCCACAACTTGCACACGAGTGCGATGGGACCAAACGGTGGTGGTAATGCTCGGCTACCCACATTTCTAGTTGCTAGCGGTACGTAAGCGCCGTTGTGAAACTCCATAGCCGATGTACATCTCTATCCTTTCAACAGCCATAAAATGAATCTCCAAATGTATCGCTGTCACCTACTCTTTCCTGCCCACTTCGCGTAGAACTGTAGCAAGCTGCTGTTTTCTCGTACTTGCAATGCGTGCGCTGTCTCGGATATACCGAGCGCTCTGCATCTCGCGCAGTCGCGATACAGCTCGGTGAAATGCCACGCGCAGATCTCGCATTGCGCACAGGTTTTGCACCTGCAGCCCTGCCATTTTGGCTGGATTGTAGGCTCGAACTGGTCCATCCCATGAGCTTGCAGGTGGAACACCCTGCTCCCGTTCAATTTCACGTTGCTTCTCCGCAGCGCTTGTTTCTTCAGCTGAAACGCTCGCTGCAGCATCCAGCCACTCCGAGTCTTCTTCGTTGTCGAATGCGAAAATTGCTTCTACTGGTGACGCACTCGAGCAAATAAGGCGGGTATGATGCTCGTAAAGCTCGTCGATCAGGAGGATAAAGCGCCGCATTTGGTCGTGTTCACTCAGCGACAAGGTCGGTACATCCGATAACACCAACGTGTGGAAGCACTCGCTCAGTGCCTTGTAGTCGGCAGCACCCTTCTCCGTGTTGCACAGCTCGTCGAAAGTCGCACGACACACACCGGCTTGCTTGGAGCCGCGGATATCTAGCCATCGGCCCATCATGACTGGGACGCGGAGGATTTCATCTTGGGTGTAGTTTGCGCCACTGAACGCACTAGCATCAGCTTCTTCAGCCAGTAATTCCGCGTAGATAGCGTCGAGTTTCTGCTGCGTTTCTGGCGTCAGTGGATACAAGAATGTCTCGAGTTCGAACGGCTAAGAGAAGTTCCTCAAACATGTCAGCCCAATGCGGCGTATAAAGCATTTTAGGAGCAACCCACCTCAGCAAGCAGGCGGTAGTCCGTCTCCGAGTTCATGTCCACGACTCGCGCATGACGCGAAAGCTCATCGAGGAACGGAACGAAGTATTCACGATTAATGCCATCATGATACAGTTGCTGCACAGTCCAACAAGCACACAGGGTTAGCATTCCTTTTGACAATCAGTCGCAGACTTTTACGCACACTTGGCGGGGTGTTGGAGGTAGCGACGACGACAACTCCACGGCGAAAGAAGACGCCGAACAACTTGCGCATGATGAGCGCGTCAGCCACGTCTGTGACCTGGAACTCGTCAAAGCAGAGCAGGTGGCTCTCATCGGCGATCTCATCCGCGACGAGCGAGATCGCGTCCTTGCGCGGGTCCAAGTCAATGTTGCGCTGTCGCCCAAACTCCTGCAGCTGCCTCGCCTTCAGCCGCTGGAGACGCGCGTGCACCTCGAGCATGAACTTGTTGAAGTGCACGCGGCGTTTGCGCTCCACATTCGCCCCGCGGAAGAACAGGTCCATGAGCATCGACTTGCCCGTGCCCACACTGCCGTGCACGTACAGCCCGCGCGGCACCATGACGGCTACCGGCTGCGGCGCTTCTTGCTGGCTTGGCGTCTTCTCCTCCTTCGCGCTGCCCTCCTTGCCTGCTCCAACGACCTCGTCCGGATCCGGTAGCTGCGGTAGCGCGTAGCCGTCCAGCCGCGAGTGCAGCTTGTCGAGGAACTTGCGCGCCACCTGCCACTGCGCGCGATCGTGCGCGAGCTCTCCGCGCTCCACGCGCACCTTGTACGCCTCGGACGGCAGCTGACTCGCCTCCACCGCCCGTTCTCGGCCCTCCAAGTGCTCCAGCGCCTCGGAGAAGGACGACAGCGCACGTCCAGACGCAGCGAGGCTCCCTCCAGCGCGTGCGGGGACTCCAGACGCGCGCAGGCCCCGCCAGCGGCCGCCGCAGCGCAGCAGCAAGCTCGCCATGGCCTTTCTCGCTTTGATGGGTAAAGCGGCAATTGCTGGCATGGAGGGGACTCAAATCGTTTCATCTTGTGTTCACTATGGGAGCTCTATTCCCAGAGGAGAAGTGACGAGATGAGCGGCAAGACGGCGGTCGTGGCCGGCGCGGGCGTCGTGGGGCTCGCCGTGGCGCGCGCGGCCGCTCGCAGGGGGCTGCAGGTGCTGCTGCTGGAGCGCAACGCGCTCGTGGGCCAGGAGGCGAGCGCGCGCAACAGCGAAGTCGTGCACGGTGCGTCGCTCGGTGAGCGTTGGGGCAAGAGGTGGCGAGCTGAACGGGGCGGAGACAGCGGGCATCTACTACAACAAGGGCAGCTGGAAGGCGAGGCTGTGTGTCGAGGGCAGGGAGCAGCTCTACGCCTTCTGCGACGACTACGGCGTGGCGTACAGCAAGTGCGGCAAGCTCATCGTCGCCCAGGAGCACCAGGTGGCTTGGTCTCCGTCGGGTTTTGTGAAGACCTAGCGGCTGACACGTGAGAGATCTGCTGCTGCAGGCGGAGCAGCTGCGCGCCATCGGCGCTCGAGGTCGGGACAACGGCGTCGACGACTTGAGGCTCATCTCGAGAGAGGAGGCGAGGGACGATCGAGCCCGAGGTCGAGTGCCATGAGGCGCTCTTCTCGCCGTCCACGGGGATCGTCGACTCGCACGGGCTCATGCTGGCGCTGCAGGGAGATGCCTGAAGCGCACGGGCGCCATGATCGCTCGTAACACTACTGTTCGAAGCGTCAAGTACGACGCAGCTTCCGAGTCTTTCACGGTACAAGCTGAGACGGCAGAAAGCGGCGAGATCGACGAGGTCGAGTGCGACTACTTTGTCAATGCCTCGGGGATTTTCGCGCCACTCCTGGTCGGCGACGATCTGCAGCTACCAACTTTAGGTCGCCCGGAGGTGCCATCAAAGCTCGCCAAGGGTACCTACTTTAAGCTCAGCGGCCGCAAACCGTTCAGGCGAGTATTTTTCTGCTGCAAACCTCGTTGACTGCAGTGCTAACTCTTTTTTCTTCTGCTCAGTCATCTTGTCTACCCGATTCCTGAGGTCGGAGGGCTTGGCGTTCATTCGACGGTCGACCTCGAAGGCAACGTAAAGTTTGGCCCAGACGTTGAGTGGGTTGACAACGTCGACTACGTGGTACGATTGATGTTGCCGCCTTTATCATTGAAACTTATTGGTGACTAACTCCTTTGATGCTGGTAGCCAAATCCAGCAAAGGCGGAGGCTTTCGCGGAACGCATTCGGTCTTACTGGCCAGAAGTGCGGGCGGACATGCTGGTGGCAGACTACTGCGGGATCCGCCCGAAGGTCAACGTCGGGGGCAAGACTTTCGAGGATTTCTGGATTGCGGTACGTTGAAACGTGTGATTTTGTTTCGATGGTATGGAGTAGCTACTCATTCGTTCATTCTCCATCTCTGTGCTCTATTCAGGATGAGAAGGCACATGGTGTGCCGGGTCTCGTGCATCTATGCGGGATCGAATCCCCGGGACTTACGACCTCGCTCGCTATTGCTGATGCAGTGACTGGCATGCTAAAGCTCCACTAGCAAGGTGCCATCCAACCCATAAGACGCTGTTTGCTTTATACAGCGACATAGGTCGGCCGTTTACCTTTTGATTTTCGCCTCACTGGGCTAGTTGGTCGTGTTGAGACTTCTTCGACCTCCCGCAATTTGGACTCTATCCTGATCTCCAGTGCGTCACTCGGATTTGTTTTCTCCACTTGCATTACCTCATCTCCACCGATCAATTCAAATTCTTCTTCAATCTTGCGCCGAGCATTCTGCACAAGCCAGAGATGGTTTCTTGTCAAGAAACTCCCAAGTAACAGAAAACCAATACTCAGAAGCGCTAGGTAGAAGGATGTAGCGAAGGTCATGCTATGCTCTGCCATCAGTTGAGACTCGATGGTCCACAACGCGAGCAGAGTTAGTTGAAGCGCGATTGCAAAAACCGTAAGTGCTCGCCCCAGTTGTACCCACAACGACTCGACAGGAGCAAATGTGATTGCAAAGAGAAGCACGATAAGGGCTGCTCCCTGCAGAGATATTGCTGTCACGGCCAGCACTGCATTTGCGCGAGCAAGTGCTCCTGTGCTGCTGCACGCGTCTGAGCGAAAGCTTTCCCACGCCATGACAGCTTCCGAACTGTTGTCTTCAAGGAGACCCACCAACTGCTCCCTTTGATGCCGCAGATGTTCAGGAACTAGTAGCAACATCTCAATAGAAGAACCATTGTAGTCACACAGGTTGGCATCCGCGATAATATCGTGCCGCACGCACTCGCCACCAATCTTGCCAGGAGAGCGCCGACAACTCACACTGTAGACCTTTCGTAGAGAAGAATGACGCACATGTGAAGGATGCTGCAACCAGTTCATAGCCCTTGTGAATCGTTAGATCGCCGGGTGATGAAAGACTCCCCGCTGATGATGTAATAGGCTCTATCATCGATGTATTGCTTGTCGTATCCATTACGGTCAAGCAAGATCCCCAAACACCGAATGTGAGCTCAGCTGTCGTTCGAGGAGCAGAATCATCATCACTGACGGCTATAGCGTCTGCCAGCACGAGCTTTGACCAGTAAGGCACCACAAGGCTGATAGTTGTGAAGAAACAAGACGCAATCACAGCCACAACAGCTGGTGACAAAGTGGATCCACCACGGATGTGAGAACACATGAACGCTAGAGTGCTCATGATGCGATGAATGCGTGAGACTTACCGACCGCGCCAGGGCGAGAACAACCCATGGTGGTACCACCAAGAAGACGATCCTCACGCCAGCGGCACAGTAGAAGACGGGGACTCGCACGTGTCGTTTTGGCAAATGAGAAAGCTGAGGAGTTCGCGAAACGACACAAGATGCTGAGCAGCCGCGTCAGCGTAGTGCAAGATGGTGCCAACACGTCGTCATAGGTTCAGGTAGCCGTTACATTCCCGACAAAACTTAGCGAGCATCACAAATCCCAATGCCTGCTGGAAGCGCTGCTGTCAAGAAGAATTACGTGCTACATGGGGCACTGAGAAAGAAAAGTTCGCGAGCGACAGCTTCACTCAGTGCTACCTTGACTGCAGCGGGAATCTCAACTACTGCCGCTGATGTGAATGCACGGCAAGTCACTCGCGCGGAGTTCATGGAGCTTTCAGCTGTGGTAGCTCAGCTTCGGAAGGATCTGTATCGCCTCCAGTCTGTCGGTAAGTCCAACTATGAGTTGATAATCGTGTGTTACCTCTCATCGTCATATTTCCAGAGAGTCAACTAGCAAGCGACTTGGAATTCGTAATCGCTCAAGTCACGGCAAACAAAGGAGCACTCGGGTCACTAGCAGAGAGTGTCGTGGAGAAGGAGGCAGACGTGGAGCAGCAGCTTGAGTCTCATTTCGAGACTTACGAATTGAAACTGGCCAGAAGCTTACAGACGCACAGCTCTCACTTGAGCGACTAGAATTTCGATTCAAGCACCACGTGCGGGACTGTCGTGCGCTTGTGGACCAGCTAGAGCGTGAACAGGAGCTTGGTAGAGCTCTCAAAGAGCAGCTCGCGCAACTGCAGGTTCAAATCGACAAACAGCGTGAGCAACAACTCTCGCTCGTAGAAAGCGTGCAGTTTGCCATCACTACCACAGAGGAGAAAGTACTCGAGAATGCGACGAGTCAATCAGGGAAGGTGGACGCGCTCCAACAACGAATGGCCTCGTTCATCAAGAAATTTGACAAGGATTCGCAAGGTAAGTGTGTCCAAGACGCAATCCAGATACAATTCGTCAATAGAGCAAGCTCATGACCTAAGATTATTGCTCTCAGACTCAATCAATGCTGTCACAAGACAACTCCGGGACCTTGAACTGCGAGAGAAGCGACAAGGAGCTCTGATTCATCAGGTTAGCATCCTGTTGGAGAGAATGCTTGGCGTGTGTGTCTCTATACCTGAAGCCTATTACTCGCCTAGGCACTAGACGACATTGTCGGTTTGAGACAAGCAACAAGTGAGCTCCAAGTGCTGGGCTCTGCTGTTGAACGAGACCGTGAAGAGTTTGGAAGGCAGCACAGCGAGGTCGTGATTCGAGGACTTTTTGCCAGAGAGGTTTGATACTGATTGTTGGTGATTCCGCTCGGTGATAGCTCTTCGATCATATGCGGCGCACTGACGTCAAACTGAGCGACATCATTTCGCTTGTTGAGGAAGGAGTTGATCGCTCCGAGCTACAGCGTGTGGTCGATCGGTTAGAAAACAGCGTCAAACTTCGTGTCGAGGCAGTGCTGGAGGTAGTATTGCAATTACGAATTGGATTGATAGCTTTCCTCATGCCAAGTTGTGACTTGCAGATCGTTGCGCTCTGTGTCGATAGCGTCCGAGAGAGGCTGCCATAAAATCGAGCAAACGTTGCGAGATTGTCGTCTCTTGCGTTTTTGTAAAGGCATCCAGTGAGTATGAGCTCCTAAGCTTCACCTGGCGGCCACCATGAATGCACTTGGATACCTCTCATTAGAGCATGGGGGTTTCGTTCAGTTAGCACCCGCGTTGTTGGCTTGCAGATTTCACCACACATGAAGATTTCGACAAAGAGCGTGCATGCTTGTCAAACGGCACCTACGCACTGTCACATGATATATTTGCTTTCTGTATAACTACCTTCACAGCTCTCGATTGGCTGAAAGTACTCTAAATAATAGATGTTGATTGGCTATCTGGGCTTTAAGGAAAACATCCCTTTACAGTGGCTATCATCCACTGTAGAGGGACTCGGTTGCGAGGAGTGGAAGTGCAAGAAAGGCCTCGAAAACATGGGCAGGACGGAGGCGGAGGACGGCGCTCCCGCAGGCCCTGGGGGCTCCACGCGGCTCAATCTGCAGGAGCAGCTCGCGTGGGCTGAGAAGGTGCGTCTTCAGCTATCGATCGAGCCGTCGGCGGGCTCCTGACGCGGTTTCCTCGCCGAGAAAGGCGCCGAAGAGCGTGCTGCAGCAGTGCCTCAACTCGCACGCCATCAGCACGTACCTGGACTCGAGAGCGGCGCGGGAGCAGCGCGTGGGCAAAGAGAACTGCAAGGAAGTGCTGCAGCGAGGTGCAGAGGCACTGCGCAAGCTCCAGGTGTTCGGTGGAGGCGCCAGTGGACAGCTCAAGGTCGTGCCGACCCCCAAGGTGACGCCCCCGCCGGTAGTCACGAGGCCTCGACCGGCACTAGCAGCACTTCCGCCGTCGGCTCCGCCTGCCTCACCAGCTATTAATCGACAAGCGCACACGACGCCAGTGCAAGTGCAGAGTAGAACGAGCAGCTTTGTTGATTTGACGGGCTCGAGTGATTCCAGAACGGGCGGCTCGAGCAAACACACAGGGTATGGCGGTGAGAACGATGACTTCGACGACTCGGAGCTGTTCGGTGCGCTGGACGTGGATGCGCTGGTTGCTTCGCACCAGCGACAGAAGACAGAGCCTCGCCGTGCAAGCGTTAGTGCAAGTACATCTACGGTCGTATCGACGCAGTTGGTGCAGCAGGGGCGCCAGGACTACCGATCCAGTGAGTCTACTGCAACTAACACCAATCTGGTCGAGACGCTTCGTCGCTCCATTAAGGAAACACGAGAGAAGTTGCGCGACGTCCGAGAAGAGTGCGATGACGCTTCATTGGAAGGCGACGTCCCGTACCACTTGGCAGCGCGGCGAGCACAGTTGGAAACCGAGCTTGACACGCTTAGCCGACGGTACAGAGAGTGCAAGTCAGGTGCCACGCCGACAGGACCTTCAACGCCGATGAGATCGACTTATGAAGATGCTCGCGCACTAAGTACTTCCGCAGCTTACAGCAACGACTTTGGTTCCTCATCAATGCCAGCTTCATCACAACTTAATGGATCGAACGACTCTGGGAACCCGCAGTGTTCTTGTGGCCTCTCAACGTTCCAAGCCAAGGTCAAGCATGGACAGAATGCAGATCGGAGCTATTACCGATGCAGCAATTGTGGGTTCCACTCCTGGGCGGATGGTAACAGCTCTGATACGCCAAGCAAGCGATTGTACGAGGCTAAAGACTTTGTCGATGACCGGCCGTGCGTTTCTCGGGATGAAAATGTGAACGCCAAAATGCAGAGAGCCAAGCGCGTGCTCAGAGATGTGTTTGGTCATAACGCATTCCGTCCAAACCAAGAGCGAATCGTATTGGAAGCGTTCGAGGGTCGAGACGTGTTTGTCCTCATGCCTACTGGTGGTGGAAAGAGTCTTTGCTACCAATTACCAGCATGCGTGAACGATGGTGTGACGATTGTGATTTCACCATTGGTGTCGCTCATTCAGGACCAAGTCCAGCAACTGGAAGCGCTCGATGTTGGTGTCGCAAACTTGAACGGCGAGCAAGACTACGAGACAGTTCAGAAGCCTATCATCTCAGAGCTTTTTTCGAGCCGCAACCGGATCAAGCTGCTCTATGTTACTCCAGAAAAGATTGCTTCCAGCAATACTCTCAACAACATTTTCGACTCGCTTGAAAAGCGCGGGCGTCTGGCTCGGTTCGTCATTGATGAAGCCCACTGCATCAGTCAGTGGGGTCATGACTTTCGCAAAGATTATATGAATCTGGGCCAGCTTCGTGGTCGCTTTCCTTCGGTGCGTGATCTATCTGTAGACTCCAATCATGGAGAAGTATGATTAATTGTTGTTGCGTTCTCTTAAGGTCCCCATCATGGCGCTCACTGCAACTGCCAACACTCAAACAGAAGCTGATATTGTGAAGAACTTGAAATTGTCAAATCCGTTCATCACGCGCTCGAGTTTCAATCGGTACGCATACGCTGTTTCGTCTTGCGAGCATGCTCTTCGCTCTATTACTGATGACATTTGGATTCACTGGAATGCAGACCAAACTTGACGTATGATGTGCGGAAGAAAAGCTTCCAAATTCATGAATGAGATTGCTGACTATGTGCGCGAGCACATCGACGACTCGGGCATCATCTACTGGTACGGATATGTCTCACTTACTTTCTTAACACTATCAGCCGATACTTATTTAATCGGTGCAGTCTGTCCAAGAAAGACTGCGAGCAGACGGCAGACAAGCTAATCAAGGCACTTGGATTCGAGGGCACACGGAAAGCAAATCAAATTTCTTTTTACCATGCAGGGCTCGAACCGGAAGATCGAGCCCATCGCCATCACGAGTGGAGTAGAGGAAAGATCAAGCTCATCGTTGCCACTGTCGCTTTCGGTATGGGAATCAACAAGCCTGATGTGCGATACGTCATTCATCACACGATCCCGCAGTCGGTGACGCATTACTATCAGGTTAGTTTGTTGACATGTGATGCCATAGACCTAGTATACCTGTTACATGGTACTCATACATGCGTCTCTGTGAAAACAGGAGGCTGGCCGCGCCGGTCGAGACGGTGACGTTGCAAATTGCATCCTCTACTACTCATTCCTCGACTTGGTGAGTACGCCCTAATACTAGACTATTGAATCAGTATTCTTATGATGACTCAAAAATGCTCCAATCAGTCGCGACGTCGAAAGCTCATTACAAAGGACCGAGAGAACTCGAAGCATCGCAATGTCCACCTTCAGAATTTGCGGCGTATGACTGAGTTTTGCGAGAACCAGGTCGAGTGTCGACGAACGTCGTTGCTCGAGTATTTTGGCGAACACTTCTCGAGCGCGGACTGCCACCAGACTTGCGATAATTGTAAGAACCGCGCGATGGGTCTCACGTTCGAAAAGACAGATATCACGGAGGATTGTTTGGCTCTCATGAGGATGAGTACGTACTTGTTTGGTTGTTGACTGGTGAAGTTGCTGGCATCTTACGCTTTGTGTTGCCAAACGCTTCCCACAGTCAAAGCGCTCCAAGAAGACAATGAGCCGAGCACGTTGGTCCAGATTTCGCAGCACTTTCTGGGTAACGTGGCAAAAGGGAGAGAATGGAAGAGGGACCAATTTGCTCAGTTACCTGGGTATGGCTCGGGCAAGGGGCGGTACCAACGAAGTGAAGTCGAGCGTATTCTCTATCACATGGTGCTCCGACAGTATTTGCGCGAAGTGGTGAGTTGGTTATATTATTGCTGGCATTTGATTACATCGTGAGACTTACAAGATGGAATCGTACGATTGCAGGATCAATCGAACAAGATGGGTTTCACCACAACGTTCCTAGCACTGGGTGAGAATGCTGGAAGACTCGAGCGAGGTGAAAAAGTCCGGATTGTGTGCAAGACGAAGTACAAGCCTCGAGCGCTGCCAAGCAACGATGCGTCTGGGGAACCTACAACAAAGAAAAAGAGCTCGAAGAAGAAGGCAAAGGCTGCCGGCGCATCAGACAGCGCAAATGGTACCACCCAGTCTCGCAAGAAAAAGAAGAAAGCAGCAGTGCGAGAAATGGTTGAATACCTCAGTGATGACGACTTTGATAATCAGCCTATCATGCCTCCGTCTACTGCGCCAAAGGCTGCGCAGTTTTCATTGATGCCACCACCAAAGTCAGCAGCACGGTACGCATTTATTTGTTCTGTCTGCATTACTATGGAGATTGAAGTTGCTCAATGGTAACTCCCTCAATACTAGAATTCCGGAAGAGCATGTTGATGCGCTGATCCAGCTTCTCAAGGACTGGCGCGCGAGTGTTTGTGAAACCTTCAACAAGATGCCGTACCACATCATCCCAAACAACGGTATCGCCTTGATTGCGAACGCCGTTCCGACTTCGAACGAGGAGCTCCTTGAGATTGAGGGTGTTGGCAGAACCCGCATGTTGAAATACGGCGATTCAATCCTGCAGATCGTGAAGTCGTATCTTGACAAGGTATGGACACAATCTGTATGTCTTTGCTCTTCTTCTGCCCCTTTGCACTCTGACGACAACTTCCCTTTCGTGTTTGATGTACAGCACCAGCTGACGCCCACCCCCGTTGTCGGAGGACGGCGTGCTGATGTCTTGGACAGTCTCGAGTCTCTCGATGAAGTCATTGACGTCGACCGCCCGGTCCCTGTCAAAGCCTCCCCATTCTTCCAAAGTAAGGCCAAACAAGAAACCGCCAAGCAAGACACATCCACTGCGAATGGTATTCAAGACGACCTCGATGACTTTAACTGGGACGCTGTCGATGACGCAGTATTGGCGCACCAAAGCAGCAAGCGTGCTTTGAACTCGAATGACACGATCGACGCAAAGCGTCCGAAGTTCTGAACGATTCCCCATCTACACCTCAACATGACTCCGAATTATTTACTTTTAACCATGTGTGTGGATACTCGCTCTCGCGATTCGTTGCATTGTTAGCTCACCACACTTGCAGTAGGTCTTTCCAGTTCCGAGCTGGTCAGTCCGACCGATGGTAGCGTCAGCAACGCTGAGCACGAAAGATCGGGTGAACTTCCTGGACGCGCTGTCTTTGATCTGTGTCCATGGGTTAGTTGTTGGTGCTGTATGAAGCACTGGACTCTGAACGAAAGCATCTTGAAAGCCCATGAGATGCACGTCAGTTCTATCTATTTCATTAGCTGGCACTTCGAACTCTCGAGCTCCGAATTGCGGAGTCTCCAGCACGTACCGCCTCGTTTACAGCACGATGTTGTCGATGAGGCGGCAGTTGCCGAGCTTGAGCGCGACGGACACGACGGCGCCGCCCGGTTTGCTGACGACGTCGAGCTCTTCCATGGTCTCGAGCGAGCCGACCGACACGTACTGCACCTCTTTCACGAGCGGCTCGGCCGCGTACTCCTCCAGCACGGCGTTGCGCAGCACGTCGGCGCTCACGTCACTTCCAGGCGCGAGGTCGTCGAAGATCCCGCGCGCCTTGGAGAGTCCGCGGTGCACGACGGCGGCGGCGGCGCGCTCCTCTGTCGACAGGTACTGGTTGCGCGTGGACATGGCGAGTCCGTCTGCCTCTCGGCGCACGGGCACGACCTGTATCTGCACAGGGATGTTGAGGTCGTGGACGAGTCTGCGGATGAGCACGCACTGCGCGGCGTCCTTTTGCCCGAAGAAGGCGTGCGTGGGCTGCACGATGTTGAAGAGCTTGGTGACGACCGTGGCGACGCCGCGGAAGTGTCCGGGGCGGCACTTTCCCTCCGGCAGGTCGTTAAAGCCCTCGGGCGCGACGAAGCAGCGGTGCGTGGCCGGCGAGAACATGGCGTCGGGCGTCGCGGGCGCCAGCACCAGGTCGACACCCTCGGCCCTCAGCAGCGCCACGTCCTGCTCGAGCGTGCGCGGGTACTTGGAAAAGTCCTCGTTGGGCCCGAAACTGCGTCGGGTTGACGAAGATGGAGGCCGCCACCACGTCGCACGAGGCGCGCGCCTGCCTCACGAGCGACAGGTGGCCCTCGTGCAGCCCCTGCGAGCGCCACACGCCCCTCAGCACGGTTCCCAGGCCCCCGAGAGCACCAATTGGCACGAGAAAACGCACGCCCATCGTCGGCACGAGCCCCAGCGTCGCGGACGGCGGCAGCTGCCGGCGCGCGAGGCGGAAGCCCTCCACCGAGTCGAAAACCTGCAGCGCGCGACTAGTCGAAGCGCTCGCGGAGCTCAGCGCGCGCGCGGAGGAGAGCGACGAGCGCAGCATCTTGGCGAGCGATTGGGTTCCAGGCGAGTTGAGGAGTGGGGCGGGCGTTACCCATCACCAGGGAGGGCGAACCTAATAGGCGAACTTTGGGCCACGTTATCACGATCGGAGCCGCTGCAACATCGGAACGCGCTGCGCATCATGAGAATCATGCCATTCGCGTTTCTTCATCTACGCTACTCACTCGAGTACGAATCTCTATTCGATTTGGTCAAATTCCGCACTCGCGGCGAGCAGGAGGCGTGGTCGCAGTCACCTCCGTCTCGGGAGTTGCTGTGCTGGTCTCGACAACTGGGGCGTCCGTGCCAGGCTCATCGGTTTCAGGCGGGGAGTCACTGACTCTATGACTTCCGGTGCCGTAGTAGCCGGCGACAACGAGGCGCACCTGGCAAAATCGGCGACAACGAGGCGTACCACGTTTAGGCCGCTAAACGAGATCGTGGTGATGCAGTTTGGCGGGCGATGGACTTGATCATTGACTGACAGCTCGACTCAGCACACATCAAGGTCCACTCGTTGTCTGTGGGCAGCTGAGTGGAGTACACCAAACTGAAGCCCGAAGCGTCGAGGCAACTCTGGAAAGTGCCGATGTTCATGAGGGAGTCCAGCAACGCAACCCCCCCCCCCCCCCCCCCCCCCATTCGACGAACACGTTGAAGTCGAAGTTGTAGCATCCGCAGAGGGAACAGCGAGAGCTGCAGCAGCTATAGCTACCAGAGTCTTCCTTGTTTCTTAAGTATGCGCTGATCTCAGGCTCGGAGCAGATCAAGCAATGACAGAATGAAGGTTCTGGCGAACTCGAATGCAGAGCGAGAGCAAGAGGGAGGGATGATAGGTAATGATGGCGAAGTCACAACATACCATGGTGCAGTACACGAACAGCGGTTCCAGTTTCGGTGAAAGCATCGAGCTGGTGATATCGCCTTATAACGCAACTGATGATTTGCCACACCCTTCCAGGCTCAGTTGCACCAGATTACACGTGCATACGTAGAGTTGTGTTGCCACCACGAGTAGTGTAGCATGTAGACTTAGCGTCGAACAGCGGACGTGAACCACGAACGCTGTTCGACACCAAGTCGACGTGACCCGGAATCATTTTTGTAGCTGACATTTTGACGACCACTGTTGCACTTCAATTTACGATCTGTCTACGATTGAGTCATATCGTATTCCGGACCGCGGCCCGACTGCAACTCCTTCACACCACGGCGGGGTGCACACGCGTACAATTTCAGCTCTGTTCGACATCGCCAGCAAAGGACAGAGCAGTGATGGGATTCATTCTTCGATTCGCGTCGTGAACCAGAGCCCGACACTCAAGTCATCCCTACTGTCCAGCATGAAGACCTTCTACGCATGTGTGGCGCTGTGCCTCGCGAGTGTTTCCTCTGTGCAATCGTCCGTAGCATCGACGTCAGAGACAGCGGGCGACCAGACGTGTTCAGCCACACAGCAGTCGAGCGCCTACACGACGTTGGCTTCTCTTTTGAACCAGGACTTCTTTGCTGGGTGCACGACTGACACAGGCTACAGCCTTTTGTACTCGACCTCACTCCCAACCAACGATCAGTACTTGCTGATGTGCTCGTCGTCCAATTGCAACTCCTTGGTCTCCTTCATCATTGCCCTGAGCCCACCGGACTGCATTCTGACAATCCCCACCAGCAGTTTAGCGATCAACGTCTACAAGCTGGTGCACGACTTTGCCGGCTTGTGCGACGGCATCCTGAATCCAACGACGGCCCCAACGACGGATCCCGCGACCGTCGCGCCGATCGAAGACCCCGTGACCGACGAGCCCGTGACCGACGAGCCGACTGGAGAGCCTGTCACGGAGGAACCTGCCACGGAGGAACCTGCCACGGAGGAACCTGCCACGGAGGAACCGACTGGAGAGCCTGCCACTGAGCAGCCTGACACGACTTCGGCTCCTCACCTCGGCTGTGGTGGCTGGTCCGAGTAGATCGAGAAGACAGAGCTCTCATCATGCTGCTCCTTTATCCTTACAGTAGTAGCCAATCAATCTAATCATGAAGCTCATCAAAACATGCCAATTCAAATTTGAATCGCTCGTCCTATCACCGAAGTACGTCAGCAAGCGTGTCAATCAACGCATCCGCCACCTACTTCAGTCTCCAATTCCGCCGCCAGTGCGCACTGCTCACCGCTCGCCTCCTACTCCACGATGCTCTCGCCTTCGGCTCTCGCGACTTCCTCCGCCTCGTCGTCGACGACTTCGACCATCGCCACAGCGTTCGTCGCGGGCCTTGCGGGCGGCGCGGCGCTCTACGCGGCCGTCGAAAAGCTCCGCCACCTCCGAGCGCTCCGCTCGACGGCACCGCTCAACCCTCAAGACGCGACGGCCATCCGAGCTCCAGCCGCAGCCATCGCAGAGCTGGTCGTACGCTACCGCGAGAACCTGCAGCGCCACGACCCGCATCGAGGCGAGTCCGGCAGCACGTCGCTCCCGATCCTCCCGACCGTCAAGCCCGGATGCCTCATCAACAAGCTGCCCAAGGAGTGCCCTGAAGACCCCGAGTCGTACGCCGACATCTTCCGAGACGTCGAGCAGCTCGTCCTGCCGGCGCTCTCGCACTGGTCCGCGCCAAACTTCCACGCGTACTTCAAGACCTGCGGTGGCGACCCGAGCGCACTCGCAGACTTCCTCAGCTCTGCGTTCAACGTCGTGGGATTCTCGTGGGTCTCAGCGCCTGCGGCCACCGAGCTCGAGATCGTCGTGTGCGACTGGCTTGCGCGCCTCATGGGGCTGCCAGACTGTTTCATGTCAACGTCCCCGGGTGGCGGCGTCATCCAGGGATCGGCGAGTGACTCGGCCCTCTGTGCGCTCATTGCTGCACGCCATGCCGCGCTAGAAGGTCTAGAGGGTGCTGAGCGCGTGGCGCACTTTGGTAAGCTCGTGGCATACGTGTCGGACCAGACGCACGCGGTCGCTCAGAAGGGCTGCATGGTGCTGGATATTCCGCACCTGCGCGTTGTCAAGACGATTCGAGGAAAGGTCGATAAGGACAACTATGGATTCGCGCCTGACGACCTCGAGAAGGCGATGGCGGAGGACCGCGCCAAGGGTCTTGTGCCTTTCCTCGTGATGCCGACAGTTGGCACGACTTCCACCGCCGCGATCGACCCAATCCGCGACATCGTGCGAGTGGCTCGTGCGCAGCCTCACCCAGTGTGGGTCCACCTTGATGGTGCGTACGGTGCTGCCGCGTGTGTGTGCCCCGAGTTCCAGCCGTGGCTCGATGGTGTTGAGGAGTGCGACTCGGTATGCACTAACATGCACAAGTGGCTGCTCACGAGCTTTGATGCAAGCGTGCTGTGGGTCAAGGATCGTAAGCCGCTCATCCAGGCACTTGCGCTGGATCCCGAGTACCTCAAGAACGAGTTCACGCGCACTGCTGTCAACTTCAAGGACTGGCAGGTTCCTCTCGGTCGTCGTTTCCGATCGCTCAAGCTTTGGTTCACGTTCCGCCGCATGGGGGCATCCGGTCTGCGCTCGCACATCCGCCGCTCGATTGAGCTGACCAAGAGAGCGGAGGCTGCACTTGTGGCAGACGGTCGTTTCGAGATTTTCGTGCCGACGCGCATGGCGCTTGTGTGCTTCTCGACTGCTTTTGGTGGACGTGAACTCAGCGAGGAGCTGCTCCGACGTGTCAACAATTCCGGCAAGACGTTCTTGATCCACTCGGTCGTGGACGGCAAGTACTTCTTGCGACTTTCCGTCGGTGGTTTGGAAGTGGACGAGTGGCACATCGACCACGTCATCTCGCTGCTGAAGGATACGCTGTCAAAAATCATCCAGGAGAATCCTAAGTTGCAGCGCCTGCAGTCAATCCACCTGTCCAAGACAGCGTAAAGCAATTTTGTAGAGACTGGAAGAGGTGGTGCATGTGTCGGGCAAAGTAGTCAATAATCTGCACTGTGCCTAGATGTGACTTTCATTTGCTTGAACGCTTTCGACGGCAGTAGATGCATTTCTTTTGAGCCTGTGACGATGTGGATGTCAAGAGTGTACAAGATGGCCACCTCAAGCGTGGCGGCGCAGCAATCGCAGGTACATAACAGCGTTTGAGCAATTGGTGCTATCTTGACCACTGTGAAGTTCAATTGCAGCAGCACAAAGACCCAGGTACCCGCGAATCTGCATCAAAGTCATTCTCCAATTTGCTAGCTTCTTGCACGGTCTGCCGCGATGAAGCTCCTGGTTCTTGACGCCGTTGTATTGGCGCTGTCAACTGTGTCGGCACTTCACCCTTGCTACAAAGACTACATTCTATCACCTGTATCTCGCAACATTGTGCCCTGTGCGATTCATTCGACTTCGGGGAATGTTTCTCTTGATTCCGAACACAACTTATCCGCGACGCTCTCAGGAGACAAAGCTCTTGTTACGTTCGACTTCGGACGGCAAGTCAACGGGTTTGTTTCGCTTCGATTCGGGGCATCAACCACACCAGGAACCAAAGTTGGCGTTGCGTTCACAGAGAATGTCGCCTATATTGGAGCGATGTCCGACAACTCGACGACTTGTCTTGACGAACCCAACGTTTGCCCCGGCTGCGTGCGGCTCAAATCCCCACGATCTTCCTGCATCGGTAATAGGTCTCAAACCACCTAGTCGAAAAGTGACGCAGCAGGTCCTGTTGACCATGCGTGAGCGTGGGAGATGTAGGCTCCGGGATTGTCTCCAAGGAACGGGTAGATCAACTCTCCGGTGCTGTAATACCCCTCAAGGAATGTCGAGCTGCTGAGAGCGCTCAGCATGTAGCCCCACTCCCGCCGAACAAAAGCTTGAGCGCGTGTGATGCGTTACCAAGATTTCCCAGGAAGTGCGCGTCAACTTCAAGCCCTCCGACGAATGGAGAGATCACATTCGCTCCTTCAACGGACACGGCGCCAAACTTGTTCTAGCGACCTGCAAGCCCTGAAGAGATCGCTGATGCATTCGATGCAGAATCCACAACGTTGAAGCGCACAGCGTGTGCGTTGCCAACTTGCGGGTGAAGATTATGGCCAGCATCAGTGGTGTTGTCAAGACAGATTACTCACTCGCCACCTGGGACTTCGATGTTGAGTGGACGACGACAACTGGCAGCAAAAACACCTTTTTCATCGCAGCAGTCGTGACACCTGCAGGCACCACCGGATCCATCTCCGTCCCGACGTTTGGCCATCCACTGAGCTCCATTCAAGTCTTGATCAATGGCAAGACAGTCTGGAAACGCGGGGTTGCCACCTCGAGAAGCTTCGGCCAAATGAATGCGACCGAGCACTTCGTTGTTGCCTCGGGAATTCAGACCGGCGGCGCCTTCCAGATTGTGGCCAAGCTTGCTTCCTAGACGAAAATACGAAAGGCGAGTGAGGTCACGAATGCATCTACATATTTCATGAATCCTTACCTACGAGGAAATACATGGTCCGAAACATCTAACAAACAGTAACGTAAGTGGGCCTCTATCCACACCCAACTCCCACCCAGCAACCAGACAGCAATACACGAAACGATTCATCGCTAGCACACTCAGGCTCTCGTGTTCACAGAGAGCTCTCATATCTGCTCTCTTTGCTCACGCCACCGACACCTCACGCGCCGGCTCGCCAGGCTCTTGCCGCGTGTCTAGCACAGCACCCGATGCCGTCGCTGACACTGGCTTAGCAGACAGGCTTTGCCTGCCGTTTACTTGCATAGTTTCACTCCCATTGGGGGCGCTGACTGGCGACGCAGGGGGCAGGTGTACCATTGTCAACCGTCTCCACGGCGGGAGTAACTGGAGTCACAGGCGTAATGGCTTCAGCAGGTGCTACTTCACTGGCTGCTCCGTTGGCGTTGGCCTCGCTGTTCCGCCGACTTCCGTTGGTAGCTGCATCGTCTTCCATGGCGTCAGGGTGGAACGCCTTCATCTCATCCCAAATGAGTCTCTGCAGCACGGGCTTTGTAAGCTTCTCGTTCTCGAAGTCGAACACAAAGCTCGACTCGGCAACAGTCTCGTCGTCTTTGTTCCGAATAGATGCAAGGTATGGATGCGCAAGTGCGTCATCGACGCTAATACGCTTGTTGGGGTCCATCACGAGCATCTTCTCCAGCAGGTCCAGTGCATCCGGTGCTGCCTCCGAAAACATCTGCGAAAGAGGCTTTGTCGGATTTGGACCGCGCTTATGATACTCTGTGTTCATGAACTTCTTTGCGCGCGCATTGGTCAAGAAGTACAGATCCTGCTCACTCGGTGCTCCGAGTGCGTTCATGATGAGATGCAGCTGGTCAATGTAGTCCTGGCCTGGGAAAAGTGGTTTGCGAGACATCATCTCTGCAAAGATGCAGCCCATTGACCAAACGTCCACCTCTCGCGTGTACTTCATGCAGCCGAGCATAATCTCAGGCGCGCGATACCAGCGCGTAACAACATACTCGGTCAGCTCCAGCTCCTCCTCGGGGAAGACGCCACGCGCTAGACCAAAGTCGCAGATCTTGAGCTCACAATTCGCGTTGACAAGAATATTGGAAGGCTTCAAGTCGCGGTGAATGACATTGGCCGAGTGCACGTACTTCATCGCGCACAACATCTGGTACATGAAGAAGGCGATGTGCTCGTCCGAGAGCGCGTGCCGGGAGTAGATGACGCGGTGCAGGTCGGTCGCCATGAGTTCGGAGCAGATATACACGTCCTCGAACTTGCTGAGCGAGACAGGCTCGAGGATGTCTTCGACTCCCAGCACGCACTTGTGCCGCAGGTGGCGCATGAGCTTGATCTCTCGCACGATGCGCTTGGCGTCCGTGAGGTCGTCAAAGGCGCGCTGGATGTTCTTGATGGCGACCGTCTTTCCGTTCTGCGTGTTGTTGGCCGAGATGACGACGCCGTAGGCGCCCGATCCGATGGTCTTGACGTACTCGTAGTAGGTCGGGATCTCAAAGCGCGTGTTGGACGTGAGGAAGCACTGCGTGCCGTCCCGCGTGGCGGGCAGGTACTTGGGTTTGTTGGCTGCGTTTGCGGCCGCGGCGGCCTCGTCGGCCCTCTGCTTGTCCCTGAGCTTCTTGGCGGCCTCTGCCCTGCTGCGCTCCTCCCTCTCCTTGTCCTCCGTGGCCTGCTGCCCGTACATGACGAAGGAGCCGTCCCTGGAGGGCACCATGGCGTGGTTCCACCTGATGGCCTCCTGCAGCGCGCCCCTCCACCTCTGGCACGTGCGCTCGTCCTCTGCCTCGAGCACGAGCGTCTTGGAGGGCCATTTGAGCTCGAGGCGCTTGGGGTGCTTGGCGCTCGACGGGTTCAGCACGTGGCTCGGGCCGATGGGCGTCTCGGAGCAGAGCGTGAGCGACTCCTTGCTCGTGTAGTACCCGAGCGTCATGTGGCGCTCCTCGAGCCGCAGGATGAAGTACCGCCGGTTCCACCGCTTGAAGCGCGCGCCCTGCTTGAGCAAGTAGCCCTCCTGGATCACGTCAGCCGACCGGAAGACCGCGGGCGCGGGGCCCGCGCCCGCCCTCGGCGCCGCCGCCTTGCCGTGCAGCCACATGGAGAAGATGGACCGGTTCTTGGTCACGTACACGCCGTCGCCGCTCTTGTCGCCGCTCATGGCGCCTGTCTCGCGAGGGGGGAACTGGCGGTAACGTTGCCTGCTCGGGCGGATTGGACCGGAACAAGTGGTCGAGTTGAACGAGGACAAAACAGATAGTATACTAGTTGAAGCGGGACGGAGGGAGGAGGTGCCGCGTGGGAGGTGCAAAACGTAAATTTGGACAAACTGGCGCTTGCCCTGGCGGACAACAGTGTATTGTGAAACCAAGCACCGCCAAAAAAAATAACTAAAACAAAACGACTGCAACGACTTGCAACGGACAAAAGGACTCCCGTGGATTGGGAAAATGGCTGTGGCGGAGTCTGGAGACTCGGGGGAAATGGCGCCGGCGACCGATTTTGGCCGTGCTGAAGGGTGAACCCCAGTGTCACGACGTCGCAAGGGGTTGCAGCGACCAGGATTAGTGTGCAGGGATTTGAAAATCCATCTGTGCAATTCCGTCATGGCTACAGCTCGTGCAGCGGTGGGCCAACGATGACCACAATGAATGCGCGGGGCTCAAGAGGGCAATCAACGCATTTGGGTGTGGATCCATTGTCTGTAGAGTATCTACGCGAGGCGGTCATTTTGATCAGCCTGTCGCAGGTAGAGCTTGGATTTTCCTTCACCGAGTGAGCTGACTGACTGGACAAAAAGCCTTCAACGCGTGCGAACTCAGCGAAACACGCACCCGCGACCGTGTAAACGTCCAACTCTTTTTATCAGGACGCGATTACACCGAGAATGACCGTGTTGGACTCGAGCTGAGTCGCTAGTCGTGAGAGGCAAGTACTGTTAGCACGAGGGTGTTCCGGTCGGTCACCACCTGCAACTTATGTTTTCTAGGCGATCGATCGACCAGCCTCATTCATCAATCTGCGACTCAAGAACCAAGCCACGCCAAACAAGCTCACCAACCTTCGCAACTGCAAGACACTGCATTCCTTCGCACATCCATGGCGCTGGAACCAGTCGATGGCAAGCAGCCCAGGTCTCCGGCACTGGCCAAATCGGAGCTCGCCGCCAATCGCACCTTGTGGATGTTCATCCGCACATTGGTGTGGAAGACCGTGGCGATCAAGCGAAGACATGTAGTCGCGACGGTGCTCGAGGTCGCAATACCGTGCGCATTCATCATCCTCATGGGCATCCTCAAGCATCTCGTCGACGATGTCAATGTGCCGGCAGGGTGGAGCGATGACAACAGCTCCTCTGGAGACGACACCGTGGGCACTTCCTACAACCTGTACCAGTCCACCGGAGGCTCGCTGCTCTGGATCCCTGGCGACCTGCCCAAGTTCACACAGTATGAGACCTCAGTCACCGGTCTGCTCTTCTACATGGCGCTGCTGTCAGCGCAGAACGGTCTTGATCTGAGCCAGTTGTCAGCTCAGGACAAGCAGACGTGCATGACCGGAGTGGCCGTGTACGGCATGGTCGACACCAACACGTCGTCTGCGTACACAGTTCCGTCGGCTTGTGACGGTCGCATCGCCCCCTACAAGCTGGCGATTGTTCCAGACACGGAATTCACGCGCGACTACTTTGCACAGACGATGGAGCTGTGGTACCCGCGCGTGAATTTGCTCAACTCGTCGACGTCGCCTCAGATCCCGTCGTGGAGCGAGAGTGTGGTGTTTTACGAGTCGGAGAGTGCTCTCGAAGACTACGTCAAGAGTAACGACTACGGCTCAGGACTGGACAATCCGCACATCTACGGGGCGATTGTGTTCGACACGTATCCAGATGCGTCCAATATCGGATCCTTCCAGTCGATCGAGTACACCCTCCGGCTAAACTCTACTACGGCGAACATGGGAGAGCTCGGCCGTATTCCCTCGACGAGTGGAGATCCTCCACAGCTCTCGCCGCTTCAGAAGTCGATTGAGACTGACTACTACACACGGTACACATTGACGGGATTCATGACTTTGCAGACGCTAGTGACGCGTTTTGTATCGTGCATGCCAGAATGGGATGTGTCATCTAAGTCCACGACTGGTGAGTGCCAGCAAGCTCAGAGCACGGCCCAGAGTACAGACATTATGAACGAGAGATTGCTCGCAACTCTCGATAATGATGCCATGATATCCGGATCGCTCGACACCCTCTCTTCGCTTTCGGGATCTTCATCGAATGCAACATTTGCCGAAATGCGTCGACAATTCTCGGACGCAACCAAAGAAGCGCTATTGAAGCCCCTTCGTCAAGCTCCTCAGCCATACCTTGGTGCTTCTGTGGCCCCGTTTCCAGTGGAAGCATACATCGACTCGCCGTTCTATGACGAAGTGTCGAACGTGTTTGCGCTCGTTTTTGTGCTCGCCTACCTTTATCCAATGTCTCGAGTGCTGGTGGAGCTCATTCAAGAGAAGGAAATGCGGCTTCGCGAGTTCATAAAGATTTTGGGCGTCAGCGAGAAGGCAATCTTTGCATCTGGTACATCGTCTACTTCGCGATGTTCTTTGTTGGAGCTATTCTTCAGGCGCTTGCAGGACTCGTGGGCTTGTTTGCAAACAGCTCCACCATTCTGATGTTCCTGTTCTTCTTCCTCTTCGGATTGAGCGTCCTTGCTTATGGTTTCATGGTCAGTGCTGTCTTTAGCCAGTCGAAGCTCGGGTCGTTCGTCGGTATGGTCGTATTTTTCTTGATGTACTTCGTGTCATCTGCATTTTCGACAGAAACCCCCGAAGACTCCAAGACATACGCATGTCTACTTGCGCCCAGTGGCGCTGACTTTCGGAGTACAGACTCTCGCAAGTGCCTGAGAGTTCCGGTGTTGGTATTCAGTTCAGCAACATTCGACGTTCTGAGCGAGAACTTCCGATTTTCCACCGCGCTGATGATGTTTGTTCGTCGACATCTTACTGTACACTCTCCTCGGCTTGTACCTCGACAAGGTCGTCCCAAAGCAATACGGGACAACACTCAAGTGGAATTACCCGTTTTCTCCAACATACTGGCGCAACCGCAAGCACAGAAACCAGCGGCCGAAACCCGATGACGCACTTCTCGACAACGTGGTGCTTGATGTCAACCCGAACTTTGAAGCAGTGAATGCTGACCTTCGTGATCAGGAACGTCAAGGTGAAGTACTCTCTGTTCAGAGACTCCGAAAGGTATTCCCAACCCCCGGCGGAGAAAAAGTAGCAGTGCAGGGTCTTAACCTCACCATGTACAAGAACCAGATCACCTGCTTGCTCGGTCACAACGGTGCAGGAAAGACCACGCTCATCTCCATGCTCACCGGTATGACAGCTCCCACCAGCGGAAATGCCACCTTCAACGGACTCACACTCACAGACGACATGGACGAGATCCGGCAGTCGCTCGGCATCTGTTTCCAACATGATGTGCTGTTCCCAGAATTGACGGTCGAGGAACATCTCATCATCTTCGGTCGCATCAAGGGATACCGTGATGCGGAACTGCAGACAATCGTCGATACGCAGATCCGCGAAGTCGGACTCACCGAAAAGAGACACGTCAAGTCGGGTGAGCTCTCGGGTGGTATGAAGCGCAAGCTGTCGGTCGCCATCTCTCTCCTCGGTGATAGCTCGCTCGTGTTCCTGGACGAACCCACATCCGGTATGGACCCATACAGTCGTCGCAGCACGTGGGAGATCCTGTTGAACAACCGCAACGACCGTGTGATGGTGTTGACGACGCACTTCATGGACGAGGCGGATATTCTGGGTGACCGAATCGCCATCATGGCGGAAGGCGAGGTTCGGTGTGCTGGTTCGTCGTTGTTCTTGAAGAACCGGTTCGGTGCTGGGTACAATTTGACGGTGGTGAAGGACGACACCAAGTGTGTGGACTCGAATGTGATTTCCTTCGTGTCTTCATTTGTGCCATCGGCACAGGTGCTGAGTAATGTGGGGAGTGAGATTGCGTTCCAGTTGCCAATCGACAGTTCATCGCAGTTCGCGGGTATGTTTTCTCGCATGGATGCTGAGATGGGGAAGATGGGTTTGTTGTCGTATGGTGTGTCTGTGACGACTTTGGAGGAGGTGTTCATCAAGGTGGCGGAGATGGATGATGAGGGCAACCAGCACACACTGTCTAAAATCCCACAGCGAGCCACTCCGGTGCTTGAAACTGTCGACGTCGAGTCTGACACTGGAGATTATCAACCTCGAACCACTATTTTCTACCCATCTGCGAGCGCTGCTGCTGAAACGTCTTCGCTACGCAATGCGAGACCGCAAGAGTGTGACCTTCAGTGTTGTTTATCCGATTGGTTTGCTTCTTGTTGGATTTATCCTCCTTCGAAGCTCTGGACAGACCAGCAACGACCCGGTCTTAGCGTTGAACACCGATGTGTATGATGGAAGTGCAAGCCCAGCCCCTTTCTTCTGCCAACCAAGCAGTGGCGTCGATCGACTGGTGCACGACCATGACAGACACATCTTCGTTCTTTTCTGGTGCAACCCTGCAAGCACTATCTATTGATGAGCCTGCGTTTAGCTCCGACTCACCAACGGTCTTCAACGTGACGTACTCGGACCCGACAATCAACGTGACCGACGCAACTGGGTATGAACTGCGTCTGGGACTAACTTTGTACGAGCGTGGATACGGATTCAATGGCACTGAAGTCCTCGACCAATACGGAGCGTACTTGCTATATGGCGATAGCTCACAGAACATCATCGCGTACAATCTGATGGTGAACACGACGGCGGCTCATTCGTCGGTGATTTTCAAATCGCTGATGGACCAAGCTGTGTACCGATTCTTTGCTTCGAATGGATCCGACGCGGGCTCGTCCAGCATCACCCTGAAAGTGAACAACCACCCGCTGCCACTCACAGCATCATCCAAAGCTCTATTTGGTTCTGTTCTAGCCTTTAGTGCGTGCATCTTCATCTGCATCGCGTTCACGTACTTCACGGCGTCAATTGTCGTGTTCCTGGTGAAGGAGCGGCAATCTGAGCACAACGTCAAGCACCAGCAGCTTGTGTCTGGAGTATCGCTGAGTGCGTTCTGGCTTGCCAACTATATCTACGATCTGCTGGTGTACATCGTCCCATTCGTCGCTGCACTCGTCTTAATTCAGGCATTCAGCATTTCTGCGCTGACCGGTGGCTCGGAGTGCTACAGCTGCACGTCGGCAACGTTCCCAGCTGTGGCGGTGCTCTTTGTCCTATTCGGGTTTGCTATCTGCCCGTTCACGTACTGTCCTCTCGTACCTTGTTCAAGGAGCATGCTGCGTCGCAGACATACACGATCATGATCAATTTCGTGATCGGGGTCGTTTTGATGGTTGTTTCTTATATCCTCGACCAAATTGACTCCACCGAGAGCGTCAACTCAGGACTCAAGTTCATTTGGCGCTTCTCTCCACTTTTCGATCTTGGCAACGGATTGCTCAGCCTTGTTCTCAATGAAATCACCTCTATTCAAGATACCGACACGAGCAAAACAAGTCCGTTCAGCACGGACCTCATGGGGTACGAGATGATCTACCTCGTTATTTTGACATTCCTCTATGGG
Source organism: Phytopythium helicoides (assembly GCA_024867545.1). NCBI lineage: Eukaryota > Oomycota > Peronosporomycetes > Pythiales > Pythiaceae > Phytopythium > Phytopythium helicoides. The sequence goes on along the minus strand of JANFNE010000019.1, from coordinate 739,926 downwards.
GGGATCGCTGTCGGCATTGACTACGCCATGACGTTCCCTAAGTTCAAAGATGCAATGGCTCACCACGACGATGGAGACACCGAACAAGTCGAACTAGACCAGGATGTGATCATCGAAGCCGAACGGGTTGCTCGTGGTGATGCTGACAACGACTTTGTCAAGCTCAAGAACCTCCGAAAGGTCTACCCCGGTGGCAAGATTGCGGTCCGTGACCTGTCCTTCGGTTTGAAGAAGGGAGAATGCTTCGGGTTCCTCGGAATCAACGGCGCCGGAAAAACCACCACCATGAAGATGCTCACTGGAGACGAACTACCCACCTACGGTCAAGCCACACTCGCAGGATACGACATCATGACGCAACAGATCGAGGTTCGACGACAGATCGGATACTGTCCACAGTTCGACGCTCTCTTCGATCTCCTCACCGTGCGCGAACACCTGGAGCTGTTCGGGTCGATCAAGGGTCTGAGCGGCACCGAGCTGGAGCAAGTGGTGAGCGAGAAGATCGAGCAGTTGAACCTCGCCGACTTTGAGAACAAGCTCGCTGGCAGTCTGAGTGGCGGTAACAAGCGCAAGCTGTCGGTCGCCATCGCCATGATCGGCACTCCTCGCATCATCTTCTTGGATGAGCCGTCGACGGGTATGGACCCTGTGTCTCGCCGCTTCATGTGGGATGTGATTGCGGGGATCTCGACGCGCGGCAAGTCATCGACCATTGTGTTGACGACGCACAGTATGGAAGAGGCGGAGGCTCTGTGTTCTCGAGTGGGTATCATGGTTGGTGGTCGCATGCGGTGCTTGGGGAGTGTGCAGCACCTCAAGTCTCGCTTCGGTGATGGTCTCGTGTTCGACGTCAAGATTGCTGAGCCTACGTCGGATGAGGTTGCTGCCTGCGTTGATGCCATCGGCCATCACCCCGATTCTGTGCTTACCATGGCTGAGCTTACCAATAGTTGTCAAGCCTTTGGCAACGAACTGCTCGCACAGCGTGTCGCTCCCTCACACCCAACAGGCTACAGCCTCGCTGCTGCCTTCGAGCGCGACGGATTCGTCCGCGCTGAGGCTTTCTGCTCCTGGTGTATCGAAGAGACTCGCTTCGACGCTCTGCACAACTTTCTCCAGCAACAGTTTGGCGTCGACGGCGTTGTGGTCATGGAGCGCCAGAACGACTTCTGCCGCTTCAAGCTGCGCGGATCGAGCAGCAACCTCAAGCTGTCCAAGGTGTTTGAGCTGATTGAGGGGATGAAGTCGAGCATGTACATTCGCGAGTACAGCGTTTCGCAGACGACTCTGGAGCAGATTTTCAACTCGTTTGCGAGCAAGCAGGAGGAAGAGCAGGGCGTCGCGCGAGGCATGAATGCTTCCTAGGTTGTTGGTGCGGTAGTGCATGGACAGCTAGCTACATATTTCTCTTTTCACACGAACAACTCTACTTTGACGCAAATGTGACTTCAGTGAACCTGCTCGACCAGTGCAAAACATCACTAGTCGTCGCATTCAAGCTCGAACAGCCGAATGCACGCGACTGAAAAGCTTTCGTGTTCGTCAAGTCCACTTTTTTCCATGCTCGCCATACTCGGATTGCTTTGAGTGGATCTGAATTGACGCTGACTAAAACCAGAGGGAGGAGCCGCTGCAGTTTTGCAGCAGGAGGAGCATCCACCAGCTCACCATAACGCGGTCATCGAAAGCTGTCGTTGCTCACCTCATTTGTGGATTTTCGCGCATGTCGCGGCCATAATCGTCCCACACTTTTGACCGTGGGATGCTTACACCTCGACCACAATATTACCCAAACCCAGTACTCTATCCCTCCAACGCAGTTGAAAACACGCCTCACCCACTTCCTTTTCGTTAGGATTACCCACCGCCGCGATGACGCCGCCCACCAGAATGACGGTAGCTCCGCCCCGCGTCGTGCTGGTCCGCCACTGCCTCCCATCCGGCCCAGCACAAGAGTCCTGTATACCATACAAACGCCAATATAAACGCCCCCTCTGACTCGATCAACGACACCTTGGTTCCTTGGTTGCCCCTCATGCGGCCTTTCTCGCCAGCGGCAGTCCGGAATCCGCCATGAAGGCCGCGCCGTCGCCCACCGCCGTGCTGGGCGAGCCAGGCGCGCCGTCCGCTGCGTCTCCGCTGGCTGCGCGGCGCTCCAGCTGGCGCTTTGTGCGCACGCTGCTGTGGAAGAACTGGACGCTCAAGCGGCGGCACGCGGTGGCGTCGGGCTTCGAGGTGGCGCTGCCGTGCGTCTTCATCCTCATCATGGGGCTGCTTAAACACCTCGTGGCCGACGTGGACGTGCCCGCGGGATGGAGCGACGATGAGAGCATCACGGGCGACGACTCGCAGGGCACGAGCTACAACCTCTTCCAGACCTCGGGCACGCTGCTGACGCAGATACCCACCACGCTGCCAAAGTGGGTCCTGGGAGAGAGCTCCGTCTGGGGGATGCTCATGTACATGGGCGTGCAGTCCATCGCCAACGGACTCAAGATGAACGAGCTCAGCAATCAAGACCTCACGGCGTGCCAGCAGGGAGTCGTACGCTATGGAAAGATCGACCTCAACACGTCCTCAGAGTACACGGTACCAGCCGCATGCAGGGGAAAGGTGGCCCCGTACAAGATCGCCATCGCGCCAGACAACGAATTCACGAGGAACTACTTCATGGACACCATGGACGCCTGGTACCCGCGGCTCACCATGTTCGACTCCAACACGTCACTGCAGATCCCGTCGCTGAGAGAGAGCGTCCAGTTCTTCGACACGGCAGAAGACCTCACAGAGTACGTCAAGAGCAACGAGTACGGCTCTGCGCTAGAGTACCCGCACATCTACGCGGGGATCGTCTTCGACTCGGTTCCCACCGGCGCCGACATCGGCGAGTTCTCCTCCATCGAGTACACGGTGCGCCTCAACTCGACGCTTGGCCGCCGCGGCACCATCGGGTCGATTCCAAAGACCAATGGAGACCCTGCGCAGGTCACACCGTTCGAAAAGTCAATCACAACCGACTACTACCAGCGGTACGCCACCACCGGTTTCATGACGCTGCAGACGCTTGTGACGCGATTCGTCACGTGCATGCCAGTATGGGACGCCGACTCGAAGTCGACCAACGGAACCTGCCAGCGTTCTCAATCGACGGCTCCTTCATCGGCAGACCTCGACGAACGGCTTATTGATTCACTGGACAATGACGGCATGATCAAGTACATCCTCCAGACGATCGGTGGCACAGATTACGACTTCTCGGACGTTGAAAGCCTCCTTACGAATGAAACGCGTGAGGCCATGCTCGTGCCTTTGCGCCAGGCCCCTCAGCCATACCTCGGGTCAACACTTGCGCCATTCCCAATCGAGCCGTACGTCAGCTCACCGTTCTACGATCAGGTGTCCAATGTGTTTGCCATTGTATTCATCCTGTCGTACCTGTACTCTATTTCGCGAATCCTCGTGATCTTTATCCAAGAGAAGGAGCTGCGTCTGCGCGAGTTCATGAAGATCCTTGGCGTGAAGGAGAATGCTATCATCGGGTCGTGGTACATCACGTACATTATCATTCTGTTCGTTGGCGCCGTGCTGCAAGCCCTTATGGGAATGGCCGGGCTGTTCGCAAATAGTTCGGTTGTGCTGATTTTCCTCTTTTTCTTCTTGTTTGGACTGAGCGTGCTTTCGTACGGATTCCTGGTCAGCACATTCTTCAGTCGATCTCGCATTGGCGCATTCGTGGGCATGGTGCTGTTCTTCTTGATGTACTTTGTGTCAGTCGCGTTCTCTACCGAGTCACCCGAGAATTCTAAAACGGCGGGATGTATTCTGTCCCCAGTTGCACTCTCACTTGGCGTTACGGTTCTAGCAAACCTCGAGTCAACGGGTACAGGCGTCAACTTTTCGAACGCCTCCGTGCTGAACGACAATTTCCGCTTTACAACTGCGCTGTACATGTTCGTGTTTGATACGATCGTGTACACGCTACTCGGTCTCTACTTTGAGAAGGTAATTCCAAAGGAGTATGGCACGTCGCAAAAGTGGTACTTCCCCGTTTCGCCCTCGTACTGGCGCAATCGAAGCAAGGCTCGTGAAGCGATGAGGGCGAAGCTTGCGGCAGGAGGGGCCAGCGAAGCGTTGCTCGACAACGTTGTGTTGGATGTCAACCCGAACTTTGAGCCTGTCAGCAACGAGCTGCGTGAGCAAGAGCGAGTCGGAGAGGTTTTGTCTGTCCAGCGACTTCGAAAAGTCTTCCAGGTTCCTGGTGGTGAGAAGGTTGCTGTCAAGGGTATGAACCTTGTCATGTACAAGGATCAGATCACGTGTCTGCTCGGTCACAATGGCGCAGGAAAGACCACGCTCATCTCCATGCTCACCGGTATGACAGCTCCCACCAGCGGAAATGCCACCTTCAACGGTTTGACTTTGACTGATGACATGGATGAGATTCGAGAATCCCTTGGTATCTGTTTCCAACATGACGTCCTCTTCGCCGAGATGACAGTTGAAGAGCATTTGATCTTCTTCGGACGCATTAAGGGTTACACCGATGTGGAGCTAAAGGATGTTGTTGACACCCAGATCCGCGAAGTTGGACTCACTGAAAAGAGACACGTCAAGTCCGCCGAGCTCTCAGGTGGTATGAAGCGCAAGCTCTCAGTTGCCGTTTCACTTCTTGGTGACAGCTCGCTCGTGTTCCTGGACGAACCCACATCCGGTATGGACCCATACAGTCGTCGCAGCACGTGGGAGATCTTGTTGAACAACCGCAACGACCGTGTGATGGTGTTGACGACGCACTTCATGGACGAGGCGGACATTTTGGGTGACCGAATCGCCATCATGGCGGAAGGCGAACTGCGATGCTGTGGCTCATCGCTGTTCTTAAAGAATCGCTACGGAGCTGGGTACAACCTGACGTTAGTGAAGGATGAGGCAACGTGTGTCGACAAGGATGTTATGGATTTCATTACTTCGTACGTGCCGAATGCGCAGGTGCTGAGCAATGTGGGCAGTGAAATTTCCTTCCAGCTACCACTGTCGAGTTCGTCCAAGTTCGCCACCATGTTTGCTGAGTTGGACAATAAGCTCAAGCCACTCGGGCTGTTGTCGTATGGTGTGTCTGTAACAACGCTTGAAGAAGTGTTCATCAAGGTCGCCGAGTCGGCTGATGAGAACAACCAGCACACGCTTGCTAACGAGGCTCGGTCAAATGTAACGCCTGTTTCTACTCCTACAAACTCAGACGCAGGAGGCGAGATCCAGGGCAGCAAGTCTTACTTTGCCGCCCATCTTCGCGCTTTGATCTTCAAGCGCTTCCGAGTGGCTAAGCGTGACAAGAAGATGATCTTTTACAGTACTGCCCTACCGATTTTCCTCCTTTTGGTTGGTCTCGGTTTGTTGAAGAGCACCAACTTCACCAACGACGATCCAGCTCTACCTCTGACGACGGATGCCTTCTCGAAGGGTGACTCAACTCCGACTCCATTCTTCTGCCAGGCAGACTCTGGTGAAACGCAGTGGTGCAACAGCGTTATGTCGACTCACTACTCTGGAGCCGATGCCCAAGCGCTTGATCTGACTCGACCTGCGTTCGACACAACCTCTCCAACCGTGTTCGGCGTTACGTACACGAATCCGGCTGTGAATGCTTCTGATTACACGGGCTATAGTCTGGCACTGGGTCAAGAGCTGTACAACCGGGGTTATGGTGTCGATGCCGCCGCTGTGGAGGGTCAGTACGGGGCCTACTTGGTGTATGGCGATAGTGATCGCAATTTGTTTGGATACAACTTGTTTGTCAACACAACGGCTACACATGCGCCTGTGATTTTCAAGGCACTGATGGACCAGGCACTATATCGCTTTTTTGCTACCGACACAAGTGACGGTGCGACTTCTACCGTGGACCTCAAGGTGAACAACCATCCCCTGCCCCTCACAAAGTCGACGAAGGCACTGTTTGGATCTTTCCTGGCGTTCACAGCGTGTCTGTTCATCTGTATCGCCTTCACGTACTACCCAGCTGCAATTGTGGTCTTCCTTGTGAAGGAGAAGCAGGCAGAGCACAACTCAAAGCACCAGCAACTTGTGTCTGGCGTGTCTCTCGGCGCCTTTTGGCTCTCCAACTTTGTTTTCGACTACCTTCTCTACCTCATTCCGTGTATCTGCGCCATCGTGCTCATCAAGGCGTTCGATATTTCGTCAATGACGGGGAGTGCCGATTGCGTCACATGCACGTCAGCAACTTTCCCGGCGGTGATTATTTTGTTCATCCTCTTTGGCTTCGCAATCTGCCCGTTCACATACTGCCTCTCATACCTATTCAAAGAGCATGCATCGTCACAGACGTTCACCATCATGATCAACTTCGTGATCGGCACAGTTCTTATGGTCGTGTCATTCATCCTCGATGTGATCGACTCGACGAAGAGCGCAAACTCGGTTCTCAAGTTCTTTTGGCGATTCTCACCTCTTTTCAACCTCGGCAACGGACTAATGACACTCGTGCTGAATGAGCTGGAGGGTGTGCTTTACAGCGACACGGACAAGACGAGTCCTTTCAGTACCGACATCATGGGTTTTGAGATCATGTATCTGGTGGTCACAGCGATTCTGTATGGACTTCTTGCGGTAGGCATCGACTACGCGATGACCTTCCCAAAGGTGAAGCACTGGATGGCCGGTGCGGACAACGTGCAGGATGAGCCATACGAGGAAGATGCTGATGTGCTGAAGGAGTCTGAGCGCGTCGCCACCGGTGGTGCAGACAGTGACATTGTCAAGCTGATGAACCTGCGAAAGGTGTACAAGGGTGGCAAGGTGGCTGTCCGTGACTTATCATTCGGTCTCAAGCGTGGCGAGTGTTTCGGCTTCCTCGGAATTAACGGCGCCGGCAAGACGACGACAATGAAGATGCTGACAGGCGACGTCCTGCCGACACACGGCACGGCAACATTGGGTGGCTTCGATATACTTACGCAGCAGATCGAAGTGCGCCGTCAGATCGGGTACTGTCCGCAGTTTGACGCTCTGTTTGAGCTCCTAACAGTGCGAGAGCACCTGGAGCTGTTCGCTGCTATCAAGGGCGTTCCTCGCAGTGAGATCAACACTGTAGTCATGGACAAGATTCAACAGCTCAATCTTGCTGACTTTGAGGACAAGCTCGCTGGCAGTCTGAGTGGCGGTAACAAGCGCAAGCTGTCGGTCGCGGTTGCGATGATTGGAAACCCGCGCATTATCTTCCTCGACGAACCATCAACAGGCATGGACCCTGTGTCTCGCCGCTTCATGTGGGATGTGATTGCGGGGATCTCGACGCGAAGTAAGTCGTCGACCATTGTGCTCACGACGCACAGTATGGAGGAGTCTGAGGCTCTGTGCTCTCGAGTGGGTATCATGGTTGGTGGTCGCATGCGATGCTTGGGTAGCGTTCAGCACCTCAAGTCTCGCTTCGGTGATGGTCTCGTATTCGACGTGAAGCTTAGCTCTCCAAGCCCGCTCGAGGTCGAGGACCTTGTAATGCAGCTTTTCAATGGCTCTAACGGGGTTGTCACAGCAAGCGATCTGGAGGAAAAGTGCCGCGCGTTCGGCGATGTTGGGCTTGCTCAGCGTGTCGTGACCTCACATCCGACAGGGTACAGCCTTGCATCTGCTCTGGAGCGCGACGGGTTCATCCGTGGTCCAGCTTTCGTTTCGTGGTGCGTTGAAGAAACTCGGTTCGATGCGCTCAGCAGCTTCCTGTCGTACGCATTCAGCCACGGCGGTGTGACCATCATGGAGCGCCAGAACGACTTCTGCCGCTTCAAGCTGCGTGGAACGAGTGACGAGCTTAAGCTGTCCAAGGTGTTTGCTCTCGTCGAGGAGGTTAAGGAGAAGATGCACATCCGCGAGTACAGCGTTTCGCAGACCACGCTGGAGCAGATCTTCAACTACTTCGCTGCACAGCAGGCCGAAGAACAGGGCATCGCTCGCGGCGTCTTCAAGGATGATCAGTAAGTATACATGCTTGCAAATGAACAAGCCATTTCGTACACATGTTGCAACGTTGCATGGTCAAACTGCGGCACATCGATGGGTTGAGCTTTTATTGGGTCCTATACAGGTTAGGCACGACTGCAACATTTGTGGAAAATGTCTTGAAGTGCCATCGATTGGCATTCGTCATCTTGGCTGTGTAGGTGGTCATTGAAATCGGCAAGATTGACGCCACTACGACTCATACAGAGACGTTTGTTTTCATGTGCAAAAGAGAAAATCGATTCGTATGCAGCTAGCTATCCATGCACTACCACTCCAACCACCTAGGAAGCGTTAATGCCTCGCGCGACGCCCTGCTCTTCCTCCTGCTTGCTCGCAAACGAGTTGAAAATCTGCTCCAGAGTCGTCTGCGAAACGCTGTACTCGCGAATGTACATGCTCGACTTCATCCCCTCAATCAGCTCAAACACCTTGGACAGCTTGAGGTTGCTGCTCGACCCGCGCAGCTTGAAGCGGCAGAAGTCGTTCTGGCGCTCCATGACCACAACGCCGTCGACGCCAAACTGTTGCTGGAGGAAGTTGTGCAGAGCGTCGAAGCGAGTCTCTTCGATACACCAGGAGCAGAAAGCCTCGGCGCGGACGAATCCGTCGCGCTCGAAGGCAGCAGCGAGGCTGTAGCCTGTTGGGTGTGAGGGAGCGACACGCTGTGCGAGCAGTTCGTTGCCAAAGGCACGGCACTTTTCTGACAAATTGGCTCGGGTGACTACGTCGTCATGATGCCCGAGAACCTCTTGAACAAGACACTCGAGCTCGTCGCTCGAAGGAGGCACGAGCTTGACGTCGAATACGAGACCATCTCCGAAGCGAGACTTGAGATGCTGAGTGCTTCCGAGGCATCGGAGCTGACCGCCAACCATGATACCCACTCGAGAACACAGAGCCTCCGCCTCTTCCATACTGTGAGTCGTCAACACGATAGTAGACGACTTGCCGCGCGTTGAGATCCCCGCAATCACATCCCACATGAAGCGGCGAGACACAGGGTCCATACCCGTCGACGGCTCATCCAAGAAGATGATGCGCGGGTTGCCGATGAGTGCAATGGCGACCGACAGCTTGCGCTTGTTACCGCCACTCAGACTGCCAGCGAGCTTGTTCTCGAAGTCGGCGAGGTTCAACCGATTGATCTTTTCCGTGACAACAGCGTCCACAGCGTTGTGCGATATACCCTTGATCGCCGCAAAGAGCTCCAGGTGCTCTCGGACAGTCAACTTGTCGAGCAGAGCATCGAACTGTGGGCAGTAACCGATTTCACGGCGGACATCCATCTGCTGAGTCAGAATGTCATATCCTCCGAGTGTAGCAGTACCGTGAGTTGGGGCGACGTCACCGGTGAGCATTTTCATGGTCGTGGTCTTGCCAGCGCCATTGATGCCAAGGAATCCAAAGCATTCACCGCGCTTGAGACCGAATGACAGGTCACGAACAGCAACCTTCCCACCAGGATACACCTTGCGTAGGCTTGCAAGCTTGACGGCTTCTCCATCAGCGTCTCCCCGAGCCACTCGCTCTACTTCATTTTTCACGTCAACGTCGAGCTCGTCATCATGACCAGTAAACTCAGAGTCACTAGCCAGTTCGCTTTTGACTCTTGGGAACGTGAGCGCGTAGTCGATGGCAACTGCGAGGCAGCCATACGCGCAGGTCAAAACAACAAGGTAGATCATCTCGTATCCCATGAGGTCGGTACTGAATGGGCTTGTCTTGGTTGTACTTGAGCTTCGAATTGATTTCCCTTCATGAAGTACGAGGCTCAAGAGCCCATTGCCAAGATCAAAAAGTGGAGAGAAGCGCCAAAAGAACTTGAGCACCGAATTGGTACTCTCCGTTGAGTCAATCTGATCGAGGATGTAGGACACAATCATGAGTACGACGCCAATGATCAAGTTGATCATGACAGTGTACGTTTGTGACGATGCATGATCCTTGAACAAATAGGAGAGACAGTACGTGAACGGGCAGATAGCAAACCCGAAAAGGATAAAGAGCACTGCCACAGCTGGGAACGTCGCCGATGTGCAGCTGTAGCACTCCGAACTTCCGGTCATCGTTGATACGTTGAAAGCTTTGATCAAGATGAGTGCAGCGACGAATGGGACGATGTACACCAACAGATCGTAGATGTAGTTGGCGAGCCAGAACGCACTCAGCGATACTCCAGACACGAGCTGCTGGTGCTTGACGTTGTGCTCAGATTGCCGCTCCATCACCAGGAACACAACAATTGACGCCGTGAAGTACGTGAACGCGATGCAGATGAATATAATAGCTGTGAAAGCCAGCGTGTTGCCAAACATGGTCTTTGACGATGAAGTGAGTGGCAGCGGGTGGTTGTTCACTTTCAGGGTGATGCTGGACGAACCCGCGTCGGAGCCATTCGAAGCAAAGAATCGATACACAGCTTGGTCCATCAGCGACTTGAAAATCACCGATGAATGAGCCGCCGTCGTGTTCACCATCAGATTGTACGCGATGATGTTCTGCGAGCTATCACCATATAGCAAGTACGCTCCGTATTGGTCGAGGACTTCAGTGCCATTGAATCCGTATCCACGCTCGTACAAAGTTTGTCCGAGGCGCAGTTCATACCCAGTTGCGTCGGTCACGTTGATTGTCGGGTCCGAGTACGTCACGTTGAAGACCGTTGGTGAGTCGGAGCTAAAGGCAGGCTCATCAATAGACAATGATCCAGAGTCAAACCAGAGACGTACGAAGTTGCTTGGGTAAGAGTGGAGCACCAGTCAGCCACTAGCACCTGCTCGGTAAACAGACGAACGGAGCTATCGTCGAATCGCCGTTATACGCATCTGCAGCTGAGCGATAAAGCTGGATCGTTACTCGTGGTTTGGTTGTTGTGCAGAATCTCCAGTCCAACCAAGATCAGCACGATCGGATAAATCAGACTAAATGTCAAGCTCTTTCGGTCTCGCTTCGAAAAACGGATGCGTTTCAAAACAAGTGCCCGCAATTGAGTGAGTACCGAAGAACCCTTCGTATCAGCGCCAACTTCACTCGTGTTAGATAAACTTGAAACTGGTGTAGATGGCAGCACACGCGCTGCCTTCGTCAATGTGTGCTGGTTGCCCTCATCATCCATCTCCGCTACCTTGATGAACACCTCCTCCAAAGTCGTCACTGACACACCATACGACAACAAACCCATCTTCCCCATCTCAGCATCCATGCGAGAAAACATACCCGCGAACTGCGATGAACTATCGATCGGCAACTGGAACGCAATCTCACTCCCCACATTGCTCAGCACCTGTGCCGATGGCACAAATGAAGACACGAAAGAAATCACATTCGAGTCCACACACTTGGCGTCGTCCTTCACCACCGTCAAATTGTACCCGGCACCGAACCGGTTCTTCAAGAACAACGACGAACCAGCACACCGAACCTCGCCTTCCGCCATGATGGCGATTCGGTCACCCAAAATGTCCGCCTCGTCCATGAAGTGCGTCGTCAACACCATCACACGGTCGTTGCGGTTGTTCAACAGGATCTCCCACGTGCTGCGACGACTGTATGGGTCCATACCGGATGTGGGTTCGTCCAGGAACACGAGCGAGCTATCACCGAGGAGAGAGATGGCGACCGACAGCTTGCGCTTCATACCACCCGAGAGCTCACCCGACTTGACGTGTCTCTTTTCGGTGAGTCCAACTTCGCGGATCTGCGTATCGACGATTGTCTGCAGTTCCGCATCACGGTATCCCTTGATGCGACCGAAGATGATGAGATGTTCCTCGACCGTCAATTCCGGGAACAGCACATCATGTTGGAAACAGATGCCGAGTGACTGCCGGATCTCGTCCATGTCGTCTGTGAGTGTGAGTCCGTTGAAGGTGGCATTTCCGCTGGTGGGAGCTGTCATACCGGTGAGCATGGAGATGAGGGTGGTCTTTCCTGCACCGTTGTGACCGAGCAAGCACGTGATCTGGTTCTTGTACATGGTGAGGTTAAGACCCTGCACTGCGACCTTTTCTCCGCTTGGGGTTGGGAATACTTTTCGGAGTCTCTGAACAGAGAGTACTTCGCCTTGACGTTCTTGTTCACGAAGTTCGGCGCTCACAGGTTCAAAGTTCGGGTTGACATCGAGCACCACGTTGTCGAGTAGAGCCTCGTCACGTTTCGGTTGTTGTCTCCGCCCACGCCAATAGGCCGGTGAGATTGGAAAGTACCACTTGAGGCTAGTTCCGTACTGCTTTGGGACAATTTTGTCCAGGTATACACCGAGGATGCTGTACAAGACAGTATCGACAGCAAACATCAGCAGCGCGGTGGAAAATCGGAAATTCTCACTCAAAACGTTGATGTTGGAGAAGTTAATACCATCCCCCGTGCTTTCTGCAGTAGAAATTGTCTGGAGTCCGAATGTAAATGAGACCGGGGATAGTAAACTTGCTAGCGTCTTTGTTTTTTCCGGAGTTTCAGTTGAGAAGGCACTGGCAACCAGGTGCATTAGGAGAAACAGCACCATTCCGAGAATTGCGCCGAGTCGAGCATCACTAAAGATTGTGCTAACCATGAAGGCAAATGACAGCACACTCAGCCCAAAGAGGAAGAAAAACACGAAGATCAAGATCCACGAACTGTTGGCAAACAGACCAATGAGGCATGCAAGGGCTTGGAGACACGAGCCGATTAGGAACATCAGGCTGTACGTGATGAACCACGAAGCTGTGATTGCAAAATCGCTGGCTCCCAAAATCTTGATAAACTCTCGGAGACGCATTTGCTTCTCTTGAATCAGCGCAACCAACACCCGAGACATCGGATACATGTAGCCTAGGATCAAGATGATGGCGAACTGGTCCGATAGATCATCGTAAAATGGTGCATCAATGTAGGCTTCAACTGGAAACGGGGCCACAGAAGCACCAAGGTATGGTTGGGGAGCCTGGCGAAGAGGCTTCAACAGCGCTTCTTTCGTTGCGTCCGAGAATTGTCGACGCATCTGAGCAAAGCTGGTTTCGTTAACTGAGCTGGTATACGAGCCCAATGTCGTTAGGGCTCCTGAGATCATTGCGTCGTTCTCCAGCGTCGACAGAAGTCGCTCATCCAAGTCGGTAGAGCTCTCAGCGGTGGATTGGCCTTGCTGGCACTCACCAGTCGTGGACTTGGATGACGCATCCCAGTCTGGCATGCACGATACAAAACGCGTCACTAGCGTCTGCAGAGTCATGAATCCCGTCAATGTGTATCGCGTGTAGTAGTCAGTCTTAATCGACTTCTGAAGCGGTGACAGCTGGGGAGGATCTCCACTCGTCGAGGGAATAAGTCCAATGTCATCGTCGTCGCTTTCTGTCGAATTGAGACGGAGCGTGTACTCGATCGACTCGAATGATCCGATATTGGACGCATCTGGATACGTGTCAAACACAATCGCTCCGTAGATGTGCGGATTGTCAAGTCCCGAGCCGTAGTCGTTACTCTTGACGTAGTCTTCGAGAGCACTCTCCGACTCGTAAAACACCACACTCTCGCTCCAAGACGGGATCTGAGGCGACGTCGACGAGTTGAGCAAATTCACGCGCGGGTACCACAGCTCCATCGTCTGTGCAAAGTAGTCGCGCGTGAATTCCGTGTCTGGAACAATCGCCAGCTTGTAGGGGGCGATGCGACCGTCACAAGCCGACGGAACCGTGTACGCAGACGACGTGTTGGTGTCGACCATGCCGTACACGGCCACTCCGGTCATGCACGTCTGCTTGTCCTGAGCTGACAACTGGCTCAGATCAAGACCGTTCTGCGCTGACAGCAGCGCCATGTAGAAGAGCAGACCGGTGACTGAGGTCTCATACTGTGTGAACTTGGGCAGGTCGCCAGGGATCCAGAGCAGCGAGCCTCCGGTGGACTGGTACAGGTTGTAGGAAGTGCCCACGGTGTCGTCTCCAGAGGAGCTATTGTCATCGCTCCAACCTGCCGGCACATTGACGTCGTCGACGAGATGCTTGAGACCACTGAGAAGGATGACGAACAGGCAAGGCAGCACAGTTTCCAGCACGGTAGCGCGGATGCGCCGGTGTTTGAGCATCCGGTTCTTCCATAGTAGCGTTCGCGTGAACTCCCACGTCGTGCGGCGCTTCGACAGCTCAGAGTTGACGCGAGCGGGGCTCTTTGGCTGACCCGCGGACGCTGGAGCCGCCATAACTTGCACTAGATTCTGCTAGCGCCGGGGGAAGATCTGGTGTCGAGCCTTGGAAGTTGGGTGTTGCTGGCAAATCGGAGAATGGTGCGGTAGAGATCCAACACCGGGCCCTACGGTCGCACCGACGCGTTGAGTTAACCTGCAACGTCGCAGTGTTCGTGGGCTGTTGCGCGGATGTCTCCTCCTGGATATTGTGGCTGTCGCCCACTGACTGCGGTACCGACTACCCAACTTCTGCATCGCAGGTGGCGACTAGCTGTAGATGCAGGTGCAGGTGTGATGGGCAGTGACGTGCATCGCCAGTTCAGTGAGCATACTCGGACCAAGTCACGGCCGGTCGCTGCAAGTCTCACTTGGCACGAATATTGCCCGCAATCACAAAGAGTGGGACGATCGCGGCCCGGTTGGTTGGGGTGCATCTTGAGCCAGGGCCGGATACTCTGCCCGTCATCCGCCCTTCCACGAGATTGCGCGGGCCGAGACTCGTATCGACCAGCAGGTTTGGTCTGTCATTGCTGAGCGTGCCGCCAGTTGCTCAAGTGATACTGGAGCCGTTTGCAGAGATAGTCCCCGAATAGTGCACAGTCATGACATCGGTACAATTCTCCACTCTGTGAGCCGGTCGCTGCTCATGGGTTAACCCGTCTCTAAACGCTTCAGCTGACTGAATCATCAAGTTTTCTGGCAGGACCAACGCACCCACCCACCCCTGCTCACGCGGGAGCTGACGCCACTCTTTGACAAGTCATTTGACGCTGGCGGTCTGCATGCAGAAGTCACTTAACACCGACGGAAGATCGCGAAGTGAAACACTTCTTGTGTTTCATTCCGTTCACTGGTCAGAGGCACTCGTCACCTCTTCTTCCCTCACAGACTCAGCCGATCGACTCCACTTCTGTCGCGGTCATCTTTTAGAAGTGGATGCAAGTTGGTGATGCTGGAGGGCTTTGAAAGAACGCTCAGTCAAGTCATGCCATTTGAGATCGCACGATCTATTCCAGCCATTTCGCTGATTCTTGGCTGCGCTATTGTTGCTTTGGAAGATAGAAAAACGGCCCAAGAGCTCAATAACCGGCATGAAACATCGCCAATAGCTGCGAGTCACACTCAAAAACACGTCAAACTATTCTACATTCAGTGTAAGTTCACTACCGCGTTCAAATGGAATAGGTAGATTTACGCGGAGGATCCTCAGTTTTGTAGACGCCGCGGATGGCGCCCTGCTCCTCCTGCTGCTCGCTCGCAAACCCATTGAAGATCTGCTCCAACGTCGTCTGGGACAATCTGTACTCGCGGATTTCGAGCGTCTTCTTCGAGTCCTCGATCAGCGCAAACACCTTCGACAGTTTCAAGTCTCCAGTCGAGCCACGCAGCTTGAAGCGGCAAAAGTCGTTCTGACGCTCCATCACAGTCGCGCAATCTGCACCAAATGCATCGTTTAGGTACGCATGGAGTGCATCAAAACGAGACTCCTCGATACACCAGGAACAGAAAGCCTCGGCACGAATGAAGCCATCGCGTTCGATGGCAGCAGCCAAGCTATAGCCGGTAGGATGTGAAGCCACCACACGATCAGCAAGATCGCGATTGCCGAACGCCGCGCACTTGTCCGCAAGATCTGCAGGCGTAACAACACCATCAAGACCTCCAAAGACCTCTTGTACCAGGTACTCAAGCTCTTCCGCTGTAGGCATGTTCAGCTTCACGTCGAATACGAGACCATCACCGAAGCGAGACTTGAGGTGCTGCACACTCCCCAAGCACCGCATACGACCACCAACCATGATACCCACTCGAGAACACAGAGCCTCCGCCTCTTCCATACTGTGCGTCGTCAACACGATAGTAGACGACTTGCCGCGCGTCGAGATCCCCGCAATCACATCCCACATGAAGCGGCGAGACACAGGGTCCATACCCGTCGACGGCTCATCCAAGAAGATGATGCGAGGAGTGCCGATCATGGCGATGGCGACCGACAGCTTGCGCTTGTTTCCGCCACTCAGACTGCCAGCGAGCTTGTTCTCAAAGTCGGCGAGGTTCATCTGCTCGATCTTCTCGCTCACCACTTGCTCCAGCTCGGTGCCGCTCAGACCCTTGATCGACCCGAACAGCTCCAGGTGTTCACGCACTGTGAGGAGATCGAAGAGAGCGTCGAACTGTGGACAGTATCCGATCTGTCGTCGAACCTCGATCTGTTGCGTCATGATGTCGTATCCTGCGAGTGTGGCTTGACCGTAGGTGGGTAGTTCGTCTCCAGTGAGCATCTTCATGGTGGTGGTTTTTCCGGCGCCGTTGATTCCGAGGAATCCGAAGCATTCTCCTTGCTTCAGACCAAAAGAGAGGTCACGCACAGCGATCTTGCCACCGGGGTAGACCTTTCGGAGGTTCTTGAGCTTGACAAAGTCGTTGTCAGCATCACCACGAGTGACTCGTTCGGCTTCGATGATCACATCCTGGTCTAGTTCGACTTGTTCGGTGTCGCAATCATCGTGTTGGACCATAGCATTCTTGAACTTTGGGATGGTCATGGCGTAGTCGATGCCGACGGCAAGGGCAAAGTAGCCAATTGCCGTCAGAGCTAGGTACAGAAGCTCAAATCCCATCAGGTCGCCGCTGAATGGACTAGGATTCTCTTCTTTGCTGTTTAAAACCACATCGAGCTCGTTCATAACGAGAGCAAGCAGTCCGTTCCCGAGGCTAAAGAGTGGAGAGAGTCTCCAAATAAACTTCATCACTGTGTTGATATCCTCCGTCGAGTCGCTGATGATATCGAAGACGAAAGACACAATCATCAGCACCACGCCGATCACGAAGCTAATCATGATCGTGTACGTCTGGGCAGATGCATGATCTTTGAACAGGTAGGAGAGGCAGTACGTGAACGGACAAATCGCAAAGCCGTACAAGACGAGAAGCAAAATGACAGCTGGGAATGTCTCGGAAGTACAACCCGTGCAGTCGGAAGAACCCGTCATCGCTGAAATGTCAAAAGTCTGGATGAGTACAAGCGCAGCCACGCACGGAGTTATGTACATGATGAGGTCCCAAATGTAGTTGGAGAGCCAAAAAGCGCCAAGTGACACACCCGACACGAGCTGCTGATGCTTCGAGTTGTGCGTTGACTGCTTCTCTTTGACCAAAAAGACAACAATCGATGCCGGGTAAAATGTGAACGCAATAGCAATCAACTGGCACGAAGCAAGTGCTAAAATCGAGGTGAAAACGGCCTTAGATGTTGCCGACAGTGGAAGCGGGTAGTTGTTCACCGTCAAGCTTGGTAACGAAGACCCTTCACTACTTCCATTCGAAGCAAAGAAGCGATAGATCGCCTGGTCGATCAGAACCTTGAATACCGCCGAAGCATGCGCAGCCGTCGTGTTCGTAAACACATTGTAGCCCAACACATTCGTCTCACTGTCGCCGTAGACTAAGTATGCACCGTATTGACCTTCCACGAGAGCAGTATCGACACCATAGCCACGGTTGTACATCTCTTGTCCCAAAGCGAGACCGAACCCTGTTTCTCCCGTCGTGTTGATTGTTGGATCGGTGTACTTGATATCGAACACGGTTGGGGAAGAGGTCGAGTAAGCAGGGTTACTGAGTTCAAGTGTTTCAAGTGCAGCGCCGGTGAAATATGATGAGTCCATCACGTTTGAGCACCAGTTCCCTGAGTCAGCTTGGCAAAAGAATGGAGTAGGCGTCGAATCTCCCGAATAATCTTCCGTTGAAAGAACGATCGATGGGTCATCACTAGAGAGGCTGCTTGCCTTCATCAATATTAGTCCAGCAAGCATGAGGAGAATTGGCATCGCCGTGCTGTAAAAGATCATTTTCTTGTCGCGACGCGCATACCGGAACCGCTTCAGAAGCAATGCCTTCAAGTGGAGAGAAAAGGACTGGCGCGAGCTCCTGGGTGGTGACGCTGTCTAGTGGGTCAGTGAGAACCATCTCTGCCGGCGGCATTGTCGTGTCGGTGGGATCGTCCGCTGCGGACGGTAGTTACATGGCTGTGTCTGGCGGCTCGAGCAATGGGAGCTGCCGGAGAAGTCTTGATCTCTGGCGGCGCGAGTTCTGCAAGCATGACTTCGACGAGCTCAGTGACCAGTGACGTGTTACATTCTATTGCTGGGTGCCATGAGGTCTGTGTCACCTCAACGTCAGGGGATAGCCTGCAGTAGCTTTGATGAAGCACGATGGTGGCGATTGGAGCTAGCAGAATGGGTAGCTATGAGTCGTCATCTGTGGCGGCGTGTTGCAAAAGTGGTAGAAACGGTGACTAGATCCACCGACAGTAGCAGGCGTGGAGCATCCGGTTGCATGTGCATCCTGAACAGCATCGCAGCGACAAGTTGGATCAGCATTGTCACGAGTACTGGCTTTGAGTGTAGCGCGGAGGCATTGTGTTTGTGACAATTGGAAGTAGCCACAGATCGATGGGAGGTGTGATACCAACCACCAATATGCCTTCACTCGATCGGACGAGGCTCTTCTGCGATCGATTTCGCTGATCGAGACTGTGGCAAATCCTTCTGACTCTTCTCATTGTGCGTCAGCAAGCACAGATGCGACGTATTCCTGAATCTTGCTGTTCGCTCAAGCAGCGACTTATGGGAGGCTGATGTGCGCTTTCGGCGTGTCAGTTGCTGCAACAAGTCTGGTATGGAGGTGCCTGCACGCTGATGGCACCCGAGCCTCCTGGGACTGGACATTGATTGGCTACTATCGAGAAATGCAACCGGGTCGAGATGGCTCACAACTTTTTCATGCTCACCAATTCGGACAGGTTAGTGATCTTGCAGCAAGATATCATGGGCAACCAGAATCAATCGGGGTCATGCAGGAGTTCAAGCTCCTGTAGTTGTCACTTCGAGATTCAACGCGAAGGTCGATGGCGGGTGGATGGGAGCAACACTAGTACCTTTTCAAAGCACTATAGGTGGTGGCGGCACGAAGAGGATGTCGCGATTGATACATTATGTATGCATGATGGCCGTGAGTCGGAACTGCACTAGCACTCACGATCCGACGCCGTCAAAACTATTTGTCTGCAAGACAACCTCCACGTCATTTGAATGCAACGGGTGTTATTACACAAGACCTACAGAGTCTACAGTGCGGTCTCAAATCACGTACGCCCCATCGAGTGGCGCCGCCGAGAAGGAATCGTCCTCTTTGTCCCCTTTGTAGACGCCGCGGATGGCGCCCTGCTCCTCCTGCTGCTGACTCGCAAACCCATTGAAGATCTGCTCCAACGTCGTTTGGGATACACTGTACTCGCGGATTTCGAGCGTCTTCTTCGCCTCCTCGATCAGCGCAAACACCTTCGACAGCTTCAAATCTCCAGTCGAGCCACGAAGCTTGAAGCGGCAAAAGTCGTTCTGACGCTCCATCACAGTCGCGCCTTGGTGTCCGAAAGCATTCACCAGGTGCGCGTGGAGTGCATCAAAACGAGTCTCCTCGATACACCAGGAACAGAAAGCCTCGGCACGAATGAAGCCATCGCGTTCGATGGCAGCAGCCAAGCTATAGCCGGTAGGATGTGAAGCCACCACACGATCAGCAAGATCGCGATTGCCGAACGCAGCGCACTTGTCCGCAAGATCTGCAGGCGTAACAACACCCTCAAGACCTCCAAAGACCTCTTGTACCAGGTACTCAAGCTCTTCCGCTGTAGGCATGTTCAGCTTCACGTCGAATACGAGACCATCACCGAAGCGAGACTTGAGGTGCTGCACACTCCCCAAGCACCGCATACGACCACCAACCATGATACCCACTCGAGAACACAGAGCCTCCGCCTCCTCCATACTGTGCGTCGTCAACACGATAGTAGACGACTTGCCGCGCGTCGAGATCCCCGCAATCACATCCCACATGAAGCGGCGAGACACAGGGTCCATACCCGTCGACGGCTCATCCAAGAAGATGATGCGAGGAGTGCCGATCATGGCAATGGCGACCGACAGCTTGCGCTTGTTACCGCCACTCAGACTGCCAGCGAGCTTGTTCTCAAAGTCGGCGAGGTTCATCTGCTCGATCTTCTCGCTCACCACTTGCTCCAGCTCGGTGCCGCTCAGACCCTTGATCGACCCGAACAGCTCCAGGTGTTCACGCACTGTGAGGAGATCGAAGAGAGCGTCGAACTGTGGACAGTATCCGATCTGTCGTCGAACCTCGATCTGTTGCGTCATGATGTCGTATCCTGCGAGTGTGGCTTGACCGTAGGTGGGTAGTTCGTCTCCAGTGAGCATCTTCATGGTGGTGGTTTTTCCGGCGCCGTTGATTCCGAGGAATCCGAAACACTCTCCCTTCTTCAGACCAAAAGAGAGGTCACGGACAGCGATCTTGCCACCGGGGTAGACCTTTCGGAGGTTCTTGAGCTTGACAAAGTCGTTGTCAGCATCACCACGAGCAACCCGTTCGGCTTCGATGATCACATCCTGGTCGAGCTCGACTTGTTCAGTGTCTCCTCCGTCGTGGTGAGCCATTGCATCTTTGAACTTCGGGAACGTCATGGCGTAGTCGATGCCGACGGCAAGGGCAAAGTAGCCAATTGCCGTCAGAGCTAGGTACAGGAGCTCAAATCCCATCAGGTCACCACTAAATGGACTGTTTTTGTTGTCGTCGCTGCTGGAAGCGGCATCGAGTTCATTTTGTACAAGCGCGAGCAGTCCATTGCCGAGATTAAAAAGTGGAGAGAGGCGCCAAAAAAACTTGAGAACCGAGTTGACATCCTCTGTGGAATCATTTATGATATCAAGAATAAACGACACGATCATCAGCACTGCACCAAACACGAAGTTGATCATGACTGTGTATGTCTGTGAGGACGCGTGTTCCTTGAAACGATACGAGAGGCAGTACGTGAACGGACAAATTGCGAAGCCAAACAACACGAATAACAGAATCACAGCCGGAAAGGTCGACGACGTACAGCCGGTGCAGTCGGAAGAACCCGTCATTGACGAAATGTCAAACGCCTTGATAAGTACTATCGTCACAACACACGGGACTATGTACATGATAAGGTCCCAAATGTAGTTGGAGAGCCAAAAAGCGCCAAGTGACACACCCGACACGAGCTGCTGATGCTTCGAATTATGTGTTGACTGCTTCTCCTTGACCAGAAAAACCACAATCGAAGCCGGAAAAAATGTGAACGCGATACAGAAAAGCTCACTGGAGGCAAAGGCAAGAATCGAAGTGAAGACAGCTTTTGACGATGCCGACAGCGGAAGTGGATAGTTGTTCACCGTCAAGCTTGGTAATGAAGACCCTTCACTACTTCCATTCGAAGCAAAGAAACGATAGATCGCCTGGTCGATCAGAACCTTGAATACCGCCGAAGCATGCGCAGCCGTCGTGTTCGTAAACACATTGTAGCCCAACACATTCGTCTCACTGTCGCCGTAGACTAAGTATGCACCGTATTGACCTTCCACGAGAGCAGTATCGACACCATAGCCACGGTTGTACATCTCTTGTCCCAAAGCGAGACCGAACCCTGTTTCTCCCGTCGTGTTGATTGTTGGATCGGTGTACTTGATATCGAACACGGTTGGGGAAGAGGTCGAGTAAGCAGGGTTACTGAGTTCAAGTGTTTCAAGTGCAGCGCCGGTGAAATATGATGAGTCCATCACGTTTGAGCACCAGTTCCCTGAGTCAGCTTGGCAGAAGAATGGAGTAGGCGTCGAATCTCCCGAATAATCTTCCGTTGAAAGAACGATCGATGGGTCATCACTAGAGAGGCTGCTTGCCTTCATCAATATTAGTCCAGCAAGCATGAGGAGAATTGGCATCGCCGTGCTGTAAAAGATCATTTTCTTGTCGCGACGCGCATACCGGAACCGCTTCAGAAGCAATGCCTTCAAGTGGAGAGAAAAGGACGGTGATCTAGCCGACAAGTCACTACCGGTACCACTTACAGGGCTGGACGCCGGAGTGCCATCGGTACGCGCTGCCTTCGTCAACGTGTGCTGGTTGCCCTCGTCATCCATCTCCGCCACCTTGATGAACACCTCCTCCAAAGTCGTCACAGACACACCATACGACAACAAACCCATCTTCCCCATCTCAGCATCCATGCGAGCAAACATACCCGCGAACTGCGATGAACTGTCGATTGGCAACTGGAACGCAATCTCACTCCCCACATTACTCAGCACCTGTGCCGATGGCACAAATGAAGACACGAAAGAGATCACATTCGAGTCCACACACTTGGCGTCGTCCTTCACCACCGTCAAATTGTACCCAGCACCGAACCGGTTCTTCAAGAACAACGACGAACCAGCACACCGAACCTCGCCTTCCGCCATGATGGCGATTCGGTCACCCAGAATATCCGCCTCGTCCATGAAGTGCGTCGTCAACACCATCACACGGTCGTTGCGGTTGTTCAACAGGATCTCCCACGTGCTGCGACGACTGTATGGGTCCATACCGGATGTGGGTTCGTCCAGGAACACGAGCGAGCTGTCACCGAGGAGAGAGATGGCGACCGACAGCTTGCGCTTCATACCACCCGAGAGCTCACCCGACTTGACGTGTCTCTTTTCGGTGAGTCCAACTTCGCGGATCTGCGTATCGACAATTGTCTGCAGTTCCGCATCACGGTATCCCTTGATGCGACCAAAGATGATGAGATGTTCCTCGACCGTCAATTCCGGGAACAGCACATCATGTTGGAAACAGATGCCGAGCGACTGCCGGATCTCGTCCATGTCGTCTGTGAGTGTGAGTCCGTTGAAGGTGGCATTTCCGCTAGTGGGAGCTGTCATACCGGTGAGCATGGAGATGAGCGTGGTCTTTCCTGCACCGTTGTGACCGAGCAAGCACGTGATCTGGTTCTTGTACATACTGAGAGTAACTCCCTTGACGGCAACCTTCTCACCGCCTGGGACGGAGAACACCTTTCGGATGTGTTTGACTGCGAGTGCTTCACCTGTTACATCCTGGTGACGAAGGTCAGCATTAACAGCTTCAAAGTTCGGGTTGACATCGAGCGCCACGTCGTGTAGGAGTGGATCATCAGCGTTCGGTACTGGCTGTAATCCTTGTCGGCGACCACGCCAGTATGATGGAGAGACGGGGAAGTACCATTTGAGTGTCGTGCCGTATTCTTTGGGCATGACCTTCTCGAAATACAGTCCGAGAAGAGTGTACAGCACAGAGTCGACAATGAACATCAGCAGCGCCGTTTTCAGCTGGAAGTTGTCGCTGACGGTACTTAGGTCTCCAAATCCAATCCCATCACCAGTGGCTTCAGCGTCTGCGAGAACTGTGACACCAAATGAAAGTGCAACAGGTGAAAGCAGGCAACCGATGTTCTTAGTCGACTCAGGTGTCGTTGTCGAAAACCCGACAGACACAAAGTACATGATAAAGAAAAGCACCATGCCAACGAATGAACCCGTGCGTGACTTGCTGAAGATTGTGCTGATCAGGAATGCGAATGACAGCACACTCAATCCGAAGAGGAAAAAGAAGAGGAAGATCACTATCGGAGAACTGTTGGCAAAAAGACCAGCCATGCCAGCAATTGCTTGGAGAATGGCTCCAACAAGCAGAATCACAAAATACGTGATGTACCAGCTGACGATGATCGCCTTCTCTTGCACACCAAGGATCTTCATGAACTCGCGCATGCGGGATTCTTTCTCTTGGATGAATCCCACCAAGATGCGAGAGACGATGAAGAGGTACGACAGGATAAACACGAGTGCGAACACCGTCTTGATGCTGCTGTAAAACGGAGAGCTGATATAGCTCTCGACAGGGAATGGAGCCGATGTCGCACCGAGATATGCCTGTGGAGCCTGTCGAAGTGGGGTCAGCAGCAGCTCCTTCGTCTCCTCCGACATCTCAGAGAGGAGATTCGAGATTGAAGTATATGTTGAATTGCTCGCTGACGACCGTGCGATGGTGTTCAATGCATTCTGAAGCATCGCGTCGTTTTCCAGTGAGCTCAACAACCGCTCGTCCACATCAGCGGTTGACTGGGCCGTCGATAATGTGATCTGACAAGTTCCCGTCGTGGTCTGTGAAGACGAGTCCCACTCTGGCAAACACGAAACGAAACGCGTGACGAGCGTCTGGAGAGTGTTGAATCCCGTCAGAGCGTACGAAGCGTAGTAGTCCGTTTCTAGCGCCTTCTGTAGCTTATCGACAGCACTGGGGTCACCACTCGTAGAAGGAACATGTCCAATCGTGCTATCAACGGTTGAGTTCAGTCGGATGGAGTACTCCATAGACACAGCTGTCCCGATCTCATCGCTGCTCGGGTATGTGTTGAACACGATCGCACCGTAGATGCGCGGGTTTGAAAGACCCTTGCCGTACTGACTGCTCGAAACATACTCTTCTAGAGCATCACTCGAGTCGTAGAAGAGAACACTCTCGCGGAATGACGGAATCTGCAGCGAGTCGGATGAGTTCAGCACGTCGATACGTGGGTACCAAGTGTCCATCGTAGCGAGAAAGTAGTTTCTCGTGAAGGCGTTGTCTGGTACGATGGCGAGCTTGTAGGGAGCAACTTTGTCGGCACACTCGGTGGGCACGCGGAACTCAGACGATGTGTTGGTATCAACTAGTCCACTAACCATGACTCCAGTGGTGCAGGTGGTGTAGTCCGAAGTCGATAGCTCCTGAAGGCGGATTCCGTCGGAAACGGACTGCAACCCCATGCCAAGGATCAAGCCTGTCACAGACGTCTCGTATTGCACGAACTTGGGAAGCGATACACTTGAAATCCATTCATTGAATGTACCCGTTGACTGGAAGAGGTTGTAGGATGTCCCGATGGAGTCGTCAGTAGTTGAAGCAGTCGAGTCGCTCCACCCAGCTGGCACGTCGACATCCGTCGTGACCTGCTTGAGGAGACCGAGAATGACAATAAAGAGCATTGGAACCACCATCTCAGAGATTGAAGCAGCGATGTGACGTCTCTTGAGCATCCAGTTCTTCCAGAGCAATGTCCGCACGAACATGAAGGTCGTTCGGTGCGCTGCGAGCGACTGACCCGCAGACTTCGTGCCTCCAGCGAGTTTCATCCCGCGAGTCTTCAGATAGATCCAAGTAGACACTCGATCTGGGTCGTTGTAGGAGAGAGGAGTGAACGGCTCGGCGGTAAATTGAACAATGAGGAGCGCGTTGTTGATCGCTGCCGCAGTATTGTGCATGTTGATGCTGACGACCACGGAATGATGGTCAGGACTGTCTATATCGCACTATATCAGTGTACTGGCAGCATTATAGCCCTATTGCACTATTTTAAGATGGCCATCAACATGGCAAACGAAATGATTCGCGTCAGTCGAGCTGGATATTGTGAAGTTTTTCTCACCGTATGGGGTGACGACTGACATGGCATGATCAACTCCAGCAGTAAACAGAGACGACATGATTAACTTCAGCAGTAAACAGTGTCTAACGCAGCCGATGTGCAGTATATAGCAACTGAATCACCGCTGAGTCCCGCCTCATGATGTGAGCTATGCATTATCATCTCGAGTTATTACAAAAATGAAGCGCTATCATCGAAAGATTTTCCAACAATCCGCTGACACTCAGTTTAGCTCAATTTGGCGCAAGAAATTCTTCATATCTTGTGACTGTTGAAGCCGTTGTGCACACCACACCTCCTCTGCGTCGAGGGTGACCGCGAGTGCATCTCAAGCGATGTGATCGAGTTGTCGATAAGCGGTCAGGTGGTTCTCCGTGACTGGGAGTCTTCTTTCTAGTGGTACTGCGCTCGATAGTACATGTGGATTGCGTCGGATACGCCTACGACTGCTCCTAGCTTCGTGGCGAGCGTGTCTGGAGGCTATGGTGGACTGGCTGGAGGATACTTGACATCTTCTGGCACCACCTTGCGTCTACCAACAATATCTTTGAGTAGTACTGGGTAAACTCGGCCATACAGCGAGCCGCCAAACGAGAAATCTCTTGCAACTAGAGAAGCTGGAGGAAGCTCTAAGTTGAAGTGGTCATGGTTCGGTCAACACTGGTTCTTCTACAGTTCACAAACACGACGACCTGCGCACATCAATTTCCCATCCAAAACAGCAATCGATTCGCTTCTTTAGCTGCCGAACTCATTTGTACCGAAATCCATCACTCCAGCGAGTGATCGCGCCAGTCGCCTGCCATGAACATACCCCCGCTCGTCGTCAAGCTCGTGCCACTCGACACACGCACCGATGAACTTGCACCGACCGCCACACTCCCGTCACCGCCGACCGATGCCGTCGTCACAGCGTCCGCGCCACTCGACAGAAAGATCCGCCCGGACACCTATCTGCGCCAGAATGACTTCCTGGTAGTCGTATTTAGTTTATGTTTTGCTGCATGCTGATTGGCTGCTGTGGCTATGACGGAGCCAATCAGCGACAAGCATACCATAACTCAAATAACGCATTTTCTTTTTGTATCGTCTTCATGTTGATTTTGAAATCAATACATTGAAAATCAACAAAACAACCGATCCCATTATTTTATTTATGATGTGGCTCAATATCTATACATCAAATAAACTACCCGGAAGACTATGGGTTTTTTATGACAGATTTGCATAAAAAGAACGTCGCTGGTGCCGCCGCTCAGGTACGGTCAACACTCTCACACGACCTGCAGCGCTTTGAGGTGCGAAAACAATGGGAAGGGCGAGTCGAGTGCAGCACTTCAGGAGTTGGCCAGACAGACTGGCTGCAGCACGCACGGCAACACTAGCGCGCGCGACGAGGACTGCACGCACATTCAGCGGTCAGCCAACTTTCTCATGCTCACCAATTCGGACAGGTTAGTGATCTTGCAGCAAGATATCATGGGCAACCAGAATCAATCGGGGTCATGCAGGAGTTCAAGCTCCTGTAGTTGTCACTTCGAGATTCAACGCGAAGGTGGATTGCGGGTGGATGGGAGCAACACTAGTACCTTTTCAAAGCACTATAGGTGGTGGCGGCACGAAGAGGATGTCACAATTGATACACAAAGTATGCATGATGGCCGTGAGTCGGGCCACTCACGATCCACCGCCGTCAAAACTATTTGTCGGCAAGACAAGCTCCACGTCATGTGAATGCAACGCGTGTTATTACACAAGACCTACAGAGTCTACAGTGCGGTCTCAAATCACGTACGCCCCATCGAGTGGCGCCGCCGAGAAGGAATCGTCCTCTTTGTCCCCCTTGTAGACGCCACGGATGGCGCCCTGCTCCTCCTGCTGCTGACTCGCGAATCCATTGAAGATCTGCTCCAACGTCGTCTGGGACACACTGTACTCGCGGATTTCGAGCGTCTTCTTGGCGTCCTCGATCAGCGCAAACACCTTCGACAGCTTCAAGTCTCCAGTCGAGCCACGAAGCTTGAAGCGGCAAAAGTCGTTCTGACGCTCCATCACAGTCGCGCCTTGGTGTCCGAAAGCATTCACCAGGTGCGTGTGGAGTGCATCAAAACGAGTCTCCTCGATACACCAGGAACAGAAAGCCTCGGCACGAATGAAGCCGTCGCGTTCAATGGCAGCAGCCAAGCTGTAGCCGGTAGGGTGCGAAGCCACCACACGAGCAGCGAGATCACGATTGCCGAACGCAGCGCACTTGTCCGCAAGATCTGCAGGCGTAACAACACCGTCGTGGACTCCAAAGACCTCTTGTACCAGGTACTCAAGCTCTTCCGCCGTCGGCATGTTCAGCTTCACGTCGAACACGAGACCATCTCCGAAGCGAGACTTGAGGTGCTGCACACTCCCCAAGCA
The DNA here is from genome assembly GCA_024867545.1 of Phytopythium helicoides. Taxonomy (NCBI): domain Eukaryota; phylum Oomycota; class Peronosporomycetes; order Pythiales; family Pythiaceae; genus Phytopythium; species Phytopythium helicoides. Next base: position 711,973 of record JANFNE010000019.1, on the reverse strand, counting down.
TCGCATGCGACCACCAACCATGATACCCACTCGAGAACACAGAGCCTCCGCCTCCTCCATACTGTGCGTCGTCAACACGATAGTAGACGACTTGCCGCGCGTCGAGATCCCCGCAATCACATCCCACATGAAGCGGCGAGACACAGGGTCCATACCCGTCGACGGCTCATCCAAGAAGATGATGCGAGGAGTGCCGATCATGGCGATGGCGACCGACAGCTTGCGCTTGTTACCGCCACTCAGACTGCCAGCGAGTTTGTTCTCAAAGTCGGCGAGGTTCATCTGCTCGATCTTCTCGCTCACCACTTGCTCCAGCTCGGTACCGCTCAGACCCTTGATCGAGCCGAACAGCTCCAGGTGTTCGCGTACGGTGAGGAGATCGAAGAGAGCGTCGAACTGTGGACAGTATCCGATCTGTCGTCGAACCTCGATCTGTTGCGTCATGATGTCGTATCCTGCGAGTGTGGCTTGACCGTAGGTGGGTAGTTCGTCTCCAGTGAGCATCTTCATGGTGGTGGTTTTTCCGGCGCCGTTGATTCCGAGGAATCCGAAACACTCTCCTTGCTTCAAACCGAAGGACAGGTCACGGACAGCGATCTTGCCACCGGGGTAGACCTTTCGGAGGTTCTTGAGCTTGACAAAGTCGTTGTCAGCATCACCACGAGCGACGCGTTCGGCTTCGATGATCACATCCTGGTCGAGCTCGACTTGTTCGGTGTCGCCATCATCGTGTTGGACCATAGCATTCTTGAACTTTGGGATGGTCATGGCGTAGTCGATGCCGACGGCAAGGGCAAAGTAGCCAATTGCCGTCAGAGCTAGGTACAGGAGCTCAAATCCCATCAGGTCGCCGCTAAACGGACTCGGATTCTCTTCTTTGCTGTTTAAAACCACATCGAGCTCGTTCATAACGAGAGCAAGGAGTCCGTTCCCGAGGCTAAAGAGTGGAGAGAGTCTCCAAATGAACTTGAGAACCGAGTTGATATCCTCCGTCGAATCGCTGATGATATCGAAGACGAAAGACACAATCATCAGCACCACGCCGATCACGAAGCTAATCATGATCGTGTACGTCTGGGCAGATGCATGCTCTTTGAAAAGGCAGGAAAGGCAGTACGTGAACGGACAAATCGCAACGCCGTACAAGACGAGAAGCAAAATGACAGCGGGAAATGTCTCGGAAGTGCAACCGGTGCAATCAGAAGAACCTGTCATCGCTGAAATGTCGAAAGCCTGGATGAGCACAAGTGCAGCCACGCACGGAGTTATGTACATGATAAGGTCCCAAATGTAGTTGGAAAGCCAAAAAGCGCCAAGTGACACACCCGACACGAGCTGCTGATGCTTCGAGTTGTGCGTTGACTGCTTCTCTTTGACCAAAAAGACAACAATCGATGCCGGGTAAAACGTGAAAGCAATAGCAATCAACTGGCACGAAGCAAGCGCTAAAATCGAGGTGAAAACGGCCTTAGATGTTGCCGACAGCGGGAGTGGATAGTTGCTCACCGTCAAGCTTGGCAATGAAGACCCTTCACTACTTCCATTCGAAGCAAAGAAACGATAGATCGCCTGGTCGATCAGAACCTTGAATACCGCCGAAGCATGCGCAGCCGTCGTGTTCGTAAACACATTGTAGCCCAACACATTCGTCTCACTGTCGCCATAGACCAAGTACGCGCCGTATTGACCTTCCACGATAGCAGTATCGACACCATAGCCACGGTTGTACATCTCTTGTCCCAAAGCGAGACCGAACCCTGTTTCTCCCGTCGTGTTGATTGTTGGATCGGTGTACTTGACATCGAACACGGTTGGAGAAGAGGTCGAGTAGGCAGGGTTACTGAGTTCAAGTGTTTCAAGTGCTGCGCCGGTGAAATATGACGAGTCCATAACGTTTGAGCACCAGTTTCCTGAGTCAGCTTGGCAGAAGAATGGAGTAGGGGTTGAATTTCTGTCGTAGTCGTTCGTTGAAAGAACCATGGATGGATCGTCATTCGACCTACTACTGCTTTTCATCAAAGCCAGTCCAGCAGTCATGAGAATAATTGGCATCACAGTACTGTAAAAGATCATTTTTGTGTCGCGACGCGCATACCGGAACCGCTTCAGCAGAAGAGCCTTCAAGTGGAGAGAGAACGACGGTGCCAGATTCAGCGATCGTCCAGTTTCACTGTTTCCAAGAGTCGATGTTTCCGTTCCATCAGTACGAGCTGCCTTCGTCAACGTGTGCTGGTTGCCCTCGTCATCCATCTCCGCCACCTTGATGAACACCTCCTCCAAAGTCGTCACAGACACACCATACGACAACAAACCCATCTTCCCCATCTCAGCATCCATGCGAGCAAACATACCCGCGAACTGCGATGAACTGTCGATCGGCAACTGGAACGCAATCTCACTCCCCACATTGCTCAGCACCTGTGCCGATGGCACAAATGAAGACACGAAAGAAATCACATTCGAGTCCACACATTTGGCGTCATCCTTCACCACCGTCAAATTGTACCCAGCACCGAACCGGTTCTTCAAGAACAGCGACGAACCAGCACACCGAACCTCGCCTTCCGCCATGATGGCGATTCGGTCACCCAGAATATCCGCCTCATCCATGAAGTGCGTCGTCAACACCATCACACGGTCGTTGCGATTGTTCAACAAGATCTCCCACGTGCTGCGACGACTGTATGGGTCCATACCGGATGTGGGTTCGTCCAGGAACACGAGCGAGCTGTCACCGAGGAGAGAGATGGCGACCGACAGCTTGCGCTTCATACCACCCGAGAGCTCACCCGACTTGACGTGTCTCTTTTCGGTGAGTCCGACTTCGCGGATCTGCGTATCGACGATTGTATGCAGTTCCGTATCACGGTATCCCTTGATGCGACCGAAGATGATGAGGTGTTCCTCGACCGTCAATTCCGGGAACAGCACATCATGTTGGAAACAGATGCCGAGCGACTGCCGGATCTCGTCCATGTCGTCTGTGAGTGTGAGTCCGTTGAAGGTGGCATTTCCGCTGGTGGGAGCTGTCATACCGGTGAGCATGGAGATGAGCGTGGTCTTTCCTGCACCGTTGTGACCGAGCAAGCACGTGATCTGGTTCTTGTACATGCTGAGAGTAACTCCCTTGACGGCAACCTTCTCGCCACCTGGGACGGAGAACACCTTTCGGATATGTTTGACTGCGAGTGCTTCACCAGTTACATCCTGGTGACGAAGGTCAGCATTCACAGCTTCAAAGTTCGGGTTGACATCGAGCGCCACGTCGTGTAGGAGTGGATCATCAGCGTTCGGTACTGGCTGCAATCGTTGTCGGCGACCACGCCAGTATGATGGAGAGACGGGGAAGTACCATTTGAGTGTCGTGCCGTATTCCTTGGGCATGACCTTCTCGAAGTACAGTCCGAGAAGAGTGTACAGCACAGAGTCGACAATGAACATCAGCAGCGCTGTTTTCAACTGGAAGTTGTCGCTGACGGTACTTAGGTCGCCGAACCCGATTCCTTGACCTGTTCCCTCTGCAGCGGTAATCACCTGGACACCAAATGAAAGTGCAACAGGTGAAAGCAGACAGGCAATGTTCTTGGCAGATTCAGCTGATGTCTCAGAAAACCCGACAGACACAAAGTACATGATAAAGAAAAGCACCATGCCAACGAATGAACCCGTGCGTGACTTGCTGAAGATTGTGCTGATCAGGAACGCGAATGACATCACACTCAGTCCGAAGAGGAAAAAGAAGAGGAAGGTCACTATCGGAGAGCTGTTGGCAAAAAGACCCGCCATGCCAGCAATTGCTTGGAGAATGGCTCCAACAAGCAGAATCACAAAATACGTGATGTACCAGCTGACGATGATCGCCTTCTCTTGTACACCGAGGATCTTCAAGAACTCGCGCATGCGAGACTCTTTCTCTTGGATGAATCCCACCAAGATGCGAGAGACGATGAAGAGGTACGACAGGATAAACACGAGTGCGAACACGGAGTCGATTGTGGTGTAGTAAGGAGAGCTGACAAAACTCTCGACAGGGAATGGAGCCGATGTCGCACCGAGGTATGCCTGTGGAGCCTGTCGAAGTGGGGTCAGAAGCAGCTCCTTCGTCTCCTCCGACATTTGGGCGAAAATACTCGAGATCGAAGTATCTGTTGAATTGCTCGCTGACGACTGCGCGATGGCATTCAATGCATTCTGAAGCATCGCGTCGTTCTCCAGTGAGCTCAACAGTCGCTCGTCCACATCAGCAGTTGACTGGGCCGTCGATAATGTGATCTGACAAGTTCCCGTCGTGGTCTGTGAAGACGAGTCCCACTCTGGCATACACGAAATGAAGCGCGTGACGAGCGTCTGGAGAGTGTTGAATCCCGTCAGAGCGTACGCAAAGTAGTAGTCCGTTTCCAGCTCCGTCTGGAACTTGTCGACAGCACTCGGGTCACCCTTCGTAGAAGGCACACGTCCAACTTTTCGAAATGCTGTTGAGTTCAGTCGGATGGAGTACTCCATAGACACAGCCGTTCCGATCTCATCGCTGCTCGGGTACGTATCGAACACGATCGCACCGTAGATATGTGGATTTGCTAATCCCTTGCCGTATTCATTGCTCTTGACATACTCTTCTAGATCATCACTCGAGTTGTAGAAGAGGACACTCTCACGGAAGGATGGAATCTGCAGCGAGTCGGACGAGTTCAGTACATCGATACGAGGGTACCAAGCGTCCATCGTAGCGAGAAAGTAGTTTCTCGTGAAGGCGTTGTCTGGTACGATGGCGAGCTTGTAGGGAGCAACTTTGTCGGCACACTCGGTGGGCACGCGGAACTCAGACGATGTGTCGATGTCGACTAGTCCTCCCACAAGCACACCTGTAAAGCAGGCTGTGTAGTCTGAGGCGGAAAGCTCGTTGATTCGGATAGCGCTGTTCATAGACTGGACCCCCATGCCGAGGATCAAGCCTGTCACTGACGTCTCGTATTGCACGAACTTGGGGAGGGAGACTTCATCAAGCCACTCATTAGTGCCTCCTGTCGCTTGGAAGAGGTTGTACGAGGTGCCGACAGAGTCATCCCCAGTGGAGCTTTCCGTGTCGCTCCACCCAGCAGGGACATCGACATCCGTCGAGAGCAGCTTGAGCAGACCGAGGGTGACAACGAAGAGCATCGGGACCGTCAGCTCGAGCATCGTGGCTGTGATATTACGCTTCTTGAGCATCCAATTCTTCCAGAGCAGCGTCCGCACGAACATGAGCGTCGAGCGCCGCCCCGCTAGCTCCCGACGAGCAGAGTTCATCTCCTTGGAGAACTCCATCCAGCGACTCTGTCGTAGGTAGAAGAGGCAGGTGACAAAGTTACGAGCGAAGGTGGTGGTTTGACAGCAAATTCAGGAGTGAGGAAGAACTCACTACCGCTGTGCTGCTAAAGCTATCATTGGTTGTGTTAGTGTTAGTTTACCGTAGCATTTGCGCGAACACTCAATCCAACACGTGACCCGGGGTCACGTGTCGCTATGAGTATGAGTACTCGTTCAATCAGTAAAACTTGGTCTACAGTGGTCTCTTTATTGATTTAGAGGGAGCGTCAACATGATTATCGAGATGCTGTTTCCAGATGCGCGATTGTGGCTCGCGAGTGAAGCCGTGATCTTGTTGTCAGCTCGATAAGTCACCAAGCGAAACTCCTAGCGTTTTAGTCGGATGGTAGGAGAAATGCTCTCACGACAAGCCACAAACTGGGAGTAATCCCCTAGCATACACTCACGATCCATCGCTGCTTCTGCCATCATCAGGTAAACAACCCGAAAGATTGTGGTCATACGAGCCGTTTGAGCAATAGATTTCACATGTCTCCCTCTCTGTCTCCATACGATTACTGATCAGCACAAGTGGTGACTACCGGTATCACATATCACAGGTAGCGAATACGCAAACCGAGAGCTTTGGATCATCGCAGCATCCTTGTAGGAACCACGGCTTGGAGAAGGTGGAGGTAGCTGGCGGAATCACCCTGGCTTAGTGGGTTGCGAGGCTGGCACAGAGAGAGGTCCTGCAGCCACATCTGTGTGTGTGTGTGTGTGTGTGTTTTTTTTTTTTTTTTTTTTTTTTTTTTTTTTTGTTTTTTTTTTCCCTCTAATGCCGCATCAAGGCTTGGAACAGCCCACTATCAATAACTACCATCATCTCTTTGGCTGCGTACTCAGACCGCCACTTGATGATACCCGTAGCAGCGCATGCCCCTTTTACTTCCCAGCTTTGCAACGCATGCGCACACCTAAGTTCCCGATGATTACTCCTTTTGCCGACCGCCAAGTCCAAGAATCTCTCCATCAGGCATTCATTCCACGTCGGCAGCTCGTTGCAACTCTGATTGAAAGGCGGCTAAATATATATGTACCCCTTCAACACCGTGACGCCTAAACGCTAAGACGCCCCTCCTCGAGATTTGCGTTGTGCGCCGAACATTGGCACCGTGTGCGCCGAGCGATCTTGCAGGCGCGAAGCGCCGAGCATCGCGAGCGACTGTGAGCGGGTCAGTCGTGGAGGAGGCGGCGGTCGCTCAGTTGAAACCCTTAGCGCTGACTATGGAGGACAGCAACAATGTGGACCAATGTCGCCGTAATACACGCTAAGCGTATGGTATGCAGGCGATGATGATCCTTTGCATTTTGCACCACCTGCATTGTCAACATCTTCACCGGAACTGAGCAGTCGCCGCCTCTGTGGAGGCCTGCCGCATGCAACTACCTCACCCAACATGGACTTGCAGAATGAACTTGGTCAAGGACACTCGACCAAATACAAAGACCGTTGGAGCGCCGCCTCACTTCAACACCTACGAAACTTGCGTGAGATCCGAGAAGGTCCTTCGTAGCGCCGCCCGGCGGCTCTCAACGCCCTGTCAATCTTCCTTGAGTCGCGAATTTGCAAGATGAAGTCCACGCGTCCGCATTTCCCGGCTCACGACGCGAGGCCACGCAGCTACTTCAAGCAGCCGGATTCTTCCGACGACGGCGACGACGGTGATGATGAAGACGAGCAGGAGCGGCTCTTCGACCTTCCAGCTTGCAGTCTCGGCGACACCTTGCCTGTGAGCCTCGCCGACCCTCTTTTCCACGGCTTCGGGTTTCCTTGCGCTGTATTTCAGTGCAAGGAATCCCGAAGCAGCTGGTCGTGCCACTGTTACAACAGTGACCAAGGCGGAATCCTCCCGAACCATCACAGCGCCGTTGATTCAGTTGGAGACCGTGAGGAGCGCGGACTCAAGATGGAAGATGGCACACAAAAGCAGGCGATGGGTGTTCAGCCCTGGCGTCAGCAAGTGAAGATGGAGACGACGAAGACGAAGACGGCAAAGGCGAAGGAGCATTCCGTGAGTGGAAAGATCCACCGGCATTCGCAGGCAGGTGCTGGTGGAGTTGCTTGCCATACCACGTCCCGGAACGCGTGCCCATAACCACTGGTACGGGATACCTCATGAGCACTAAGGTCCTCACACTTACTACCCCGGTAGGCCTACGCTAAATGTAGTCTTTCACGGCGAGGCGCCAGACTTGAGTCTGCTCGACCGCTTAGTCCGGGGGAAAGTTGGCCGCGCATGTCGACCGAAGTTATGAAGACGCGCTCTCGACAGTGCTCTCTTGCTGGAGTCGTCAAGGTGAACGTCGCGCGAGTTGGTAGGTTTTCGCTAACGCACGACTTTCGCTCATCGACACAGCGCTCGAGCGTGGCTGAGTAGCAGCAGACAGACGAAGCTTGGTTTTCGCAAGCGTCCGATAGAGCCACCGCTCGTGTCCCTGTGAAGATCTTGTGCGTGGACGCGTAGCTGAAACCGAGGCACGGTGCTTGGTTTTCGCGAACATCTGGGTCCAATTTAGGCGTGGGTCTGCTCTTGATCACGAGAGGAAGTGTCTTCGCCTTAGGCCTCTGAGCGCGGTGGGTCCTCAAGCGTGTGGCCCTGGGCCATGAACCGCGGAGAGCAGCCAAAATCGCCAACTGAGGGGAGGAAGGTATTCTCTCAGCGGTATTCTCAAAGTGTTTAGCTGAAGTCTGAATACCAATATTCAGAACATGAAGGTGAAGCATCCGGATTATCCAGGGTTGCACCGGAAGCAGTCTCGAGAGCCAAGCAAAAAAAAAAAAGAAAAGGCGAACCAGTGAGCAGCACAAGTGCACCGCACTCCCGGCAGATTCTCAGTGCCAAAACGTACAGGGCGTGGTTGGTGACCGGACGGTGGATGGAGGGTCGTCGGTCCGTTCAGTTGGCGGTTCTGTCACCGTGAAGAGTGGCAATGGCTTGCCGACGAGCGGCTCGATGTTGATCTCGACACATGGCGCTGTGCACAGCATCAGTAGTAGCAGCGGCACCACGAATGTGATGAGTAGCGACTCTGGAGTGTCGAGCGGGTCGGTGCGGGTTGGAAGCGGATCGTTGACGACGTCTGTTGCCGGCAAAATCAAGGTCGCGGGCTGATCTTCCGTGAGAGCATCTTGAGCGGTGCGAGCAAGTCGACCTTAAGCATCGCAGTGAGCGTGGGTTCAAGTTCTGCGGCGCGTGCCGTGGAGAGTGGAGTCGTTCAATCTTGTCGGGTGCGTTCACGACTGACTTCTGGCGGTGTGGTGAGCGTGTCTGGCGGCTCTGGCGGCCTGTCTGGAGGAAACATGACTTTCTCTGGCGGGGCGAGCAGCTCAGCGTCTGTCGGCATTGGTGGGTCTTTGTCGGTGTCCAGCAGTGCTGGATTGGTCGGCGAAGTGAGTGTGTCGGGCGGTGCAAGCTCTTCGACTGCTGGCGCCACGATGCATGTGTCAATTGGCGCGAGCTCGACGACGAGCGGCAGTGTGTTCGTGTCAAGCGCGACTGGCGCGAGCTCCTGGGTGGTGACGCTGTCTAGTGGGTCAGTGAGAACCATCTCTGCCGGCGGCATTGTCGTGTCGGTGGGATCGTCCGCTGCGGACGGTAGTTGCATGGCTGTGTCTGCCGGCTCGAGCTCAATGGGAGCTGCCGGAGAAGTCTTGATCTCTGGCGGCGCGAGTTCTGCAAGCATGACTTCGACGAGCTCAGTGACCAGTGACGTGTTACATTCTATTGCTGGGTGCCATGAGGTCTGTGTCACCTCAACGTCAGGGGATAGCCTGCAGTAGCTTTGATGAAGCACGATGGTGGCGATTGGAGCTAGCAGAATGGGTAGCTATGAGTCGTCATCTGTGGCGGCGTGTTGCAAAAGTGGTAGAAACGGTGACTAGATCCACCGACAGTGGCAGGCGTGGAGCATCCGGTTGCATGTGCATCCTGAACAGCATCGCAGCGACAAGTTGGATCAGCATTGTCACGAGTACTGGCTTTGAGTGTAGCGCGGAGGCATTGTGTTTGTGACAATTGGAAGTAGCCACAGATCGATGGGAGGTGTGATACCAACCACCAATATGCCTTCACTCGATCGGACGAGGCTCTTCTGCGATCGATTTCGCTGATCGAGACTGTGGCAAATCCTTCTGACTCTTCTCATTGTGCGTCAGCAAGCACAGATGCGACGTATTCCTGAATCTTGCTGTTCGCTCAAGCAGCGACTTATGGGAGGCTGATGTGCGCTTTCGGCGTGTCAGTTGCTGCAACAAGTCTGGTATGGAGGTGCCTGCACGCTGATGGCACCCGAGCCTCCTGGGACTGGACATTGATTGGCTACTATCGAGAAATGCAACCGGGTCGAGATGGCTCACAACTTTTTCATGCTCACCAATTCGGACAGGTTAGTGATCTTGCAGCAAGATATCATGGGCAACCAGAATCAATCGGGGTCATGCAGGAGTTCAAGCTCCTGTAGTTGTCACTTCGAGATTCAACGCGAAGGTCGATGGCGGGTGGATGGGAGCAACACTAGTACCTTTTCAAAGCACTATAGGTGGTGGCGGCACGAAGAGGATGTCGCGATTGATACACTATGTATGCATGATGGCCGTGGGTCGGAACTGCACTAGCACTCACGATCCGACGCCGTCAAAACTATTGTCTGCAAGACAACCTCCACGTCATTTGAATGCAACGGGTGTTATTACACAAGACCTACAGAGTCTACAGTGCGGTCTCAAATCACGTACGCCCCATCGAGTGGCGCCGCCGAGAAGGAATCGTCCTCTTTGTCCCCTTTGTAGACGCCGCGGATGGCGCCCTGCTCCTCCTGCTGCTGACTCGCAAACCCATTGAAGATCTGCTCCAACGTCGTTTGGGATACACTGTACTCGCGGATTTCGAGCGTCTTCTTCGCCTCCTCGATCAGCGCAAACACCTTCGACAGTTTCAAGTCTCCAGTCGAGCCACGAAGCTTGAAGCGGCAAAAGTCGTTCTGACGCTCCATCACAGTCGCGCCTTGGTGTCCGAAAGCATTCACCAGGTGTGCGTGGAGTGCATCAAAACGAGTCTCCTCGATACACCAGGAACAGAAAGCCTCGGCACGAATGAAGCCATCGCGTTCGATGGCAGCAGCCAAGCTGTAGCCGGTAGGATGTGAAGCCACCACACGATCAGCAAGATCGCGATTGCCGAACGCCGCGCACTTGTCCGCAAGATCAACAGGCGTAACAACACCATCATGGACTCCAAATACCTCTTGCACTAGGTACTCAAGCTCTTCCGCTGTAGGCATGTTCAGCTTCACGTCGAATACGAGACCATCACCGAAACGAGACTTGAGGTGCTGCACACTCCCCAAGCACCGCATACGACCACCAACCATGATACCCACTCGAGAACACAGAGCCTCCGCCTCCTCCATACTGTGCGTCGTCAACACGATAGTAGACGACTTGCCGCGCGTCGAGATCCCCGCAATCACATCCCACATGAAGCGGCGAGACACAGGGTCCATACCCGTCGACGGCTCGTCCAAGAAGATGATGCGAGGAGTGCCGATCATGGCAATGGCGACCGACAGCTTGCGTTTGTTACCGCCACTCAGACTGCCAGCGAGCTTGTTCTCAAAGTCGGCGAGGTTCATCTGCTCGATCTTCTCGCTCACCACTTGCTCCAGCTCGGTGCCGCTCAGACCCTTGATCGACCCGAACAGCTCCAGGTGTTCACGCACTGTGAGGAGATCGAAGAGAGCGTCGAACTGTGGACAGTATCCGATCTGTCGTCGAACCTCGATCTGTTGCGTCATGATGTCGTATCCTGCGAGTGTGGCTTGACCGTAGGTGGGTAGTTCGTCTCCAGTGAGCATCTTCATGGTGGTGGTTTTTCCGGCGCCGTTGATTCCGAGGAATCCGAAGCATTCTCCTTGCTTCAGACCAAAAGAGAGGTCACGCACAGCGATCTTGCCACCGGGGTAGACCTTTCGGAGGTTCTTGAGCTTGACAAAGTCGTTGTCAGCATCACCACGAGTGACTCGTTCGGCTTCGATGATCACATCCTGGTCTAGTTCGACTTGTTCGGTGTCGCCATCATCGTGTTGGACCATAGCATTCTTGAACTTTGGGATGGTCATGGCGTAGTCGATGCCGACGGCAAGGGCAAAGTAGCCAATTGCCGTCAGAGCTAGGTACAGAAGCTCAAATCCCATCAGGTCGCCGCTGAATGGACTAGGATTCTCTTCTTTGCTGTTTAAAACCACATCGAGCTCGTTCATAACGAGAGCAAGCAGTCCGTTCCCGAGGCTAAAGAGTGGAGAGAGTCTCCAAATAAACTTCATCACTGTGTTGATATCCTCCGTCGAGTCGCTGATGATATCGAAGACGAAAGACACAATCATCAGCACCACGCCGATCACGAAGCTAATCATGATCGTGTACGTCTGGGCAGATGCATGATCTTTGAACAGGTAGGAGAGGCAGTACGTGAACGGACAAATCGCAAAGCCGTACAAGACGAGAAGCAAAATGACAGCTGGGAATGTCTCGGAAGTACAACCCGTGCAGTCGGAAGAACCCGTCATCGCTGAAATGTCAAAAGCCTGGATGAGTACAAGCGCAGCCACGCACGGAGTTATGTACATGATGAGGTCCCAAATGTAGTTGGAGAGCCAAAAAGCGCCAAGTGACACACCCGACACGAGCTGCTGATGCTTCGAGTTGTGCGTTGACTGCTTCTCTTTGACCAAAAAGACAACAATCGATGCCGGGTAAAATGTGAACGCAATAGCAATCAACTGGCACGAAGCAAGTGCTAAAATCGAGGTGAAAACGGCCTTAGATGTTGCCGACAGTGGAAGCGGGTAGTTGTTCACCGTCAAGCTTGGTAACGAAGACCCTTCACTACTTCCATTCGAAGCAAAGAAGCGATAGATCGCCTGGTCGATCAGAACCTTGAATACCGCCGAAGCATGCGCAGCCGTCGTGTTCGTAAACACATTGTAGCCCAACACATTCGTCTCACTGTCGCCGTAGACTAAGTATGCACCGTATTGACCTTCCACGATAGCAGTATCGACACCATAGCCACGGTTGTACATCTCTTGTCCCAAAGCGAGACCGAATCCTGTTTCTCCCGTCGTGTTGATTGTTGGATCGGTGTACTTGATATCGAACACGGTTGGGGAAGAGGTCGAGTAAGCAGGGTTACTGAGTTCGAGTGTTTCAAGTGCAGCGCCGGTGAAATATGATGAGTCCATCACGTTTGAGCACCAGTTTCCTGAGTCAGCTTGGCAGAAGAATGGAGTTGGGGTTGAATTTCTGGCGTAGTCATTCGTCGAAAGAACCATAGATGGATCGTCATTCGACCTGCTACTGCTCTTCATCAAAGCCAAGCCAGCAGTCATGAGGATAATTGGCATCACAGTACTGTAAACGATCATTTTCGTGTCTCGTCGTGCATACCGGAACCGCTTCAGAAGCAATGCCTTCAAGTGGAGAGAAAAGGAAGGTGCCATATTCAACGATAGTCCAGTTTCACTGTTTCCAAGAGTCGACGTCTCCGTTCCGTCAGTACGCGCTGCCTTCGTCAATGTGTGCTGGTTGCCCTCGTCATCCATCTCCGCCACCTTGATGAACACCTCCTCCAAAGTCGTCACAGACACACCATACGACAACAAACCCATCTTCCCCATCTCAGCATCCATGCGAGCAAACATACCCGCGAACTGCGATGAACTGTCGATTGGCAACTGGAACGCAATCTCACTCCCCACATTACTCAGCACCTGTGCCGATGGCACAAATGAAGACACGAAGGAAATCACATTCGAGTCCACACACTTGGCGTCGTCCTTCACCACCGTCAAATTGTACCCAGCACCGAACCGGTTCTTCAAGAACAACGACGAACCAGCACACCGAACCTCGCCTTCCGCCATGATGGCAATTCGGTCACCCAGAATATCCGCCTCGTCCATGAAGTGCGTCGTCAACACCATCACACGGTCGTTGCGGTTGTTCAACAGGATCTCCCACGTGCTGCGACGACTGTATGGGTCCATACCGGATGTGGGTTCGTCCAGGAACACGAGCGAGCTGTCACCGAGGAGAGAGATGGCGACCGACAGCTTGCGCTTCATACCACCCGAGAGCTCACCCGACTTGACGTGTCTCTTTTCGGTGAGTCCAACTTCGCGGATCTGCGTATCGACGATTGTCTGCAGTTCCGCATCACGGTATCCCTTGATGCGACCAAAGATGATGAGATGTTCCTCGACCGTCAATTCCGGGAACAGTACATCATGTTGGAAACAGATGCCGAGCGACTGCCGGATCTCGTCCATGTCGTCTGTGAGTGTGAGTCCGTTGAAGGTGGCATTTCCGCTAGTGGGAGCTGTCATACCGGTGAGCATGGAGATGAGCGTGGTCTTTCCTGCACCGTTGTGACCGAGCAAGCACGTGATCTGGTTCTTGTACATACTGAGAGTAACTCCCTTGACGGCAACCTTCTCACCGCCTGGGACGGAGAACACCTTTCGGATGTGTTTGACTGCGAGTGCTTCACCTGTTACATCCTGGTGACGAAGGTCAGCATTAACAGCTTCAAAGTTCGGGTTGACATCGAGCGCCACGTCGTGTAGGAGTGGATCATCAGCGTTCGGTACTGGCTGTAATCCTTGTCGGCGACCACGCCAGTATGATGGAGAGACGGGGAAGTACCACTTGAGTGTCGTGCCGTATTCTTTGGGCATGACCTTCTCGAAATACAGTCCGAGAAGAGTGTACAGCACAGAGTCGACAATGAACATCAGCAGTGCCGTTTTCAGCTGGAAGTTGTCGCTGACGATACTTAGGTCTCCGAATCCGATTCCTTGACCTGTTCCCTCTGCAGCGGTAATCACCTGGACACCAAATGAAAGTGCAACCGGTGAAAGCAGGCACGCAACATTCTTGGCAGATTCAGCTGATGTCTCAGAAAACCCGACAGACACAAAGTACATGATAAAGAAGAGCACCATGCCAACGAATGAACCCGTGCGTGACTTGCTGAAGATTGTGCTGATCAGGAACGCGAATGACATCACACTCAGTCCGAAGAGGAAAAAGAAGAGGAAGGTCACTATCGGAGAGCTGTTGGCAAAGAGACCAGCCATGCCAGCAATTGCTTGGAGAATGGCTCCAACAAGCAGAATCACAAAATACGTGATGTACCAGCTGACGATGATCGCCTTCTCTTGCACACCGAGGATCTTCAAGAACTCGCGCATGCGGGATTCTTTCTCTTGGATGAATCCCACCAAGATGCGAGAGACGATAAAGAGGTACGACAGGATGAACACGAGTGCGAACACGGTGTCGATTGTGGTGTAGAACGGAGAGCTGACAAAACTCTCAACAGGGAATGGAGCCGATGTCGCACCGAGGTACGCCTGTGGAGCCTGTCGAAGTGGGGTCAGCAGCAGCTCCTTCGTCTCCTCCGACATTTGGGTGAAAAGACTTGAGATCGAAGTATCTGTTGAATTACTCGCTGACGACTGCGCGATGGTGTTCAATGCATTCTGAAGCATCGCGTCATTTTCCAGCGAGCTCAACAGTCGCTCGTCCACATCAGCGGTTGACTGGGCCGTCGATAATGTGATCTGACAAGTTCCCGTCGTGGTCTGTGAAGACGAATCCCACTCTGGCAAACACGAAACGAAACGCGTGACGAGCGTCTGGAGAGTGTTGAATCCCGTCAGAGCGTACGCAAAGTAGTAGTCCGTTTCCAGCTCCGTCTGGAACTTATCGACAGCACTCGGGTCACCCTTCGTAGAAGGCACACGTCCAACTTTTCGAAATGCTGTTGAGTTCAGTCGGATGGAGTACTCCATTGATACAGTCGTTCCAATCTCATCGCTGCTCGGGTACGTATCGAACACGATCGCACCGTAAATGTGTGGATTCGCAACTCCCTTGCCGTATTCATTGCTCTTGACATACTCTTCTAGAGCATCACTCGAGTCGTAGAAGAGAACACTCTCGCGGAATGACGGAATCTGCAGCGAGTCGGACGAGTTCAGTACGTCGATGCGAGGGTACCAAGTGTCCATCGTAGCGAGAAAGTAATTTCTCGTGAAGGCGTTATCTGGTACGATGGCGAGCTTGTAGGGAGCAACTTTGTCGGCACACTCGGTGGGCACGCGGAACTCAGACGATGTGTCGATGTCGACTAGTCCTCCCACAAGCACACCCGTAAAGCAAGCATTGTAGTCTGAAGCGGAAAGCTCGTTGATACGGATGGCATCGTTCATAGACTGGACCCCCATGCCGAGGATCAAGCCTGTCACTGACGTCTCATATTGCACGAACTTGGGGAGGGAGACTTCATCAAGCCACTCATTAGTGGCTCCTGTCGCTTGGAAAAGGTTGTAGGATGTCCCGATGGAGTCGTCCCCAGTGGAACTGTCCGTGTCGCTCCACCCAGCAGGAACGTCGACATCCGTCGAGAGCAGCTTGAGCAGATTGAGGACAACAACGAAGAGCATCGGGACCGTCAGCTCGAGCATCGTGGCTGTGATATTACGCTTCTTGAGCATCAAATTCTTCCAGAGCAGTGTCTGCACGAACATGAGCGTCGAGCGCCGCCCCGCAAGCTCCCGACGAGCAGAGTTCATCTCCTTGGAGAACTCCATCCAGCGACTCTGTCGAAGGTAGAAGAGGCAGGTAGTTGGTCGAAGTTGCAAGCGAAGGTGGTGGTTTGACAGCAAATTCAGGAGTGAGGAGGAAGGTGATACCACCGCTGCTCGTCCTAGTGATAGCGCCGTAGCGTGACACTTTGTTCAACATGAACAAGGTGATTAGTGATTACGACCCGTTCAATCAGTAAAACTTGGTCTACAGTGCACTCTTTATTGATTTAGATGAGGCGTCAACACGCTCTCGCCTGATTGTCGAGATGGCAAAGCGTGCTGTTTCTGGATTTCCGTGGGGAAGATGCGCGATTTGTCTTCGCACTCGCTAGTGGCTCGCGAGCGGGGCTGTGATCATCAACATCAGGATCGTAATCTCTTGCCAGCCGATAGCACGCACGCGTAGTTCACTCTCATGCTCCGCAACCTCGCCCATCACCGATCAAACAAACGATCGGATCACCAAAAGAATAGATAACCTCCACGTACGAAAAGCCTGGACACTTCGTTGCCTGAAACCGAGAACTTTGCGAAGGGAGGTTGCTCCTCCAATTCAGACGTTCTCAGCATCCTAGCAGCATCCTCGCAGGAGCTGCGACTCGAACGTCGCGCGTGGACTTGGTTGTTTGGGGGGTATTTGGAGAGGCTGGAGTTCGCTGGCTGAATCAGCATTAGCATTGCGAAACTGTCACAGAGGTCTGACAACTTCGGCGGGATCGCGTTGGTATAGAAGCGATGAAGCTGACCGACGACCGATGCTTGACTTGCCGCTTAGTCTAAGACTCGAGTTTTTCAATAAGCCAGGCCTCATCGAACCTCTGCAACTCATCGCTGCTCGGCTTGAAAGGCGGCTAAAACTGACATCACCTGCTTCAATATCTCTGCTGTTGGAAGGCGTGTTCGTGTGGTCCTCATTGTCAAAGGAGCAGCACTTCATCGACGCATACTCAAACAGCAAGGATACAACTCGAGCAGCTCGACTGCAACGTCTTGGATCTGCCGTTCGTAGTGAACGGGTGGTGATGGACTTTTCCCGTAGCGCTGCCAGCCACAACCTCCCCCATCATCGTGCAAATGCAAGGCAAAGTGAACGCTGGCAACACGTCGAAGGGCGCTTGGAACAAGCTTGCCTTTGGCCAAGGTCAAAGCACGTATTGCTGCAAGCAGCATGCTACGCCACGGATTCATGAGACGATGGCAGCGTCTGCAGCGATCAAGCCGTAAACGGTGTCCTCGATGAAACCCACAGTGTCGTGACCACCAGGTTCACGGTGGCGCCGATCGGCCCTGAGACGTCAAAGACTGCATGAGCGGCATGTAGGCCAGCGTGAATGGCTTGGCCGCGTGTAAATGCGTCTCCTTGGGTCCGAGAGCATCGCCCGTGTCCTCGTCCAACGCATCGCTCCCCTTGTGAATTTCCACCCATTTCGCCGATTTTATCCTTTTGATTTGATAGGCATCAGCGCAGCCATGGCGCCATCGGCCGCCGACGAAGTGCTGCGCTTCTGGCTGGGCGGCGACGCGCGCGAGAGCCTGCGGGCGCTGTGGTTCGCGCCCGAGGGCTCGGAGCGCCAGCGCGCGGTCGACCGAGAGGTGCGCGCGCGATTCGGCGCGCTGCTGGCGCAGGCGGAGCGCCGCGAGCTGGACGACTGGCGAGCGGCGCGCGAGTCGCTCGTGGCGCTCATCCTGCTGCTGGACCAGTTCTCTCGCCACGTGCACCGCGCCGAGGGGCCGCGAGGAGGCCGAGGACGAGGCCCGCGCTCGCAGACGCAGGGAGAACGACGCGTACGCGTTCGAGCTGGCGAGCGAGCTGGTCGACAGGCGCTGGCACGAGCAGCTCTCGGCGCCAGAGTTCGTGTTCGCCATGATGCCGATCCGCCACTCGCCCACGGCCGCGGGACTGCAGCAGCTGCTTGAGATGGTCGACGCCAAGCAGCAGCAGCTCCGGCAGCACGCAGACGTGCTCGACAGGTTCCGCCGCACCACCACCAACCGACTCATGCACCTCCGCGGAGACGAGCAGGCACCCAGCGCTCAAGTCGGAGAGGCAGGCGTGGCCGCTGCAACTATCACGGACGACGACATCCTCGAGCGTGCCTTCATGGTCACGGACGAGGCCGACATGCCGCGCAACAGGCTCTACCGCGCGATGCACGACTTCCTGGTCGCGATGCGGGCGAGCGAACACCCGAATCGTTGCGGTCTCACTCTCAGGGTGGCGTCGACTCCATGGTCGTCGCCTACCTTACTGCACAAGCTGCGCCCGTTGCACGGCAACTTTGGCATCGTCGCCGTGCATATCGACTACGGCAATCGCGACGAGAGCGCGGCTGAATGCGACTACGTCAAGCGCTGGTGCGCTCGCTTTGACATCGTCTTCCACGCTCGACGCATCGACGAGGTCAAGCGAGCATCCACCAAGCGCGACGACTACGAGAAGATATCGCGAGAGATCCGATACGATACCTACGCGCGCATCATGAAGGAGTACGAGGCCCCCGGCATGTGCTTCGGCCACCACCGAGGCGACGTGCAAGAAAATGTCATCTCCAACATGATGAAGGGACTGAGTCTCCTCAACCTGAACGGAATGAGCGCGTCCAGTGTCGTGAACGGCGTTCGCATCTGGCGACCACTGCTCGACTTTGACAAGGACGCCATCTTCGAGTTTGCGCATCGATACGGCGTACCCTACTTCAAGGACACGACGCCCAAGTGGAGCACGCGCGGCAAGCTACGCAACCAGCTCGTGCCGCTGCTTCGGGACATGTACGGCGACGGGTTCCTCAACAATCTGTCGACGCTCGGCGCCGAGTCGAACCAGTGCAGCGAGCTGATCGAGAGCAACATCATGGCGCCAATCATGGCGAGTGTGCGCACGAGCGAGGTTGCTGTGTGGCTGGATTTGTCTCTGCTGGAGCCGCAGCCGTTTTTCGTGTGGAAGGAGGTCTTCCGCTCCGTGTGCCACAACATCATGGGCAACAGCATGGTGCGCGAGAAGCCGATCCGCGAGCTCATGGCCAAGCTGGCGCGCTTCTCGGGGGAGAGCTGGCTCGTGGGTGACGCTCAAGAAAGGGAACCGGTCGTACCTGACGCACGACCGGCAGCTCATCATCTTCCGCGACCGGTTCTTCCCCGTGCGAGCCCCCAAGCACGCCGCTCCCCAGTCGATCCTCGAGCCTGGCGAGACGTACGAGTTCGGCCCATGGACCGTCACGACGGAGCTTTTGCCGGAAGACCACGAGACCGTGAAGCTGCTGCGGCAGCGCGCTCCGTTCCAGCTGTGGGACCTCGTGCTCGGCAACGGCCTCGAGTACGTGTTCCCGAACGCGCCGGGCCTCGTGGTGGACTGCAACTCGCGTCTCCCCGTGCTGCGCGCGCTGGAGAAGGTCGTCACGGACGAGATGCCGCTCGTGGCGGCCGTCGGCGCCTTTGACGCGCATGACGAGCGCGCATCATGGGTACACGTGACGCTTGAGTATGCAAACTGACAGGTAGTACGTCATTAAAGAGTTCAATGAAGTCACTAGATCGGATATAGCAGGAGGAGGTCCTGTATGCCATGCGCAAAAATCTATTTGATGAAGGTGTATAAATTCCAAGAGTGTATCCGGATTCCCGAATTCATCCAATTTCATCCAATGGGATCGCCTCAATCCTAGCTGGTGGCTGGCCGCTGGGCATTTTCGCTGGCGAGGCGCTTCCAGGCGGCAGTTAGCAGCTCGACGACCGGCAGCAAGCGATGGCGGAGCTCACCCCGGAGGCCTCGCGGCTCTACCGCGTGCGCAAGACGACTGTCAAGATGCTGCACAACCGGTGGGTGGCGCTCGCGCGCTCGCGGGCTCCTGGCGCGCTCTGTGGCGCGCGTTTCGGCCTAGGGACTGACGCGCTCGTCCGTTTGTGCCAGCGGCTACATTGTGAGCGAGAACGAGCTCGTCATGACGCCCGAGTCCTTCCAGCAGCAGGTGCGCGCCGTGGAGGACGCATGTGGTCGACTGTAGGGGGCCTGCGGCTGACTGGGAGCGCGCAGTTCGGCGACAACCCGACGAGAGAGATGATGACCATCCTCGTGGAGAAGATTGACGACCCGAGCGATAATTTATTCGTCTTCTTCCCGGAGGACACCAAGGTCGGCGTCAAGCCCATCCGCAAGTGAGTGGCGCCATTGTATCCCCTCGCGAGCGCGAGATCTCTGACTCACGGGATTTACTTTCGACGATCCAGCTACTGCAACCGCATGAAGGACGAGAACGTGACCAAGGCCATCCTCGTGGTGCAGGAGGGCATCACGCCCTTCGCGCGACAGGCGCTCAACGAGATGGCCCCGCGATACAAGATCGAGCACTTCAAAGAGACGGAGCTGCTCGTCGACATCACGGAGCACACGCTCGTGCCAGTGCACCGCGTGCTCACACGTGAGGAGAAGGCCGCGCTGCTCAAGCGTTACCGTATCAAGGACTCGCAGCTGCCGCGCATGCAGGTCACCGACCCCATCGCGCGCTACTACGGCATGACGCGCGGACAGGTCGTCAAGATTATCCGCCCTAGTGAGACCGCCGGTCGGTACGTGACCTACCGCGCCGTCATGTAAAGCATAACGAGGCATCAAAAGACGAAACCGAAGCTACCTGCCTGGCGATATTGTCCAGTTCGCAACGGAGCCGGCAGTATCAGTGAGATGAGGAGCTAGTGGAACTGAGGTAATAGATCCTGCTGCGTGTGTGTGACGATCGTGTTTTGGACCGTGGAATCAGTCGCTTTCGAACAGGTCTTCTTCGTAGTCGTCAGTTTTGGCCGCTTTTGTTGTTGTCTTGCGGCTACTTGGACCTCCAATCGATTTCGCACTCCGAATGAAGCGGCTCGGCACTCGCGATTCTTCATCGCCGTCGTCGTAAATGATGTCGTATGTGTCGTCTGTGAACACTCGCGCAATTTTACCTGGGAAAAACGTCTCGCCCCCGTGAAATCGCGCTTCGATGCGATCGCCCTTGTCAAACTCAGGCTCGAAGTCGTCGTACTTGTCGCTTTCTTCATCTTTCTTTGCAGAAGTCGATTTCTTTGTAACTCGTGCCGCTTCTTCCTCACTATCACTAGAGCTGCGTCTCTTTGGCTTTCGCTCGTCGTCGTCGTCGTCGCTTTGGTTCTTTCCTGGCTTTTCACCGCTGTCAAGATGCTCATTGCGCTCGTCTTCGCCATAGTCGTCATCGTCATCGAGCGAAAGCAGCTCAGGCGCGATCTTTTTCAGTACTTTGGAGCCGCCACGAAGCTGAATATCGTATGAGCCATCGGTTCGCGCCAAACAAACTGTGCCACGCAGGTACTCAGTTCGCTGGCGCACAGTCACCTTAGCCCCTACACCGTAGTAAGCGTTTTGTTTCCGTCGTGCAACGCGAAGAAGGCTCATTGGCACCCGAAGGATCGTCTCGCACTCACCAAATTCGTCCACCAGAACGTCAAAAGTCCATCTGTTCGACACTTGACAATTTTTCCTCGACGAAGTGCGTTCCCTGGCTTTAAACCTCGTTTGCAAGGAACCAAAACTGCTAATCCACGCTTCCATTGCGACTGCTGTTGAGTAAAAACACTCGGAGCGAGCTGAAGCGAAGCGAGGTCGACGTTCTTGACTCGCTTACCACTGTCGTAGAGAATGTCAGCAACAAAATAGTCGCGGTATACACGGATGACAGAGCCAATAGCTCCGGTTGACTTGTGCCGCACTCGATCTCCCTCTCGGAAGCCGCTTTGTCTTGTAAATCCTAGTTCCGATTCATCAGATGAATTTCTTGTTGCTGAACTCCTTGTGCTTCGAGTACTGTCTGAACTGGTGCTACTGCCACGCCGGCGGTGTCGTCGTCGACCACCATGGCGTGAAGATGATCGAGGGCGACGACGATTGCGGCGAGCCCTTCTCTGGTGACTACGTCCTGAGCTTGTGCTATCTGTGTCCTCGCTGTTACTGCTATTATCTCTATGGTGGCGGCGGCGATCACGACGAGCGCTTCTACGATTGTTTGTGCTTGAGTCGGATGAATTGCCTTTGGATTCATCGTCACGGTCTCGAAGCCTTGAACGATGCTGAAGAGAGCGCTTTGTTTCGTGTGACCAGGAGGGTCGCCGACTCAACTGAACTTTATCGAGCTTCACTGCATGCGCCTTAGATTTGGTCTTCTCTAGCAACTGCTTGTCGTACTCTTGCCATTTACTCGATCGAGAGTATTTATCTTTGTGAACATCGTCGATGCACTTCTGCGGATTTTTGCTTGTACTGGTTTCAAACTTCCAATCCTCAGATCTACCTCGAGGCTTACTTTGAACGCGCTGCTCGGTATCCAGGTGAACAACGACACGGTAAAAATCTCGACGTGTAAGAGGGTGGCGGAGATCAAAGTCATGCGCTCTTAAAAAGCGAAGGATTTGCTCACGAGATAGCGCAGCGCCAAGCTCTAATATTGCCTGTGCTGCATCTACTACACTCACGGTTCGGTTATCTGGTGCACTGGTTTCATTGTCATAGTCCTTGGATTCTTCTGGATAATGGTCGCACCCAGCTGCTCTACCGCGCGCAAATCGCTCGAACACTTGAGCCGCTTCCCGCTCGCGATGCTCCTTGGCCGACTCGGCTGCTGATTCTTCGTCACTCTCAGCACATTTTTCATCTCGTTCAATTTGTGTACGATTGACTTGACTCAGATGCTCATGCTGACGCTTGCGAATCTCAGCTAACCGCTGCCTATGGCTCTCAACATGCTGTCGTCGCAAATCCTGGATCTCAACATTCTGTGGGCAAAGACGGACATGCCCTTGTTGCTGAAGGTGAACTATTCGGCTGCGATGTGCAAGCGCGTCATTGCGTAGAGCCATCTTCATTTCTTTGGTGATTTTAGTCTTTTCCATGTTAGCAGCGTTGATATTAAAGTGAAACACCCAAGGACAAAATCAGCGAAGGATAGGATAAGTGAGTCAGAGTCTGCGCTGGAGCTACTGGCATTGCATTTGAAGTAGTTCTCGACCCAGTCGTCAACGCTCTGAGGAGAAGAATCAGGAAAGAGTGCTTTGATTGATCGACCAAGAACAGAACGTGGCTTTAGATGTGTAGAACTCAGTGGCTCACTTGCTTCAAACAGTGCCTGCAACTTTTTGATGTCGATCTTGGTAAGCTGCAAGTATCGAACAACAAACTCGGAGAAGCTCAGTCGCGCATTGCCATCTGCGTCAACTGACTCGAACCACTCTTGCGCTTTCTTGGTTGCGACGCTGTCCTCGTGTCCAAGTGACTTGAATAGTTGCATGAGCTCCTGTGCATCAATGTCGCCGCTTCGATCGGAGTCTACTTTGTCAAATGAGCCCCGAAGCGAAGTTAGATCAATGATTGGTAGTTTCCACTTTTGGTTCGCTCCATCTTCTTGACTCTCTCTACCGGCAAGTCCAGCTCCACCTCCTTCGGTGGCTGGCTTCATTGCAAGGTTTGAAAATGCAGTTGCAAACATGGGAAAGTTACCTTTCCAGTTTTTGCATCGTCACCAAATAGACTTTCGTTGCGAAAGAGCTGCTCGACAGCTTGCGGGGAGCTAAGCTCACTCCAAGGCTCTTGAGAGCAACTTGAACTTGCGAAAAGTCCAGACACCCATCTTTGTTTGCATCTAATCGGTCAAATGTAGCTTTGAGTCGCGCCACTATTGCAATGCGGTCTCGATCCAGAACCGCGAGGTAGTCTTGCAGCTGACCGTAGTCGATACCATGCAGTAAAAGCTCGCGATCCCGCACACGGTCAATGTGAGCAAGAATTCGTTTACGATGTAGGGGGTGGACAATCCCAAGTAGCAATTGCAGATCAGCGTCTTCCAAATGAGCCAGCACACATCCATCCACTTTGTTACGAAGAAACACGTCACGGTACTGCGGAAGATTGACATCATCCACGATCCATCGAGCCACATTCTCGGTTGTCCAGTCAGCAATGTTCATCGGTGGAGCATTTGTTTCACCTGGTACAGATCTGTGCTTGGCAATAGCGCGAGAGTCTGAAACGGATCCTTTAGAATCGCAATCCGCAACGTTTGATTGCCTTGTAATCTGCATTATATCGCTGTGCCGTGCACCGGGAAATAAATTGAACGACCGAGTTTCTTCGGTCTGTCCCCCAAAGTTCAGCAGGTAAACCGGGAAGTCGCCGAAACTTGCCATATACTCGCGACAGCCGCCACAAGGATACGGTAGAGTTTCATCGCTGCGATCGCTGCAAATTGCAAGGGCCTCCACAACTTCGATTTCGTCAATCGAGTACCCATCCTTGAGGTCCCCACCAGATGTGATCATCTTCAGCAAGGCTGCGTGCTCAGCGCAGACACTGTACTTGTCATTTGAAGTACTCTCAACAGCACATCCTGTCCAGATTCGACCACGAGAAGTCAATACTGCAGCTCCAACGCGAATCGCTAACGAGCGACTGGCTGATTTAGCTGCCTGTTCTGCAGCATCAACGAGGCTCTCAAGCTTTGGTAGGCCGGTTGATGCACAGACTGCTCCCGCCAATCCACTCGCACTGTAATGGAGTTTGTACAGTTCGCGTTGCCTGTCCAACTTTTGTTTTGAGAATTCGGGATTCTCCTCAGTCTTACTCAGTCGCGAATTTCGTGTCGTCGCATAGACACAGCGCTGCAGTCGGCCAAGTGCCGCGTCGTCTTGTCCAGTGCGTAGATGGCTCTGAAGCTCTTCATTTTTTCCGCCACGAGCGCCGTCTGTGGCATTGCTGAGTCGTGACGGTGCCGCTGAATCCGCCTCAAGTGCGAACTGGAATCCTTGCGCAAAGCCGCTTTCTTGCCTCGAGGTCGGCACGTGAGTTGCTGCGCTCTCGCCATCTCCAGCACTCGCTGCACGTCATCCTCTAGCTGATTCTCCATGCCTCTCTCGCTCTCCAGCAG
This sequence comes from Phytopythium helicoides, assembly GCA_024867545.1. NCBI lineage: Eukaryota > Oomycota > Peronosporomycetes > Pythiales > Pythiaceae > Phytopythium > Phytopythium helicoides. The sequence goes on along the minus strand of JANFNE010000019.1, from coordinate 687,053 downwards.
CGAAATCGCACTCCAAGTCGCAAAGCGCATGCCAATCACAGTCCCCAGATGCAAATAGCTCGCGAAACGGATTTGTTATCAGATTCCCCTCGAATAGTGTCGCCGACATTAAATCGTATGGTCACCAAGAGACGAGCAGCTACGCCCACACCATGAGCTCCCGGCAGCAGCAGCAGCAGCAGGCGGAGGCGGCGGCGGCGCTGCAGCGCTACGGCGCGTTCGTGGACGAGGTGCTCAAGCCGCAGCTGCAGCAGACGCTGGCCAAGCGCGACGCGATCGCACGCGAGGCCGCCGAGTACGCCGAGCTGCGCGCGCTGCTGGACGAGCTGCAGACCTCGCACGCCAACGGAGAGCCGCTGCACACGCTCATGGAGATCGGCGAGCAGTTCCGCGTGCGCTCCAAGGTCAAGGACACGCGCATGGTCACGGTCGACATTGGACTCAACTTCCACGTCGAGATGACGGTGCCCGAGGCGCGCGCGTTCGTGGACAAGCACCTGCAGCATTTGGCAGAGTGCGTACCTGCGCGGCTCGCTGAGTTGAGACCGTGATGATCGACTAACCACTACGTGACCTCGTCGTGAACGCTGGACAGGAAGCGCAACGCGTGGCAGGAGAAGGCGCGAGAGGTGTCGGAGCACGTGAACCTCGTGCTCGACGCCATCCAGAAGCTGGCGGTGCTACAGTAGGGTAGGGATCCCAGCGCCTGTAAATGTAATGAAAACCTAGCCTTGACGAGGGCACGATCGTCTTGATCGCTTTGCTTGTTTCAGAGATACCGCCTCGTCCATTGGCGTGGTGGCAAGTGATGACAATGGCTGTGTCCGTTTCATGACTGCCAGAAAATAGCACTTGTGTTCTCCTCAATCACTCCACCCCACGCATGCACATTGTGGGTATCGGATATATGCAATGGATCGAGCATCGATGTCGCGCACTCCACTTCCAGCGCATGCAGGGTTTAACGTCTCGAGGTTGGCATCTCCGTCGGCTCAGGCGTCGAAGAAGGCACCGCCTCCGCTCGCGCTTCCCCACACTCACCCAGTCCCGAAAGCAGCGCTGCCTGGTTCACCAAATCAACTACCATCGAGTCGATCTCATCGCATGCAATAGCGTCCCAAGTCTTCGACAGCTTTTGCCTCTCGCTATTCTGCTGCTGCGATATCTCCCGGTGTAGCACCACTCTGTAAGTCAAAGGCGCGACCCACGACCGCTATGCCACTTGCATCAACTACAACACTCGATGCGCTAATTGGAAGTGCATCCTCTCCTCAACTACCCAGTTTCACATCTCCACAGAGAGAGTCAATTACATCCTCGAAGCATTTGCGTCAGCAGCGGCCTGAGAGCGCAGCTTTAACAACACCTATCCAGACTCGCACACAGCCCATGAGGTTGGCTGCTCCGCTGCAGGCGTTTACAAACAGCCCGGACTCTCCTTCCAGACCACCTAGGTGCGCAGGCTGCGGTGGGCTTGCTGAAATGTGCTTTTCATGTTTCTCAGTCTTTAAGCAGCAGGACGGCGTCAGGTACAAGGCCGAAGTCGTGCATGCGGTCGACAATCTGCTGGGAAAAGCGTCCGCACGAGCACAAGCTTACGCATCCGAGATAGCACTCAGTGGGTTTTCAACCTTTGGCGAGGATTACTCGTGCAAACAAGCATCGACGAATCGTAGCAGAAAGCGCGGCTTGCAGAATGAGAATGCGCCGCCAGTGGGCAGAGTGGCAGCGATATGTGTTCCGTCGACGAGTACTCGGCGCGATGTTGTACGCCGAAAACCAGCAGTTTATCACTCGTGAGAAGACCCGAGAGGTTTCTCAGCTACAAGGTGATGTGTTTGAGCTACACGCAAACGCAAACGTACGCGCGCAGTTACAGAAAGACGAGCTCGACGCCCAACAGCAAAAATATGTAGCACTTCATCTGAATCTATCCACCAAGGATCAAGAGTTGCTCTCTGTCCGGAAAGAGCTGCGTGACGCAAGGGCACGGATCACATTTCTCGAATCCCAGGTGATTGATCCGCGTGAACTAGAGCGACTGCGGACGGAGAGTGTGGATTATAAGAAGATTTCGTTTCAACTGCTGGGGGCTCTCTTCCAGCAAATGGACGACCAAGTGGAGCTGCTGTCATCCGGTGATGGGAGATACAACTTGGCTCAGGTTTTCTCCAAGGATATGCTCCAAGCGATGGATAAGCCCGAGAATCCCGCCTTCTACAATCCACTTGCAGACCTTGAAACTGCCGCGGCCTGTGCCGACGTCGATGCGACCAGCAATCCTCCGTCAGGAGCAGTGGGCGGAACTGCTCCGACCTCAGCGTCTTCAGCATCCTTTCTGGCATATGAAGCATCGGTAGATCGTGCCGACAAGCTACTAATGCAATGGGTCAACTGGATGGTAGCAAAGCAGCCTTCCGACTGGCTTTCCGCACCCCGAATGGTCAATTTTCACTCCAGTCTAAGTGATGGTCGCGTGTTAGGTGTCACAACCAAACTACTGCACGCAGCAATGAGTCGAATTCGTGTGAAACGACAAACTAGCATTGGAGGTCCAGCTTCAATCTCGAAACTCGAGGCGTCATCCGTTTTGCGCGAGAACGGTGAGGACCTGACAGAGATTGCGATGGAGCGGTATCTTGAGAAAATGCGAATGGAGACTTCTTCCGAAAAGCGCCTAGAGCTCATGATCAATACCATCGGTCAGGCGTTGTGGCTGCCACTCGGTCTCCTCAATGCTCGTGACATTCTTGCTGGTGATGCCTGAATTCAACTTTGCCGCACTCGCCTACATGTTTTGTACATGTACGCCGCCACAGGATGACGCATACCACGCTACATGCAGTGATTTCAGGCACCAGCTCGCAGCAGTAAAAGCCAGATGGCGCGAGCTCAGAGATGGAGTTGTGACGGCGAGCAATAATGGTAGCACCAAGACGACTGGATCAACCACAATCACTCCTACGATATCTTCACAAGCTCCAAATGGGGGCAACATTGAAGAAGATACATCTCTAAGTGCCAAGATGAAGTTGGCGCTTTCGCACACTCTCGAACTCAAAAAGCGAATTGACCACGAAGACGCGCGAGCACATGAAGGCCATATTCAGTGGCTAAAGGCAGCACGAATAATCATGCGAAAATGTTTTGTATCGTACGCACGCCTCGCTCGTGGCCAAGTTGGTGTGCTCGCCAAACTCGAGGCGACGAGGGGTGACGCCAACGAAGCCTTCAGCAAAATTCCCAAGCACAAAATCCAGGATTTGGCACTCCCATATGAGGACTTTGCTTGGGAATCAAAACTTCTGCAAACGTATCTTATCACGGTCTACTGCGACCTGGCGCGAATTTATCGGGGATACGCATCTCGTCATGGCGGAAGCGGAGCTACTGGTTCTGAAGCGATCACAGTAGGTGACCTCACGCAGCTTCTTGTTGACTGCCGCGTACTTGAGGGAGGCATGAGTGAGGCTGATTTGCACGCGATTTTCAAGCGCATGGATCCGAAAATGGTGAGCGACATCACTATCGAGATAGCAGTGAGTTGCTAACATATCCTCTTGTTTACTTACTATTACAGACAACTGTCAATCCCCATCGTGCACTTCCCCCTCTCGAGTTTCTCGAAGTCCTCGTTCGCATTGCGCGCCGAAAGTATCCAGCAGAGTAAGCTATTTTCTGTATATTTGCTTGATTGTTTGTCTGCTTTGCAAGTGACGATATCTTGAATTGGATGCGCTTCTCTCTCCTGTAGGACGCACCGCGTGACCGTCTCAGAAGCTTTCTGTCTGTTTGTCGACAATTTTGTGCTGCCGTTCGCTTTCCGCGCAGACGTGGATTTGTTCCGCAAGCAGCTGGAGGAGCCCAACATTCGACGATTGATGATCAAATACGCTGATGCGCTCAAGGAGTTATATGCAAAGTATGCGGCTGAGGACCCGAAGCAAAAGCGCCGCAAGGCTCGCATGACCGCTTTTACATTTGGCCAGTGCATGCTAGACAAGGGCATCCTCGACATGACACTCAACAGCGAAAAAGTGCTCGGTATCGTACAGAAAGTCACCCGTGGGTCAGCTCCCACTAGCGAAGCGTTGAACTTGCCAACGGCATCTGCTGTTGGTAGATCCAGGGAGGACGAAGAGATCACGTATCCGGAATTTGAGGAGGCTCTCATCGCAATCGCATGCCACAAGTTCCCTGATCCGTATTCATCGCTTGAAAGCCGCGCTGAAAAGTTCTTCGCCATCTACATCCGCGAGCGACGTGGCTAGCGCTGATAGTGAAACAACTCACCACAACGATGACGACAAAAGGAATATGGACTTTGGTATAATCCTATCGTGTAGCTACTGCCGTGGAGGCGCTAATCTGAATGCGGTCACAACCTAAGCCGCGGCTTCGGCGGCGCTCTCGGTGCTCGCAGCTGCGGCCTCAATCGGCTTGGTCGACGCCGGGGACGTCGCATTCAAGAGATCTGAGCGCCAGCCTTCCACGAAGCCTCGCGTACCGTCCGGGCCCTTGGCCATCCGAGATGCGACCATGGCGTTCGCTCCAACCTGGCGCATGGCTTGCAAAAGCGTCGAGTTTACTGAGCGAGCCTCTCGTCGCGATGACGACTGCGTTTCTGAAGATGAGGAGCTGATGCGAAGGATGCTTGTGGCCTGGCCAAGGAGAGTCATTTCACTCTCAGTGTTTACCTCCTCCACACTCTCGACAGCATCTTCAGCAGCAGCATCAGCATTCCCGTCGCTACCTTCAGTGGCAGGTGCAGTCGCAGCCTTCTTCTTTTGCTTTTTGCTGGGTGGAGCAGGGCGTCGGTACGCAAACTCGACACGATCTCCCTCCTTTAGAATATCCCCGCGAAGCACGTTGCGCGCGCCAAAGCGAGCCTCGACCCCATCATCCCCGTCAATGCGAATAATGCCGCCGAGGTCATCCGACGAAACAACGACACCCTGCACGGAATGAGTTGCGATCACCTTGATCTTTGTTGCGCGCATCCCCTTCGCGGTTGCTTGCGGGAGGAACTCGATCTCGTCACCCTCGCGCAAGACAACGCTATGGTCAAGAACGTCTTGAATGTGGTAAAAGTACACGCGCTCATCCACCTTCGTCGTCTTTGACTCCTGCTTGGTATCGCCCTGCTTAGGGTCGGCGTCTCCTGCGCCATCACTGTCGCCCTGGGCATCCGCATCTTCAGCATCATTATCATCTTCTTCATCGTTGGCGGCATGTGCCTCGTCATCGGCACTTTCTTGACCAGAGACAGCGCGGATCTTGCCAATAGTGCTCAAGGGCTTGCTGTTTGGAGCCTTGTTAAAACGGGCACCCTTCGAGCGTTGCAGGATGCTAGCGCGCGATACAACGCCTCGCATGCTCTGCACCTCAACCTCCTTGATGGTACCAGCAGGGACAATTGAGACGTTCACTGCCTTCGTCTTCTTCTTCTTGTCGTCGTAGCTAACCGTATACTGAACCTCCATCCCCTCTTCCAGATCGTCCAAGCGCTCGCCGCTGACAATCGCATTGACATGGAAAAACACATTCTCCTCAATACCCGCGCCCTTGTTCGCAGGTCGAATGAAACCGAAGCCTTCGCTCTTGATGGTAGCGATGAATCCTTCTCCCTTGGCGCCCGCAGAGCTCGGAGCAACACTCGAAGCGCCCTTTGGCTCCGCCGATTTCTTCTGGGGTGCCGCCGCTTTTACGCACACAATTGCCTTGCAGAGGAATTGTTTGGTGCGCTTGGAAAACCCAAGTTGGAACTTGACTTCATCCCCGACATGCGGGTCGTAGCGCACATCAGCCACATCCTCCATTTTGAACTCTACCTCAGGGTGCGGGAGTGGATCTTCCTTTGCTGCAATTTCCGAAGCGAGAATTTTGCCCTTGGACACGAGGATAAGGTGACGGTTATGTTTCTCGCCCTCACTCTCATGCTTGACGCCAAGCCAATCGCAATATTCGTGGATAAGTGCGCGCTCGTACTTCGACAGGAACGACGGGAACTCCAGGCGAATTTCCTCGCCTTCCTGCAGATCACTCGCATCGGACGTAATGAAAGTTGAATCCACTTGGTTCTTCAGCTCCGGCAAAAAGTCTAGCATGAACTTGCCATCCGGGGCTGACAGCTGGATGCGACCGTTGTGGCCCTTCTGTAACAGCTTCACATTGCCGCCGCGAGGGTTGTTCGTGCGCTTTGAAGGGGTCACCTTGATCTCTCCAGTGAGTTCCTCCGCAACAACAGTCTCCCACTTAATAGTTCCGTGGGGTAAAATCTGTATCCGAGTCGCACGCGCACTGTCGGGTCGAGAAGGGTCGAAACTGACATCAAACGACACCTCTGTTCCCGAACGGAAGTCATTCCGCACTGTCATCACGTCCGTGAACCGGAAGTACGCGTCCATGGGGCGCTCTGCGCAATTAATGAACCCATAATCGTCCTTCATGGCTGAAATCACTCCGGTCTCGCGGTGCTCTGGGTTGAGTTCCAATACTCGCACGTGGATCGCCTTGCGCTTTCCTGATCGCTTCTCCAACACTTCGTCAAACACAACACGATCTCCCAGCGCAGGCTGATAGCTCATGTCTTCGGCGTCAGAAAGTCGGAACTGAACTGTGGCCTTCTTCTTTTTCTTCAGCAGACCCTTCTTCTTCGACTTGCCGTCCTTTGATGATTCTTCAGTAGCACCACCATCGGCATTCTCGTCAGCCACAACGTCGTCGTCAGCGGGTTGTTCCGCCAAGGTGATAATTCCGAGAATCTCGGGGCCGTTGCGTGGCTCCTTCGGGATCTTCGTCACCTTGCCTTCCACTTCTGATCGAATCAGCTCCTCGAACGAAACCGTGCCCTTCGGCATCTTCTGCACGCGCAGAGCGACCAGACGCGAGCGGGAGCGACCGGATTCGTCGTCCTGCTCTTCATACACGTAAAACGAGACCTCGTCGCCCTCACGAAGCGAGCTCTTCGAGGGTCGTTGTCCATGCGAAGAGCGCACCTTGCTTCCGCTATCGCCAGCACCCTCCTCGCCTGCAGCTGCGTCCTTGTCAGTAGCACTTTCGTCCTGCACTTCGTGGAACGGGAAGTAAACGTCCTCCTGCCGGTCGCAGCACTTGATGAAACCTCCACCGGCCTTGATGCGATCGACTATTCCCAGTTCTCGCTCCATCGTCGCAAGCTTCTGCTCAATCTCCTGGTCCAGCTTCTCCTTGGCCGAGACTGTGATTGTCAGGTTTACTGCGCGCTTGACGCCCGTCTTGCGATGCGTAGCGATGCGGAAGCGCACTTCATCACCGAAGCGCGGCAGCTTGGCGTGGCTGCGACCGCTCTTCTGTCGGTTCTGCGGCCCCTCGTCGTCCTGGTTCTTGTCGCTGTCCGTCTCTGGAACCGCCACGCTCTCGCTGTTGAATCGCACAAACTCTTTGCGAGCGATCGGTGCGTCCGAGGTCTCGCCCTCGTCCTTGGCGTCGCCGCCAGCGCCTTCAGCAGCCGCTGGAGCCTCCGTCGGTCTGGCGACCTCGATGAGTCCGTGGCCCTCGTCTCGACGCGAGTTGCTGCTGTTGAACGAGGACGCTCCGTAGCTGCGCGGCATGCCCTTGGTGACCACGCCCTCCACGAACTCGTCCGCGACCTGCGCGCGTCAGCAACGTCCGTCAACACCTCATCTCCTGTGCACCATGCCGAGCACGCTGCGCCACGCACGTCCTCCATGACGATGGATCCCTTGGGCAGGACGACGACCTGCACGGCCAGGTCCTTCTGCGAGCGCTGGTTGAACTTGACTCGGAACTCGACCTCGTCGCCCACCTGCACGTCCACGGGCGCCTCTGTCACGTGGAAGAAGAGGTCTCCCTCCCTCTCCATGCAGCTGCCATGCACGCCACCGTCAGCCTGTCTCCATCTCCTCCCCTCCCTCCCTTTTCCCCCCTCGCACCTGATGAAGCCAAAGTTCTCGCGCATCGACACCACGAAGCCGCGCTCCACCGGCATGGGCGGCCCACGCGCCTGCTCCCTGCGTCCGTAGCCTCTGTCGAACTCTCCGCCGCGCCCGTAGCCTCTGTCCGCGTCCCGCGGCGGCTCCGCGTTGCGCTCCCAGCGGCCGCCGCCGCCCCCGCTGTTCGAGCGGTCGAAGCGCGCGCTCGGCGCCGCGTTGGCCGCGCGCGCTTCGGCCCAGCGGCTGCCGGTCGCGCGGCCTGTCGGCGGCGCCGCGGCGGGCGCGTCGGCCTCGTCGTCGGCCCAGTCGCCGGCCTGCGGCGAGCGGAACATGGCGATCTTTCTCCCCCTTCTTCGAGTGGCTCGCCTTTCGAGGCCAATCGTGGAGGTGGGCGCTAGGTCAGTGCGTTTGGAGGATAATATACGAATTGTACTGATTGGTGAACGGAGGCGCACTGGCGCGGGAGAGTGACGGAAAACTGCGACGGGGGGAAAAAAACACCGGATCCAAGAGGACGTTGTGCAACAGCGAAAGCCATGTGCTGATCCAAAAACACTACGTGACGACGATGACAGCAGCATGGCGAATTCAAAGCAAGGATGTATGAGAAGCAGCGAGCTCAGAACGTTTTGTCAGAACAAATGACCTGCTTCGTCCCAATGCTGCAGATAAGAGAAGTCGAGAAACCGAGTAAAGGACAACGGAACATGCGGTTGCTACTAGCAAAAGCAAAGAGGCAGACAAAACGATGACGTAGCTAGCGCCCTGTGCTATGCCTAGCTCACAATCCAATCAAGAATACTTCGCGTTCATTGACAATGAGGGTGCTGATCCCCTCCGCTGTGTTCACTCCAATGGCAACTTCAGCACGTACTTGAGTCCCACTACCGACATCAACGTGAGCTCCAACAATGCGCATGCCAAAGGGTCAACAATGCTCAGATCTCCACATCCAGATAATGGACCGGTGCTGCTGAGTACGCTTTCTTTCTCGGGCATCAAAAACTCGGAGACTATCTTGTGCTGACGAAGGCCAACGTCTTCACGTTTCTGGAAAAATTGAAACGTTTCCACTCATCCACACCGTAAAGAAGAACCACGGCGACGAGGACATTAAAGACGTCCATCGAGGAAAATGGCGATCAAACTGATCGTAAGATATTGGCCGACGCTACGCGCACAGCGATAATGAGTGAACATTCATGGAGACCCACACAACTTGCGCGTGCGCGAGGCTACCCAGATATCTTCGAGCAGCGTAACAATGTACTATTTCTCACATCACTAAGAGCAGCCGATGCGAATTTGTTTTAGCTGGAATTGAACCCAACTGAAGAACGCGGTAATCTGTAGTCCTCCACAATCCTCTCGTGTAAAACGGTGCAGCTAACACAACATAAGATGAACGGAACCACGAGTGAATCAACGAACATAGTGTCAATGAGGTTTATAGATGATTGTATCGTATCGATTACAAGGAGAAGGCGGAGGATGCGGACGTGCGGTGGGATAGTCAGGTGGAGCGATCGTCGCCCTTGTAGACGCCGCGGATGGCGCCCTTCTCCTCCTGCTGCTGGCTCGCAAATCCGTTGAAGATCTGCTCCAACGTCGTCTGGGACACACTGTACTCGCGGATTTCGAGCGTCTTCTTCGAGTCCTCGATCAGCGCAAACACCTTCGACAGCTTCAAGTCTCCAGTCGAGCCACGAAGCTTGAAGCGGCAAAAGTCGTTCTGACGCTCCATCACAGTCGCACCTTGTTCGCCAAAGGCGCCGACAAGGAACCCGTTGAGTGCATCGAAACGAGTCTCCTCGATGCACCAGGAGCAGAAAGCCTCGGCACGAATGAATCCATCGCGTTCGATGGCAGCAGCCAAGCTGTAGCCGGTAGGATGTGAAGCCACCACACGGTCAGCGAGATGGCGATTACCGAACGCCTCGCACTTGTCCGCAAGATCAACAGGCGTAACAACACCCTCATATCCACCAAAGACCTCTTGCACCAGGTACTCGAGCTCCTCTGCCGTCGGCATGTTCAGCTTCACATCGAACACGAGACCATCACCGAAGCGAGACTTGAGGTGCTGCACACTCCCCAAGCACCGCATGCGACCACCAACCATGATACCCACTCGAGAACACAGAGCCTCCGCCTCCTCCATACTGTGCGTCGTGAGTACAATGGTCGACGCCTTGCCGCGCGTCGAGATCCCCGCAATCACGTCCCACATGAAGCGGCGAGACACAGGGTCCATACCCGTCGACGGCTCATCCAAGAAGATGATGCGAGGAGAGCCGATCATGGCGATGGCGACCGACAGCTTGCGCTTGTTACCGCCACTCAGACTGCCAGCGAGCTTGTTCTCAAAGTCGGCGAGGTTCATCTGCTCGATCTTCTCGCTCACCACTTGCTCCAGCTCGGTACCGCTCAGACCCTTGATCGAGCCGAACAGCTCCAGGTGTTCACGCACGGTGAGGAGATCGAAGAGAGCGTCGAACTGTGGACAGTATCCGATCTGTCGTCGAACCTCGATCTGTTGCGTCATGATGTCGTATCCTGCGAGTGTGGCTTGGCCGTAGGTGGGTAGTTCGTCTCCAGTGAGCATCTTCATGGTGGTGGTTTTTCCGGCACCGTTGATTCCGAGGAATCCGAAACACTCTCCCCGCTTCAGGCCGAAGGACAGGTCACGGACAGCGATCTTACCACCGGGGTAGACCTTTCGGAGGTTCTTGAGCTTGACAAAGTCGTTGTCAGCATCACCACGAGCGACGCGCTCAGCCTCGTTAATGACATCCTGATCCATCTCAACTTGCTCGGTGTCACCTCCATCGTGGTGAGCCATCGCGTCTTTGAACTTGGGGAACGTCATGGCATAGTCGATGCCGACGGCAAGTGCAAAGTAGCCAATTGCCGTCAGAGCTAGGTACAGGAGCTCAAATCCCATCAGGTCGCCGCTGAACGGACTAGTCTTCTCCTCTTTGCTGTTCATAACGGTGCTGAATTCGTTCAAGACGAGTTTGAGAAGTCCATTGCCGAGATTGAAAAGTGGAGAGAGTCGCCAAATGAACTTGAGCACCGAGTTGACATCAGATGAGGCATCGCTGACAAGGTCCAGAATGAACGACACAATCATCAGCACCACGCCAAGCACGAAGTTGATCATGACAGTGTACGTCTGCGATGATGCGTGCTCCTTGAACAGATACGAGAGGCAGTACGTGAACGGGCAAACCGCGAATCCGAACAGAATGAAGAGCAGAATCACAGCCGGGAAGGTTGCGGATGTGCAACCCGCGCAGTCTGAAGCTCCCGTCATCGTTGAAATGTTGAAGCCCTTGATGAGCCCAATCGCGGCAATGCACGGGATGATGTACATAATGAGGTCCCAAATGTAGTTGGAAAGCCAGAAAGCGCTCAGTGACACGCCCGACACGAGCTGCTGATGCTTTGAATTGTGCGTTGCCTGTTTTTCCTTCACCAAGAAAACCACAATCGACGCCGGGAAAAATGTGAACGCAATGCAGATCAACTCGCTGGAGGCAAATGCGAGAATTGAAGTGAAGAACGCTTTCGAAGCCGCAGTCAACGGCAACGGGTAGCTGTTGACCGACAAACTAGGCACAGACGACGGGTCGCTACTCGCGTTCGAAGCAAAGAAACGATAGATGGCCTGGTCCATCAGTGCTTTAAACACAGCTGAGGCATGTGAGCCGGTGGTGTTCACAAACGTGTTGTAGCCAAGCAGACTGTTTTCACTGTCGCCGTACACGAGGAAAGCCCCGAATTGACCTTCAACAGTGGTTGTACCAAAACCGTAGCCGCGGTTGTATAGCTCCTGGCCCATCGCCAGCTCGTATCCTGTCGCATCCGTATTGTTGATCGTTGGGTCGGTGTACGTCACGTTGAAGACAGGTCGGGGAAGAGGTCGAGTACGCAGGGGTCATCGATCTCCAGCTCCTTGAGATCTGCACCCGTGAAGAATGTTGGATCCATGATGCTCGAGCACCATTCTCCAGTGTCAGCCTGGCAGTAAAATGGTGTCGGAGTTGAGTCACCAGTGTAATCGGCAGTCGACAGCGCCATTGTCGGGTTGTCCTTTGAAATGCTGCTTGACTTCATCATTCCCAATCCTGCCATAAGAAGGAAAATAGGAAGCGCGGTACTGTAGAAAAGCATCTTCTTGTCGCGACGCGCATATCGGAAGCGCTTCAGAAGCAATGCCTTCAAGTGGAGAGAGAACGGTGGCGTCTGGGCGAGCGAATCGCTACCAGTAGCACTTACAGGGCTGGACGCCGGAGTGCCATCAGTACGAGCTGCCTTCGTCAACGTGTGCTGGTTGCCCTCGTCATCCATCTCCGCCACCTTGATGAACACCTCCTCCAAAGTCGTCACAGACACACCATACGACAACAAACCCATCTTCCCCATCTCAGCATCCATGCGAGCAAACATTGCCGCGAATTGCGACGAACTGTCGATCGGCAACTGGAACGCAATCTCACTCCCCACATTGCTCAGCACCTGTGCCGATGGCACAAATGAAGACACGAAAGAAATCACATTCGAGTCCACACACTTGGCGTCGTCCTTCACCACCGTCAAATTGTACCCAGCACCGAACCGGTTCTTCAAGAACAATGACGAACCAGCACACCGAACCTCGCCTTCCGCCATGATGGCGATTCGGTCACCCAGAATATCCGCCTCATCCATGAAGTGCGTCGTCAACACCATCACACGGTCGTTGCGGTTGTTCAACAAGATCTCCCACGTACTGCGACGACTGTATGGGTCCATACCGGATGTGGGTTCGTCCAGGAACACGAGCGAGCTGTCACCGAGGAGAGAGATGGCGACCGACAGCTTGCGCTTCATACCACCCGAGAGCTCACCCGACTTGACGTGTCTCTTTTCGGTGAGTCCAACTTCGCGGATCTGCGTATCGACGATTGTCTGCAGTTCCGCATCACGGTATCCCTTGATGCGACCGAAGATGATGAGGTGTTCCTCGACCGTCAATTCCGGGAACAGCACATCATGTTGGAAACAGATGCCGAGCGACTGCCGGATCTCGTCCATGTCGTCTGTGAGTGTGAGTCCGTTGAAGGTGGCATTTCCGCTGGTGGGAGCTGTCATACCGGTGAGCATGGAGATGAGGGTGGTCTTTCCTGCACCGTTGTGACCGAGCAAGCACGGTGATCTGGTTCTTGTACATGCTGAGAGTAACTCCCTTGACGGCAACCTTCTCACCACCTGGGACGGAGAACACCTTTCGGATGTGTTTGACTGCGAGTGCTTCACCTGTCGACTCCTGGTTACGGAGGTCGGCACCAACAGCTTCGAAGTTCGGGTTGACATCAAGTACCACATCATGAAGGAGTGGACCCTCCACGTTGAGAATAGGCTTGCCTCCACGGCGGCGACCACGCCAGTATGATGGAGAGACTGGGAAGTACCACTTGAGTGTCGTGCCGTATTCTTTGGGTATGACCTTCTCGAAGTACAGTCCAAGAATTGTGTACACAAGCGTGTCAACAATAAACATGAGCAAAGCTGTGCTCACGCGGAAATTGTCACTAACTGTCCCAATATTGCTGAAGCCAACTCCTTCACCAGTAGTCTCCGCATCGGCAATCACATTGATGCCAAACGAAAGCGCCACAGGAGAAAAGATGCACCCAATCATCTTGGATGATTCGCTCGATGTATCCGAAAATCCTACCGAGACGAAATACATCACGAAGAAGAGCACCATGCCAACAAATGAGCCCTGTGCGTGACTTGCTGAAGATTGTGCTGATCAAAAATGCGAAGGCATAGCACACTCAGTCCAAACAGGAAGAAAAAGAGGAAAATCACAACTGGCGAGCTGCTGCTGAAAAGGCCAACCATGCCTGCAATAGCTTGGAGAACTGCTCCGATGAAGAGAATCACAAAGTATGAGATGTACCAGCTGATGATGATCGCCTTCTCTTGCACACCGAGAATCTTCATGAACTCGCGCATACGGGATTCTTTCTCTTGAATGAAAGCCACCAAAATGCGCGAGACGATGAAGAGGTACGACAGAATGAACACCAGAGCAAACACTTGCTTGACACTGCTGTAGAACGGCGAGTTGAGGTAGCTCTCAACTGGGAATGGGGCCACTGTCGCACCGAGGTACGCCTGTGGAGCCTGTCGAAGTGGGGTCAGCAGTAGCTCCTTCGTAGCATTGGGCATTTGTGCCGCAAGACTCGAGAATGAGTCAACTGTCGAATTTGTCGCCGTTGCTGCAACCGCGTTCAGTACATACTGGATCATTCCGTCATTTTCAAGGGAACTCATTAATCGTTCATCCACATCATCGGTAGCCTGAGCAGTTGAAAGAGTAATCTGGCAATCGCCAGTCGTACTCTGTGTGCTTGAATCCCACTCCGGAAGGCACGAAGCAAATCGAGTGATCAATGTCTGGAGGGTGTTAAATCCCGTCAGAGAGTAGGCAGAATAGTACGTCGTCGTGATTTCCTTCTGGAACGGATACACCGGGTTTGGGCTTCCACTCGATGACGGCACACGCCCAACCGAGCTGCCGACAGTAGAGTTGAGGCGCAGCGTGTACTCCATCGATACGGCCTTTGCCAATTTCATCATTGCTCGGGTACGTATCGAACACAATGGCGCCGTAGATGCGTGGACGAGTGACTCCCTTGCCGTAGTCATTCGCCTTGACGTACTCATTAAGGGCATCATTCGAGTCGAAAAACTGAACGCTTTCGCGGAACGACGGAATCTGCAGCGAATCTGATGAGTTGAGTGCGTCGATGCGCGGGTACCAAGCGTCCATCGTCTGGAGGAAGTAGTTGCGCGTGAAGGTGTTATCCGGGATAATGGCAATTTTGTACGGAGCGACCTTGTCGTCGCACTCGGCCGGTACACGGTAGTCGGATGACGTGTTCGTGTCTACAAGACCGCCCACAAGAACGCCAGTCGTGCAGGTCGCGTAGTCCGCTGCCGAAAGCTCCTCAAGTCGGATGGCGTCGCTAATGGACTGCAGACCGAGTCCAAGGATCAAACCCGTCATGGACGTCTCATGAAACACAAACTTGGGCAATGAGACACCTTTGAGCCACTCGTTCGACCCTCCAGTCGACTGGAAGAGGTTGTAGGACGTGCCGATGGAGTCGTCTCCGGTCGAACTGGTCGTGTCGCTCCAGCCAGCGGGCACGTCGACATCCGTCATGATGGACTTGAGCAGCCCGAGGATGATGATGAAGAGCATGGGAACCACAATTTCGCAGATCGTCGCGGCAATATGCCGCTTCTTGAGTACCCAGCTCTTCCAGAGCAGCGTGCGGATGAACACGAACGTCGTGCGGCGAGCCGCGAGAGTCTGCTGACCCGGAGGGTTCATGGCGCCTGCGAGCTTCATCCAGCGACCTTCTCGCGACCAGAGCTTGCCACTAACTGACTCGAGCTTCTAGAGTTCTTGGGAGGCGTAAAACGGCGTGGTGGACGTGAGCGGCAGGCTGCAGATCCGCAAATGCAGGAACAAGAGACTGATGAGCGTGGCAGCAAATGCCCAGCAGTGTCGTCAAGGCGTGCGTGGTCGTGATCACACTTTAAATCAGTGGTATAATGAATTATATTTATATTATACTGATTTAACCATGACGTGATCAAATGGTCTCGAATGATTATTTATGTATAGTTGTGTATACTAGCCGAGCGGCGCCCGCTGGCGCGGGCGCTGCTTTTAGGTAAAGCCACAGGGGCGAAGTAAAATAAAATATCATTCATTCATAGTTGTTTATGACATTTTGCAGTAAAAAGCAAAGTGAGATGAGTGCTCCCCCCCCCCTCTACCTCCCCCCTAAAGGGGGGGAGCGCCTTGCTACGCTCGGCTCCCGCTTTCGATGCGGGCTCGCAGCGCTCGCAGCCACAATAATTCGGCATTACACACCACAAATCCAAAAATCTAAGAAATTAGCAATAAAAAAATGAATATAAGTCAATCATTTTCCAAATAAAACGCGCAATTGTGTAAATCGAACGCGATTTTATGTTCTTTTCGCCATGATGTACAATTCAAACAATCTAGGGTTTCAAACGCGATTTTATGCTCTTTTCTTCTTGATGTATAATTCAAACAATCACGCTTTCTGTTTATTTTACACTCCCAAACGTAAAAAAGGAAACGTAGACTATTTACAGCTCATGTTTTATCATTATGGAGAGCCACGATAAATGTGTATTCACATTTGTTGTTTGATAGTGTCACTGCTGTGATGTGAAATACCAACGTAACATAGCTTTACCAATAGCATCCTGAAAAAACAACCAAGCAGTCATATATCTTCATGAGTGACTTAGTGATGTGTTTCGAAAGACATGAAAAACTGCAGGAAAAAAACTAACTCCAGGTGCATTTGCATTTTGTTGAAGTATCTAAGAAATCAAGCTAACCTCAATTGAAAAATAGAGTGGAAAGATCTCTAGAAAACACAATAATGATAAATACTTTTGTGTCATATCAAGCCGTTCATTCCAACATTTTACGTTTGAGTCGTTCACAGCAACATGTTGCATGCATCAATCGGTCCAAGCGTACAGTTTTCTAACGACTGTTTTTGCTCTGTATACAACTTACACACAAACATGTCAAATGAAACCTCAGAGTTCATATAAAAATTGTTCACAGCAGCATGTATCATCCATCAATCAGCACATTCGTATGGTTTATTCTCGTTTTCTTTTACTCTATAAACAAAATTAAACCAAATGAAAATCAAGCAGAACCGAACACTCACATGCAATAACATACAAACGCAAATAAAATATCAACAACAAAAATTCAACAACAAAAAACTTACGTACACAAAGAAAAATCAAAGCAACAGACAAAACGCTAAAACATCCAAAAGCAAGTACAGCACAGTAATCTAATCAATCGGTTTCAGCATTGAACACACACAACATCCCTGAACATTATACGAAAAACAGCGAAAATGAGAAGTGAGTAAACAAAACACATCTTATTAAGCTCATACGCACATATATACACATTAGCACCATAAGACGTATGACAGTATAGGCGACCAAACATGTCTGTTCGTTCACATACATCTGTGCAATTAAACCAATTCAAACCATGCCATCGCACTTGGTGAAACGAAATATGAAACAAAAACATTACAAAAATTAATACCAAAGAGTAGAAAAAAGTAGACATTAAAAAGAACAAACACGCATGTTCATTCACATTCGTCCACTCAAATAAATCCAATACAAACCATGAGATCGCATTGGATTGATATCCATGTCATTGCTGTGGGTTATTTCATTTAAGTCGAATGTCTGAGTCATTCCAACACGAGTGTTTTGCCGGAAAATATATACTTCTTGTAGTCTATCCAACAACAA
The DNA here is from genome assembly GCA_024867545.1 of Phytopythium helicoides. Taxonomy (NCBI): domain Eukaryota; phylum Oomycota; class Peronosporomycetes; order Pythiales; family Pythiaceae; genus Phytopythium; species Phytopythium helicoides. Next base: position 669,717 of record JANFNE010000019.1, on the reverse strand, counting down.
CATTCCGTGCATAACACTAAACAATCTCATGGTTGGCCCAATGTGTTCTTACTGGTTTCGTGTATTTGTTTATATTCAAATGACTTGGGAGATCAGGTTGCATTGCATCGGTTTCTGTGGATATTGATACGAAGTCCCCACACACGCACACACGCACACTCGCACACACGCACACACACGCACGCACGCACACACGCAGAGTCACGTTCGTATTTTCCACCAATCCCAGGGCGAGATTTCCGGTGTTCGTAAGGTTGTCTACATTTGACCAATCAAATCACGGTATTGGCAAATCGATCCGGCACGGATGGGTGTTTTCGTCCAATGAGGTGTGGCTTTGATTCTCGTGAGTCAGTAGATTTGGTGTGCACTGATTCGGTTTGCGAATGGAAGGTGCGGAAAAGCGTGACAGATGTTAATTGCCACGCACGCACAGTGACGTTTTGAACTTTCTTAAAGGTAGGATTTTGACGTATTATACCGCGAAACGAATAGAAAAGTATACCTTTCAGGGGTATAGTTGCACCATCTTTGGCCTCGGTAATCAACCTCGACTTGCCTTGCGGTAATCACCGCTGTTGAAAATCCAGGCAGCTAAATGCAGATTTGTGGAGCCAAACCTGCTGCGAGTGCGGGACGTACAGTCCCGCTTGGCGTGTCTCCACCCCAGCTGAGCACGGGACGGCAACCACAGCCACATCCGTCGACTCGAAAATGACCAGCGATAATCTTTTCGTCCAGGAAGCGGCGTAAGCACGGATCGTGCCGTGAGTCCACATCCTTTAGAAAATTTCAACGAGGGCGGTTTCAAAGAAGGCGAAATCTGTCAAAGTATTTGATTTGCGTCAGTGAAGCCATCAACCGGCGATCTGCAGGCACCTCATGCACACAAGCAGACGTCAACGATTAATTCGCTCGGCTTTTGCACCACACCACTGCATTGCATCGTTTGAAGCTGAGGTGAGGCAAGGCATTCCGCGAATGGAGCTACTTGTCGTTGTCGGCAAGATTCGCTGTCGTGGTGGTCCACGCATGGATCAACTCCACGTGTGCAGTCAGTGATTGCACCCGGAGAGAGATTTGAACCAAAGTCAAGCCAAGCCAAGCTGTGCACTTAATAGCCAGCGCTGTACCGAGTTCGGCAGTTGGACACGCTCAGTGTCGATCCGATCCGAGATAAATGATTTAGAAAACCGGCGATTGAGGGCAAATGACTCAGTGCGCTCGGAGGAGGTGATTTTGTTGGTCGGTCAAACAAGGCGATATGGGCACCGAGTGGCAGGTTAAGCGGTGTCGACGACAGCTCTGCCATGGAACTCAGTCGAGATCGCCGTATCTTGCTGCCGCATACGACTTCAATTGCAGCTGCACACCGAGCCAGAAATGATCTCTTTGGGTTGCACAAATATAATTTGGAGACAAATATCAGGGTAGTTATGGGTCTCCCTACTGCGAGTTGTGAGTTCCCGACTGGCTGTGGCGTCGAATGCGGTCATTTCATCGCTAAAGGCTGACTAGTGGATCGACCCCAGTTTCAAATCTGCTGCGAAGATCCAACTCGACCTTCTCGACAAAATGAAGCAATTCCTGGTTGGACTCATGTGCGTACTCGCAGTCGTCTTTACTTCCACGGGACAAACGCAGGCAGCCCTTCCCAGCTCTGTAACGGCCCTTATCGATGACTCTGTCGATCCTTGCGATGATTTCTACCAGTATGCTTGTGGGACGTGGATTCGCGAGACAGAGATCCCAAGTGACGCGAGTTCTGTGACTTTTGCTTTCGACTCGATTCAGAAGCATAACAATGAAGTCATGAAGACAATTCTTCAAGACCACTGGCCGCTCGTTAGCGAGGTCTGGGAATCGTGCATGATCGAAGTACGGTCAACAAGCTGGGTAGTAAGCCGTTACAACATGGATTGAACAAGATTCAAGCCGTCGACACTCTTGATGAGCTGCTTGAGCTCGCTGGAGAATTCTACCTCAACGGGACAACATTTGCTCCGGTCGTCACTGTGCTCAGTGACAAGAAGAATGTGACTGTCCACGGGATGTATTTTAGCCCTTCACTGCCAGCTCTCACCTATACGTACTACCTGGACAGTGCTTCATTTGCTGAGATTGAGTCATCCTTTCGCGAGTATATTTCAACCATTCTTGTTCTCTCCGGCTACGCCTCTGGTGAAGACAATTCCACAATCGAAGATGCGGTGATTAAAGTCGAAAAGCAGCTAACAAATTTACTGGTCGAGAATGAAGCAGCTACTAACAAGACGAAGCCTGACGTAGATTACAACCCAATTTCGATTGGAGAAGCAATCAAAGCCTACCCGCGAATTTTTGGACAGTTCATCAAGGGACTTGACCTCTTCAAGTACGCTCCACATCTGACGGAAGACTCAACTGTAATCTTCACCACCCTCTACTACTTCACGATTTTCGAGAAGTGGCTTGATAGTGTTGACATTGAGGATCTCAAAACGTACCTCGCATTCTTGTTTGTGAATCATAACACTGATTCTTTGAGCGATGGGTTTGTCGATGCCAGTTTCAAATTCTATAATCGAAAGTTGAACGGCCAAGAAAAATCGACTTCTCTTGCTGACAAGTGCGCTGAATCCGTACGCACAGCCTTCCCCGATTTGACGAGCAAGTATTTCTCCACGAAGCTGTTTGATGCCGACGCAGAGAACGACGCCAGCCTCACACTTGAGCTCATTGAGGATGCTATGGCAGATCGCCTCGAGGAGATTGAGTGGCTCGACACCGCCACATTCGAGGCGGCGGAGACGAAGCTAGAGAATGTGATCAACTTTATTGGATACAATTCGCAAAACCAGACGTACCCATTCGTGCTCAGCGACGCCGAGTTATTTGTAAACCTTGAGAAAATTTCGGTGAACAAGTGGTCGTCAGCGCTGGGCAAGATTGGGTTGCCTGCCACTCGAGGCGAGTTCGACGTTCACTCTGATGAAGTAAACGCGGCGTATATCGCAACCTCAAACTCTATCTGGTGCAACACTGGCATTTTGGAGCCTCCATATTACAACGCTTCGCGACACCCAGCACATAATTTTGGCGGTATTGGCGTCGTGCTCGGCCACGAGCTCACGCACGGGTTCGATAGTAGGGGTCGCAATTATGACGAACTCGGGAACCTGCGGGACTGGTGGACTGCCGAGACAAGCAAGGAGTTTAACACTCGCGCCCAGTGTATAGCATCGCAGTACAGCAATATGAGTGCGACTCGCGAAGATGGCTCTATCGTGGGCAACGTCGACGGGACCCTCACCCTCGCCGAGAGTATCGCAGATAACGGCGGTCTACGCCTCGCGTTCCGTGCCTACAAGACCTACATGAACGACTCGTCTATCCGTCGAGTCCCCGTGGGGACAGAGTTGTCCGAAGACGAGGCCGAGAAGCTCTTCTTCCTGGGCTTCGCGCAGCTCCACTGCTTTGTCGGCAACGACGCTAGCATCCAGCAGGCGCTTTTGGACACTCACCCTCCAGGCGAGGCTCGCGTCCGCGGTGCCGTCATGAACAACGACGACTTCGCACGCGTGTTTCAGTGTCCGTCGGGCTCCAACATGAACCCGGTCGATAAGTGCGTCGTGTGGTGATGCAATACCGATGCTGTTGCTTCAAGTTGAAGTGGCACGTACCCATCCACTGATTGGCTGTAGCCTTGGCACTTAGTCCTTTCCATTGGCCATAAATCCTCCAATACATCTCCCAAAATAATCCATTTCATGTTGCGCGAAGGTTTCCTCCATTTTGCACCCACAGGCACCAAGTGGATATCAGGAAATCTGAACCTTCCGCCGCCTAAATGGCGAGTCACTTCGCCACTTCCTGCAGCTGCAGGCGCCAGCCACGCGCGCGTCTCGGAATCCAGTGGCGTCCGCCGATCAGCGCGGCGTCCTGCGCGTCGATCGGTGCCTCTCACTCCTCAATCCGCCGCCTACAAGCCCCGCAATCGCCCCGACAAGCCGCCGAGAAAAGCCATGAAGCTGCTCGCCCTCTCTGTCTGCACTCGCTGCTGCTGCGCTGGTGGAGAAGGCGAGCGCCACGCTGCCCGAAGACGTCGCGGCCATGATCGACGACAGCGTGGACCCGTGTGAGGACTTTTACCAGTACGCGTGCGGCGCGTGGTTGGCCGCGACCGAGATCCCGGATGATGAATCGTCCGTGTACTATTCGTTCTCGGGCATCCAGGACCGCAACGACGTCGTGGTAAAGGAGATTCTGCGAGAGGGATGGCCGCTGCTCTGGCGAGGTCTGGGACTCGTGCATGGACGTCGACACGCTCAACGCGCTGGGCAACGCGCCGCTGCAGGACGCGCTGAGCAAGATCCAAGCTGTCACCACCGCCGAGGAGCTCTTCCAGCTCTACGGCGAGCTCTTCTGGACCGGAACAGTGGCCATCACCACCCTTTTGGTTACTGCGGACGAAAAGAACGCGTCCGTCAACGCGCTGTACGTCACGCCGTCCGACCTGACGCTGCCTGATTTATCCTACTACGCGGACAGCGACACGTTTCTCCGACGTCGAGCCCGATCTGCGCACGTACATTTCAACCATTCTGTCGCTCGCAGGGTACTCGAATGACTGCGACAACAGCACGCTGGAGGATGCGGTCATTAACATCGAGCTGGGGCTTGTCAATCTGACGCAGACGGCCGGCGAATACGTTGACACGACCGATTTGTATGCCTCTTACAAGCCGATGCCGTACAAGGAGGCTGTCGATGCATACCCATGGACTTTTGGTGCGTTTGTGGAAGGTTTTGGTCTGCTTGATAGTGCTCCAGGAATGACTGAGGACACAAACGTCATTTTCCCTTCATTCGAGTACTACGACATGCTTGAAGACTGGCTCGACACCCTTGACCTGGAAGACCTCAAAACATATCTTGCGTTCTCATACGTGCACCTGAACGTGCGATTCTTGAGCGAAGACTTTTACGATGCCTTCTTTGAGTTGTTCCAAAAGAAGCTCGCCGGTCAAGAAGTCAAGCCTGCGCGCGAGGACATGTGTGAGAGCCGTGCACACGATGCCTTCCCCGATCTGGTCAGCAAGCACTTTGCGAGCAAGATGTTCGATGAAAAAAGCCAGCAAGACACTGAGATGTTGCTGGAATTAGTCGAGGATGCCATGGCGAATCGCCTTGAGGAAATTGAGTGGCTTGATGACGCTACGTTTGACGCAGCCGAGATCAAGCTGGAGCAGGTTACCAACTTCATCGGCTACGAGGACCAGAATGAGACGTACCCGTTTTCTCTCAGCCCCAGCGACTTGTTTGGCAACCTCGAGACGACAAAGAGTCACCAAACTGCAGTCTCGTTCAGTAAGATTGGCCTCCCGACGGTCCGCGGTGACATGAACGTGCGAGCCGACGAAGCAAATGCTTTTTACTACCCGTCCAAAAACGCCATGGTGTTCCCGGTGGGCATCCTTCAGTCTCCAATGTACAACGCATCGCAGCACCCAGCGCGAAACTTTGGCGCCATCGGTGCGATTATCGGTCATGAACTCACGCACGGATTCGACAGCAACGGACGTAACTATGATGGCGCTGGCAACAAGAAGGACTGGTGGTCAGAGCAAACGGGTGAGGAATTTGTCAGTCGCTCAGAGTGCTTGGCGAACCAGTACAGCAGCTTCGAGGTCCTAGGTGAGGACGGAAGCCTGATTGGTAACGTGGACGGCAACCTCACGCTCGGCGAGAATATTGCCGACAATGGCGGAGTGCGACTATCGTACGAAGCATACCATGCGTACATGAACGAGTCGTCAGGAGATGTCCCTGAGAGCGCGGGCTTGACTAGCGATGAGACCGAGAAGCTCTTCTTCTTGAGCTTTGCTCATGCGTTCTGTGAGACCTTGCGCGACGCTGCCGCCACACAGGCACTCACGGACGAGCACTCGCCAGGGGCGGTGGCGAGTCAACGGCGTCGCCATGAACAACGACGACTTTGCGCGGGTATTCCAATGCTCCGCCGGAAGCTCGATGAACCCAACCGACAAGTGCGTCGTCTGGTAGTTTGTATGATTGCGACTGCTATTGTAGCTGCGGTGTAGTGCCCAAACCCAATCCAAGATGCTTTCCTCTGATAGAGCTGCCGCTTACGTTGCTGCTCTGATGCACGCAATCGTGGTCGAGCGCCACGCTGCTGTTCGTGTACAACCAGAGCCGGCTCAGAGAGGTGTGGGATGATGCAGCATCTCGAAGTTGCGTTCACGAGTGTGTTCTTGCAGGAAGCAACAACTTGCTGTTCGAGGTCAACGGGGCGTCCGCTCCACACACATCCGAAGTGGGACGCACGACATGCCACTGTCGTGTAATCAGACGCTCGATGTGGATCGGCGCATTGTCGAAATGCATTGCACACGACGCCCGGCTTTTTCGCCAGCCGAGAGATCGGCAGACTATCTGATACCGCAATCTTTGTTGATCTCGCTAAGTTGACGACGCAGAGGGCTGACAGTCCCAGCCACCGGTCGTGGCTCCCTGTTCCTGCGGGAGCTGCAATTGATGTGTTATCAGCTTCGGCGGCGTGGCGGGAAGACAAAGAATTCTGGCTACTGTCGACGAATCGGGAATCGCCCACCTCACATCTCCAAGGTCCACACCCCTGTAGACGACGATCATGCATCCAGCTCGACCCGAAAGCCAGCAAGCAGCTCACTTCACATTTCACCGCGGAGGACGCCGACCACGAGCACACTAGAGCATCGCCAAGAGTCCAAGCTGTGATGAAGCTCTTCCGACCTACCGTCAGCTCGGTCGTGCTGGTTGCGACCGCCACGACCTACATCCGGGCTACGCCTCGCGTTGGAGCTGCGTTCCCGAGCACGGTCTCGACCCTAATCGATGACAGCGTCGACCCCTGCGACGACTTTTACCAGTACGCGTGCGGCACGTGGGTCAAGAACACAGTCATCCCGGACGACAAGAACTCGGTCGACTACTCGTTCGACTCGATCGGTGACCGCAACGAGATTGTGATCCAGGAGATCCTCAAGGAGACTGGCCGCTCGTTGGCGAGCTCTGGGACTCGTGCATGGACATCGACACGCTCAACAAGCTCGGCAACAAGCCCCTGCAGAACGGTCTGAGCAAGATCAAGGGTGTCAGCTCCAAGGATGAGCTGTTCGCTGTTGCAGGCGACCTCGGTAAGACTGGCCCGGCCTACATCAGCGCGGTTGGTGTCTACGCCGACGACAAGAACGCATCTGTCAACGTGCTTCACGTTGGTGCTGGCTCGCTCATCCTTCCGGACGTCTCGTACTACACTGATTCCGAGACCTTCAGCGTCATCGAGCCGTACTACCGCACGTACATCTCGTCGATTCTGGAGCTCGCAGGGTACACAGCCGACCGGCAAGAACGCATCTTCTGCTGCCGCTGAAGATGCGGTCATCAGTATTGAGCTGCAGCTTGCCAACATCACGGAGGCCATCGCCGCCGCCACCGACAGCAACGACCCGGACGCAGCCTACAACCCTGTCAAGTTCGAGGACGCAGCCCAGGCGTACCCGGTGACCTTCGGACAGCTCGCATCGGGTCTCGGTCTGCTCGAGAACTCGCAGCTAACTGAGGACTCGACCATCATCTTTGACTCGCTTGACTACTTTGACGCCATCGAGGCTGCGATCGGCGACCTGGACCTGGACGACCTCAAGACGTACCTGGCGTTCGCGTACTCGCACTACTACACCCGTTTCCTGAGCGAGGAGTTCTACCAGGTGTACTTTGAATTCTTCCTGAGTACACTGTCAGGCCAGCAGACCGTGTCGCCGCGTGCCAGCATCTGCACGACCCGCGAGACGACCTTCTTCCCGGACTTGATCGGCAAGTACTACTTCCTCAAGATGTTCGACAGCGACCGCGAGGAGAACACCAAGCTCATGGTCAAGCTTATCGAGGAAGCCATGGAGGATCACATCGAGAATCTATCGTGGCTGGACGACGCCACGCGTGCCGCTGCTGAGGCCAAGCTCGCCAAGGTGAGCAACCTCATCGGCCACTCGACGCAGAAGAAGTCGTACCCGTACGCTCTGAGCCGCACGGCGTTCTTTGACAACCTGGAGAAGATCAGTGCCGACCAGTACGCGGTGTCGCTTAAGAAGATCGGCCAGCCCGTCGACAAGACCGAGTGGGGCATGAGTGCGGCCGAGGTGAATGCGTACTACTCGCCGTCGCAGAACCAGATGGTGTTCCCTGCTGCGATCCTGCAGCCGCCCATGTACAACGGCTCGAGCCACCCGGCGCAGAACTTTGGCTCGATCGGCGCCATCATTGGCCACGAGCTGACGCACGGCTTCGACAGCAACGGCCGCAACTACGACGGCGATGGCAACCAGAAGAACTGGTGGACCGAGGAGACGAGCGAAGAGTTTGACAAGCGTGCCCAGTGCCTCGCGGAGGAGTACAGCTCGTTTGTTGTCAACGGCGAGAACGGCAAGCCGCTCGGTAACGTGGACGGCAACCTCACCATCACGGAAAACATTGCCGACAACGGCGGACTGCGCCTCTCGTGGGACGCGTACCACAACTACATGAAGAACGCGACGGTGCCGGCCGGCACGTCGCTCGCGGACGACGAGGCTGACAAGCTCTTCTTCGTCAGCTTTGCTCAGACGTTCTGCGGCAAGGCTCGCGACGGTGCCATGAAGCAGCAGCTCACTGACGTGCACTCGCCCGGCCAGTGGCGCATCAACGGCGCGACGATGAACTTTGACAAGTTTGCCGAGACGTTCCAGTGCTCGGCCAGCGCCAAGATGAACCCGTCCACCAAGTGCGTGCTGTGGTAGATGCGATTATTTGCGACCACATGGTGAGTGTGTGGTATCAATTCCTCCTCTCTGTCGAGGCTCTGTGTGTTCACGATAGTAAGCCGACAGAATAGACGGATCTTGCTCAGAGTTTTTGCCTTCGAGTCTTTTGTATTGTTGCGGTCTTCATCATTTTGCACGTGCAGTGCTTGGGGCTCCAAAAATCCTCCACTGGTGCAAGATCACCAGACCGAGACGGATACAAGAATGAACACGCTCAGCTGCAGCATGAGCGTACTCGCCAAACGTCTCTGTTTCGGTTCCTGCTTGTGATCGGGCAGCCATGAAGCGGGGTTCTCTACGTGGAGGATAGCATTGTTTTCCTTTTGCTCAGCAGAGACCGAGTGGATGCCCCCAAGCATCTCGTAAACGTTAGCTCGCTCGACAGCAGATGACGTACCCGCCAAGTATATCAATCACATGTGCAATAATCGACCGATTTGAACTCCGAGCGCGCTCATCGGAGCGGAGCTGCATCAGCCTTGGATACCATCTTCAGAAATAGCCACTATCGCGCTAGAGACCACACCAACTATACCTCAGCACCTAGCCTTGAAACAATTGTCATCGCTACCAAGGACCTCGCGAACGAACGGATTCGAAGCAGAGGAGTAGCGATACACACAACACAGCAGGAGATTGTGAGATTTGCCAGCCATAGTTCCATTATCGCAGAGTGACATCACTCGAACGAAAACTTCGACGCGATGCGAACTCGGAGGGAATCATCATGGCGAATGCTTACGGCAGTGCCTCAAACACCACTTGAAGCGATGATCGGCGTGCACCTGACGCGGGAGCAGTCACTACCACCACCACGCCGGAAGTGCTCAATGCTGGCGTCCAACTTCAACATCTCGGCAGCATTGATACGTCAAACAAAATTAGGTGGTCATCACAGTACATTCATCCGTGATACTATATCAGTACACTCTAAAATAATAGCTCAAAATGTACTTATCTAAACGTGAAATGGTTTACGTAAAACGAGTGTCAACACCATCTCGCCACGTCAGAATCCGCCAAGTCGCGTCCGCATCAATTTTGGCCAGGCACAAAATGCTAGACGGGGAGGAAAAGTCTCTAGAGCTATTCATATCAGATATCATTCAGTCAAATACACCAATTCTCACAGGTCGCTACCGCCATCGCCAACCTCCGACCGACGTGGTCATTCCTCAATCGGACCCCCAGCACGCAGCCAGCCCACCTCGCAATGGCCAAGACGGAGCTCAAGGACCTGGCGCCGCTGCTGCTCAAGAAGGAGCGCGCGGGCGGCGACGTCGACCCGTCCGTGCTGACGGACGTGCTGCGCGAGGGCCGCGCGGCCAACGAGCGGCGCAAGGAGCTGCTGCGCGTGATCGAGAGCCACCCGGTGCTGTCGGACCGCGACTACATCTTCCGCAACCACACGGAGCGCTACAACTTCGGGCTCAAGAAGGCGCACCACTACGTCAAGCTCATCACCGAGGGCGGCTACACGGACAAGAACGACCGCCAGATCCTGTACAGCGCGCTGGGCGAGCCGCTCGGCGTCGATGTGCACCGCGCCATGTTCATCCCCACGCTCGAGAACCAGGGGACCGACGAGCAGCGCGCCAAGTGGCTGCCACTCGCAGAGAACTTCAAGATTCTTGGAGCGTACGCACAGACCGAGCTCGGACACGGATCCAACGTCCAGGGAATTGAGACCGTCGCCACCTTCGACAAGGCCACCCAAGAATTCATCATCGACTCGCCCACGCTCACGAGCCGCAAGTGGTGGCCCGGCGGTCTCGGCAAGACGGCAAACCATGCCATTGTGCACGCTCGTCTGTACCTTGATGGCAAGGATGTGGGTGTGCAAGCTTTCCTTGTTCAGCTTCGCTCGCTTGTGGACCACCAGCCTCTTCCGGGCATTGAGGTCGGAGACATTGGCCCGAAGGTTGGATTCAACGCCGTCGACAATGGCTACTGCGCGTTCCACAAGGTCCGCATTCCTCGTGAGAACATGATGATGCGTTATGCGAAGGTTCTTCCGGATGGCACGTTCGTCAAGCCTAAGAGTGACAAGCTCGTGTACCTCACCATGGTGCAGGTCCGCGCATACCTGATCAAGAGCTTCGGCCGCTCGATTGGTATGGCATCGACCATCACCACGCGCTTCAGCTCGGCGCGTCTCCAGGGCCGTACACCCGACAACAAGGGCGAGTTCCAGGTGCTGGACTACCAGAACCAGCAGAACGCGCTCTTCCCGTACATCGCCATGTCGTACGCGGGCCACTTTGCTGGTGTGTCCATGGTCAACATGCACGACTCAGCCCTCGATATTATCAAGAACGGCAAGGGCTCGTTCGCAGCTAAGCTGGCCGAGCTGCATGCCGTGTCATCCGGTCTCAAGGCCTGGCTCGCCGAGCAGGTGAGCAACGGCATTGAGAACTGCCGCCGCCTGTGTGGTGGTCACGGCTTCACGCAGTCCAGCAACCTCGCGCACCTGTTCGCCGAGATCGTCGGGCTCTAACACGTTCGAGGGCACGTTCGACGTTCTCATCCAGCAGCACGCGCGCTACCTGCTCAAGATTCTGGCCACGCCAGCGCTCAGGAGGGATCGACGGCATTCCTGCGCAACGCCAAGAAGTTCGCGGACCCGTCGCTTCGCTGCTCGGCTACGACGAGCGCTGGCTTCGCCGACTTTGGTGTTCTCCTCGAGGCGTTCCAGGTGCGCGCGGCTCGCGTTCTCATCACGCTCGCCAAGGAGATGCACGCCGCCAAGAACAACGGCAATGCCTGCATGGTGTACATGACGCGTGCGTCGACCTGCTCATGCAGAGCTGATGCTGCTCGAGGCATTCGTGTCGGGCGTGTCGAGCCTGCCTGCTGGTGCGGAGCGCGACGCCGTCGCCAACCTGTGCGCTCTGTTCGGCGCGTGGATGATCAACAAGACGCTCGGCGACTTCCGTGAGGACAACTACCTGTCATCGCACCAGGCAGACCTCGTTCGCAAGCAGATTGTCGCCCTTCTTCCCGTCATCCGCAAGAACTGCGTGCTGCTCACGGACGCGTGGGACTTTACGGACTTTGAGCTGAACTCGACGATCGGCCGCTACGACGGCGACATCTACCGTGCTCTTGTGAAGCGCGCGGCGGACGAGCCTCTGAACAAGTCTCAGGTTCCGGAGGGGTACGAGCAGTACCTGAAGCCTCTCCTCCAGGCCAGTCTGTAGATTTGATGCCTCTGCGTAACGAGTAGAGCTGGCACAGATGCCAGCATGCATGATGGAATGAGAATCGCGTACCATTTGATTGTAAAGACTGTCGTATCATCTTCAACTGAGCTCTTCCCGCCAGCCTCACTCCCTCCTTTCGGTCTCATTCCCGGTCCAACTCCCTCGAGAGCAGTGCTCAAAGGATCTGTTTAGAGGTGGTGGTCTCTTCACATGGCGCTCCAGCTCGAAGACTTGGCGCCTCAGCTGCTCAAGAAGGAGCGCGAGAATGGCAGCGTTGATCCCAAGGTGCTGACTGAGTTGCTGCGTGGCGGGAAGACAGCAAACGAGCGACGCAAACAGCTCGTGGCGGTTGTCGAGAAGCACCCAGTACTGTCGGATCGAGACGTGATCTTCCGGAACCACGCGGAGCGGTACACAAAGGGACTGGAGAAGATCCACAGCTTCGCAAAGCTTGTCAAGGAGGGAGGGTACTCGAGCCCGGAGGACCAGCGCGTGCTGTACGATGCCATCGGAGAGCGTCTTCCAGATCACATCCATCGCATCATGTTCATCCCGACGATCGAGAACCAGGGAACTCAAGAACAGCGCGCCAAGTGGCTCCCACTGGCCAAGAACTACCGCATCTTTGGAGCCTACGCGCAGACGGAACTCGGGCATGGATCCAACGTCCAGGGAATTGAGACGGTTGCCACCTACGACAAGGAGACCCAAGAGTTCACCATCAATTCGCCCACGCTCACGAGTCGCAAGTGGTGGCCAGGAGGCCTCGCCAAGACGGCCAACCACGCCATTGTGCACGCTCGTCTCTTCCTGGAGGGAAAAGATGTCGGTGTGCAAGCCTTCATCGTCCAGATTCGCTCGCTGGAAGACCATCAGCCAATGCCCGGTATCGAAGTCGGTGATGTTGGACCAAAAGTCGGCTGGGACAGTATTGACAATGGCTACTGTGTCTTCCGCCACGTGCGCGTTCCTCGCGAAAACATGCTCATGAAGTACGCGAAGGTGCTCCCAGATGGCACCTTTGTGCGTCCAAAGAGCGACAAGATCGTGTATCTGACCATGGTTCAAGGGCGTGCTGAGGTTATGGGCGAGCTAGCAGCGTTCATGGGGGCTGCTTCTACGATAACCACTCGTTTCAGCGCTGCTCGCGTCCAGGGGCGCTCTGTGAACAACACGGAAAGCAGAAGCGAGACCCAGGTAATCGACTACCAAAACCAGCAGTATGCGCTTTTCCCACTGATTGCACTCTCGTTCGCTGCGGTGTTTGCGCACCAAGACATGATCAACCGACTTAATGCAACATTGAGGTCGTTGGAAGAGGATGACCCGTCGTTCCCTGCACATATTGTGAGCCTGCACGCATTCTCATCCGGCATGAAGGCTTGGTTTGGCGTGGAGACAACAAATGGAATTGAGCGGTGTAAAAGACTTTGCGGCGGCCACGGTTTTGCGAATTCTAGTGGTTTGGCGCACCTTCTTGCCGAAATGGCGCTCGTCAACACTGGAGAAGGCACATTCGACGTGTTGTCACTGCAACACGGGCTGTTTTTACTCAAGGCTTTCCAACGCGCATCAAAGACTGTTGACACTACGACCAGATCAAACTCCAGCAGCACAGACTCAGCGACTACATTCTTAACGAATGTAGACCGGTACTTGGATCCTTCCCTGAGGTGCGCCGTGAAGCAAGGAGAAGACTTCGGTTCCGCCCAGGTACTTCTGGAGGCATTCTCGGCTCGCGCAGCTCGAGTTTTGCGAGAGCTTGCAGCCGATATGGTAGCTACCGGCAACGATGCAAACGCCTGCAAGGTCCTCACTAGTCAGGCATCAGTTGTCCACACGGAGCTCATGGTGATGCAGTGCTTTGCTCGCGGAGTCGAGAGCCTGCCAAAGGAGTTTCGCGAAGAGCGCGCTGCCCTCGCAACCCTTTGCTCATTCTTCGGAGCGTGGCTGCTCCTCCGCTCGCTCGGTGATCTCCGTCAGGATGAATACTTCTCATCAGCTCAGGCGCACATGCTTCATCAGCACGCGCTGAGCCTCTTGCCAAAGATCCGCAAGAACGCTGTGCTGCTCACGGACGCGTGGGACTTCTCGGATTTTGAGCTGAACTCTGCCATCGGTCGCTACGACGGCGACATCTACCGTGCCCTCGTGGAACGAGTGAAAGATGAGCCTTTGAACCAGTCACAGGTGCCCGAGGGCTTCGATGAGTTCCTCAAGCCACTCATCGGCAGGCTCTGACCGCAAGTTTAACAAGTTGAAGTTGCCATGGGTATTCTTCATCCCATTGATCCAAGTTAATTAAAGACTTGGTCCATTTCCGTCAGTATAGATACCTCTAGACACCCTCAAGACACCGAGATCATCACGTCAACATAAAAATATCTTGGGTCAGTACGAATTTGGTTTAATCCATTGACATAGCATGTTGAACATCATTTGTGGCAGGCTTCCATCGATTCCGACAGGTTGCACCAGGTCAAGTCGACACCTTGGTTCACTTCAGGACTTTCCCCTCGAGAAAGGACTGCACGATGGCCAACGTGGAGCTCAAGGACCTGGCGCCGCTGCTGCTCAAGAAGGAGCGTGCGGGCGGCGACATCGACCCTTCGGTCATTACAGGCGTGCTGCGCGGCGGCCACGCGGCCAACGAGCGGCGCAAGGAGCTGCTGGCGGTCGTGGAGAAGCACCCGGTGCTGTCGGACCGCGACTACATCTTCCGCAACCACACGGAGCGCTACAACTTTGGGCTCAAGAAGGCGCACCACTACGTGAAACTGCTGCAGGAGCTGCAGCTCACAGACCCCAAGGAAGTCGAGACGGTCTACCGCGCCATGGGCGAGCCGCTCGGCATCGACGTGCACCAGTCCATGTTCATCCCCACGCTCGAGAACCAGGGAACCGACGAGCAGCGCGCCAAGTGGCTGCCGCTTGCTAAGAACTTCAAGATTCTTGGAGCGTACGCACAGACCGAGCTCGGACACGGATCCAACGTCCAGGGAATTGAGACCGTCGCCACCTTCGACAAGGCCACCCAAGAATTCATCATCGACTCGCCCACGCTCACGAGCCGCAAGTGGTGGCCCGGCGGTCTCGGCAAGACGGCAAACCACGCCATCGTGCACGCTCGTCTGTACCTTGATGGGAAGGATGTGGGTGTGCAGGCTTTCCTTGTTCAGCTTCGCTCACTTGAGGACCACCAGCCTCTTCCGGGCATTGAGGTCGGTGACATTGGCCCGAAGGTTGGATTCAACGCCGTCGACAATGGCTACTGCGCGTTCCACAAGGTCCGCATTCCTCGTGAGAACATGATGATGCGTTATGCGAAGGTTCTTCCTGATGGCACGTTTGTCAAGCCTAAGAGTGACAAGTTCGTGTACCTCACCATGGTCAACGTCCGCGCCACGCTTCTCTCAAGCTTCGGCTTGTCACTCGGTGCTGCTGCCACCATCACTACTCGCTTCAGCGCTGCTCGCTTGCAGGGCCGTACGCCCGACAACAAGGGTGAGTTCCAGGTGCTGGACTACCAGAATCAGCAGAACGCGCTCTTTCCCTACATTGCGATCTCATACGCTGCCAACTTTGCCGGCCGCAGCATGATGGATCGTCATGATGAGGCGCTGGACATCATCCAGAACGGCAAGGGTTCGTTTGAGGCGAAGCTTGCTACTCTTCATGCGATTTCATCGGGCTTGAAGGCGTGGCTCGCTGAGCAGATCAGCAACGGAATCGAAAACTGCCGTCGCCTCTGCGGTGGTCATGGCTTCACGCAGTCTGGAAACCTTGCACATCTGTTTGCGGAGATTGTTGGCGCCAACACCTTTGAAGGTACCTTCGATGTCCTCATCCAGCAGCACGCGCGTTACCTGCTGAAGACTCTTCTCGGCGCTGAGAAGAACGCTGCTGCTGTGAGTGCCGAGCCGGCGACGAAGTTCATCGTGAACGCAAAGAAGTTCCTGAACCCGGGTCTTCACTGTGCTGCGAAGACCAGTGAGGACTTCGGCAATTTTTCGCTGTTGATTGAAGCTTTCCAAGTGCGCGCCACTCGCCTGCTCGTCACGTTGGCGAAGGAGATGCAAGCGACCAAGAACAACGGCAATGCCTGCATGGTGTACATGACGCGTGCATCCGTTGCACATGCTGAGTTGTTACTCCTCGAGAGCTTTGCGGAAGGGATCAACGCAATTCCTTCGGGACGCGAGCGTGCTGCTGTCACCCAGCTTGGCGCACTGTTTGGCGCGTGGCTCATCAACAAGTCACTCGGCGACTTCCGCGAGGACAACTACCTGTCATCGCACCAGGCAGACCTCGTTCGCAAGCAGATCGTCGCTCTTCTTCCGGTCATTCGCAAGAACTGCGTGCTGCTCACGGACGCGTGGGACTTCACGGACTTTGAGCTGAGTTCGACGATCGGCCGCTACGACGGCGACATCTACCGTGCTCTTGTGAAGCGTGCGGCGGACGAGCCTCTGAACAAGTCCCAGGTTCCGGAGGGCTACGAGCAGTATCTGAAGCCGCTCCTCCAGGCGAGTCTCTAAGAATCGAATTTGGCGTGAGCCGCCGAGCGCAAGCACATCTCCCCGTACATGGTGAATAAAATAATCGTGTTACGTTGAGCTAATAGTCCTAGAAGTGGTGCTGCATGTTGTTCCTCAGATAGACGCAGCTGGTGTCCCTGTCTTCTTGCCGCGCTTGGTGCGGTTGACGACGAGTCCCACAAGCTTTTTGCGCATGTTCCGATCGATCACCATCAAATCTTCGCCAGCCTCGATTGTTCCAACCTGAGCTGCAGCCACCCCAGGTCCAGACCCGGAGTTCTCCCCTTCGTCTCCGTTCGCAAGATCCGAACCTCCAGCCCCAGCATCACTTGCGTTTGCGCGTCTCAGCAAATGCCCATTACTCGGTTGAGCACCAGTGTGGCTAACGTGAGGCGCAACTGGCGGTCGTGCAGCCGTCACGCGAGACTTTGGACGCACACGTACATTTCCAGCTGATGTATCAGGGGTTGACATGCGAAGGATGAAGTGCTCTTCACTCTCGGCAGGTGCAGGAGCTCGCGAGCCAGCTCCAACTGTGCTGTTAACTCCACCGGAGCTATTTGAACTCGACTTGTCGCTCTCACTAGCCGCATTGGCATTGGCTTCGGACCGGTGCAGCTCGCGCTCAGCCTTTTCACGATTGATGACATCTAAGACGCGATTGAGTTTCTGCTCAACCATGTGCAGCAAGTCAGATGATGGCGTCTCAAGCGCACGGCTAAGCTCGTGGTGGTCGTCATAATCGAGCGAGCCCTTGACTGATCCTAGCTTGGCGAGACACTTCAGCAGACAAGCCCGGAAGGCATCCATCATGACGCTGGAGCGGTTGAAGCGATCTGCGAGTGCCGTCGCCTCCTTTTCGATGTCTTTGAGGCGCTCGGACGTCTGATCCATCTCCTGGTAAATGGTGCGCGAGTTGACGGCAGCGCCACGAAGAGTGGTGAGCGCCTCCTCAAGTTGCTTTCGCTTCTCGCGTAGCTTTCGCATCCGTGCATCCGCGACCGTGTGTTCGTCTTTGAGTGCTCGCATGACATCATCTCGCCCAACGAACTTGGCGATAATTTTGTCAACGTCGTTCGTACCAGCAGCCTCGATGATCTTCTTGAGCTCGGCTTCAACCTCCAGTAGCTTCCAGTCCGTGTCGCTCAGTTCCTCCTGAATTTCCGAGAAGTGAGTCATCTGGGCTGAAGACTCGTGCCGCAACTTGCGAGACGCGCGCATTCGCAGCTCACCGAGTGCTGCAGCTACATGCTGCTTACGAGACACTTCTCGCTGCTCAAGAATATCTAGCTGAAGCTTGGTCTGTGCCACAGCTTGAGTCAGGTCCTCCAGTGCGCGGACATTCTGCTGCTTGCGCTCCCACCATGCCGTATATGCCTGCTTGTATTGCAGCTCGGCTGCTGATTTCTCTTGCCTCGCTGTCAACAGCGCAGCCATTGCGCTGTCGAGCTCGAGTTGTAACACGCGAAGATGCGACTCGCGCGCGAGGGTTTCTTTCTTGGCGTCAAGGGCTTCACGAGAAAGCCGTTGAATCATATGGCTGTACACACCACGGTCGGCCAACTCCTCCGCCAGCTTGGCCTCGTACAGCGCAGCTTTTGTTTCGATACTTGCCGCCTTGTTACGGGCAGCTGCGCCATCAGACAGCCTGCCGTGCAGTGTCAGAGTCATGTTCTCGACCTCTTCCTCCAGTTTCTGCAATTGATATACGGACACAGTTAGAGGAATCGTCAGGGAGACGAATGCTGCCTGTCCATCGACGCTCACCTTGATTTCCTGCTCTTTCCTCCAGTTGATGTTCTTGGCAGTGTCAAATTCCTGAAGGTTGAAAAGGGGAGTCAGATAGGCAAAGACAAATAACGTGAGGATGGTGATTCCAAAAGATGCTT
This sequence comes from Phytopythium helicoides, assembly GCA_024867545.1. Taxonomy (NCBI): domain Eukaryota; phylum Oomycota; class Peronosporomycetes; order Pythiales; family Pythiaceae; genus Phytopythium; species Phytopythium helicoides. The sequence goes on along the minus strand of JANFNE010000019.1, from coordinate 651,244 downwards.
ACTCGTCGCAAACTCGAGACCTCGTCGACCTCTTTTTCGACGATCTGGGTCTCCTCACCCACTATGATGCCAATCGAAGACAAGAACGGTTCGACCGACGGCGCAGTGACCTTCCTGTAAATGGCAGAATCATCAACAACATGAACCTCCAATCCTAGCTTTTCGGTGGCAGCTCTTACATCTTGCTCATGCTTTTCCGAGGCGATGTGACCGATTCCGGTGCTCGTGACGTTTCTGATGGTGCTCCACTGGCAGAAAGCCATCGCTGTCTCCCGCCAAAAGTGCCACGAGTACGTTCTGTCTGTGAACCGTCCTGAGGTGGAATCTGGATCGTGAGCTCGCTCTCATCCCGCGGATCCATGGTCTACGCGTAGATCTTGAGCCTGCCAGATCTCTGGCTTCTCTCGTGTTGATGCCCGTCGTGTGCTTCGAGCTGCACTTGCTAGGGGTTGAAAGACAGCCGAGAGGTATTTATGGGTTTCTCCTGAGCACATGACTCACAAAGTCGAAAACCAGTCTCCAGTATTTATAGAAAAGTGACAGCATGGCTGTTTTCAGATTTTTGATTGATGACTTTGACGAGAAGATTTGCTGGGATCATTTGGCTGCGGGCGTGAGACGACTCGGAAGAGTCATTTCGCGATCTTTGGCCTTGGACACGAAGGTGCTTCCAGAATGCCAGCCGAGCGCAATGCAAATCGCTGGGCGTGGTGGTGGATGACGTGGGTCATCACTGCCATCATTTTCGGAGTGACTGTCAGCGCTGAGCCCAAGCTTGCAACTGGTACAAACCGTGTGCTTTATCTGTCATAATGATCTGGAGACTAACGTTTGCTCCAGCACGATGCTTCATCGTAACGCAAGCCAAAACAATTCCGAGCTGCCAGGGAGCCGCTTTCGGAAGCTACCTTCCCTTTGTGGATGACAATGTTGATGCAGCGCAGCCATCGCAGACACTATCTACTCGGTTGGTCACCCTACCACCCGAGACAGACCAATTGGCGTGCGAGGCACCTGATGCTCATGCCAGTATGCTCGAAAACGTGACTGTCATTGTGCGCCGTGGTGGATGTTCCTTTCAGCAAAAGGTAAGATTCTACAGACACTGCTATTTTGTTTTCGATGCGTACTAACTGTTTGATGAGCGGTAGCTGTCGACAGTTGCAGCGATGGGAGCCTTTGGTATGATTATTGTGAACTCTGACGATTCCCCTTTAACCCTCGGGGCCCTCGAAAGTGATCACAGCAATGTTGTCGTGGTATCAATTCCAAAGTCTGCAGGGGACGAACTCGAGTCGTCGCTGTACAATCAGCCTCACAACTCAGACGACAGCGCTCTATTCGCTCAATTGACATCAACCTTTACTGCCATCCAGCAAGCGCAGCAACGGGTTGAGTACTTTGCGGAAGTTCACGTACCAAACGCTGCGTTTGAGACGTATTGGCATTCAACATTTTCGCTTCCGCTGATCTCACTCGAAGACTCCATCACAGTTATCACTTCCAACGCATCTAGCCATCCAAGCTCACCATACTCAAATTGGCCGGAGCAGCTCGCATTCTTTTCATCCAGCATCGATGTCCTGACGCATTGGGATTTTGCTGAGGAGGCTTCTCTCCATGCATTTGCTGGGTTTGCTGCGTCAATGCTGCAACTCGAAGATCGAAAAATGAGTTTCAAGGATATCCAAAAGCTGGAGTCAGCAGCACATCGGTTAATTGGAGCCGGCTACTACTTGGCTGGACGTATTTTATTGGAGCGACGAGTTTTGATTGCGCTGAAGAACAACGCTAAGACGAAAGCGCGCGAGCTCTCATGCCACATTGCACTGGCACGGTTCCTTGATGCAGACTTGCAGTGTCTTGAGGAGATTCCCAGAGATTGTGGTTTGATAGAGCCCAAGTTGTCAGCAACCGTCCCGAGCATCGAGGTCGCCGAACGGGCTCTGCAACGTTTAGGGCCATTCCCAGCTGAAGAGAGTGATAGAGTGTGCTTTAAACTCATGGTGGGTTCACAATCGAGTATTGAAAGTAAAAGCCCTGAAGCGTGTTGCTCGCGCGATACCACCAATGGGCGAATGCGCTTTCAAAGTCGCTTCATTGCCGAGTTGTACGAAGCACTCATTGTGATGAGCGTATTTTCAGATGAATCTGGTGCATTCAAAGCATCCTTGCGCTTTTTACAGCTCGCAGATCGACTTTGCAGCGATGGACCATCGTTAAAGGTGAGGTCTCATTCGCGTTCTGACTTTAGAGATCCTCGGCTCTACTGGGCTCTACTGACTTGTGTCTGGTTTGTGTCTGGTTTGAATGGTTAGTATCGTATGGCGACAGCAGTACCCGTCATCTTTGACTCTGAAGATACCATGGAGCAGTTTTTCATGCGTGATTTACCAGCGAGGATCGACAATCTGAAGCAGGATGAAAGCTCCGGCCTTGTTGAGCATACTGTATCCGCGCTTGGTGAAGTGACTGACTCAACTGGGTCTTCAATCCTCAGCCAATGGAGCCTACCAGAAGAGGCGACACTGTTTCGGTACACAATTACTCCCTCAACAATGCTTATCGGCTACCAGGTAGGTTGATCTCGGTTTGAGTCCAGGTTCAGTAGCGATATCAATTGATTTTCTTGTTCCAGGGATACAACGTCTTGTCAATCCAGCGCAAACTCTACGAGCTTAGACAAAGCCTCTTTCCCAGCCTCTCATCAGTGTACAAGAAACCAACACAATCCAATCTTGAGACTGCATCCTCTCGCAAGCGTATCGGATTTATCTCATCGTGGTTTCGCTCGCATTCGGTGGGGAAGCTCATGCTGGGAGTGATTGAGCGGCTAGATCGATCTCAATTCGAGGTTATCATTTACCGCGGTATTCACTTTTTGAGAGATAGGGACGAAATGACCAGGAGGTTTCAACTAGCAGCTGATGTGTATGTGGAGCTACCCACCGACCAGAAGAGTGCGCTCGAAAAGCTCTTGCATGATAGTCTGGATGTCGCTGTATTTCCAGAGCTTGGTATGGATGCGTGGACTGTCTTCTTGTCGCACCACCGAGTCGCTCCGATTCAAGCCGTATTCTGGGGCCACCCAATCACAACAGGAAACCCAAACATTGATTTCTCCATTTCCTCTCGGTACTTTGCCACTGCAAGTGAAGACCAGTCCGTTGTCAACGATTTCCGGATGCTGGAGCAGATGCCTAGGAATACTACATCTTCAGAGCAGCTCGTGCTTTTCAAAGGACTCACTACGATCTTCACCAAGCCTGCAGACCTGAGTGAGCGCCGAAAAGCTTCGAGTGAATCCGACCAGATAAGTCGAGAAAAGCTTCATCTCCCTCAGAACCGCCATATTTACATCTGTCCGCAGGTAGCAAAGGGTTTCTTTCCATTTGTTGCTTCGCTTCTGCATCACTTACAGTTTCTGTTCGACTCCTTGTCAGACACTGATGAAATTCAATCCGCGATTCGACACTGTGCTCGCGGGAATTCTCACCCATGATCCGAAGGCACTGATAGTATTGCTAGCGTCAGATACTCAACAAGTCTGGACCGAGCAGCTTCGTCGCCGCTTCCGACTGCGCCTCCGCGAGGTTCGTCCACCTTTCTAAAGGAGGAAATGCTCGAGAAGTTGACTAACAGTCTCGTAATTTGATGCGGATAGAACGCAAATCGCATTCGTTTTGTACCGACACTTCCTTACGACCAGTTCATGGCGTTGCTATCACTAAGTGACGTCATGTTAGACCCGTTCCCATTTGGAGGCGGCGTCACGACGCTCGACGCGCTCAGCTTGGGCATGTACGTTTGACACTTCGTTTGGCTATTGATTGGTTCAAATTGTCATAGCTGATCGTGCCAACTACACTGAGAAGCCCGGTGGTGACGCTGCCGTCAGCCCAGACCGTTGTGCAACTCGCTGCAGGATTCCTCCGGTTCATCAACGTCACCGAAGGGATCGTGGCGTCCGTTGACGAGTACGTCTCCTTCGCTGTCGACGTTGCGACCGACAAGAGCAAGCAAGAACGAATCCAGACACAGCTGCTGGCAAAGCGAGACGCAATCTACGAGGACGGCTCCGCCGTCGACGACTGGAACACCTTCCTGGCCGCTGCAGCCTCCGGACGCTTGCAGATCCGCCAGCAGTAGCTGAGACCTTGCGAAGGTTGAGTAAACCATGGACGCCATGACCGCGCATTTCGCCAGCACCTTGCAATTCCACCGAGCCTCACCTAGCCTAGTACTTGGAAGTAGTCACCAACGCCAACGTTCTGGTGTCGTGCAATGCGATTTCCGGTGGCGACTTGTCGTGTCAACACCTCCATCTTCAAACTGCGGTCTTCAACTCCTGCATGTCTTTGGCTCGCCTCACTCCTCTCATTACGCCACCCGCACGCCGCGTAGGCCTCGCACTGACCTAGCACTCGCAACGTATTACGTCAAACGAAACATCCGCATAGACACGCAAGTGATCCTGATGCCCTGACGCCGATCTTGCCCATGATCGACATGGTCATTCGGCAATTGGCCTGCTAGCGCTCGTTGCTGGTCCCCTCCACGTCTGCTCAAGATCGAAGTCGTCGCCATGGCCGTCGAGCTCAAGGATCTGGCGCCGCTGCTGCTCAAGAAGGAGCGTGCGGGCGGTGACGTCGACCCGGCGGTCATCACTGGCGTGCTGCGTGGCAGCCACGCGGCCAACGAGCGGCGCAAGGAGCTGCTGGCCGTCGTGGAGAAGCACCCGGTGCTGTCGGACCGCGACATGATGTACCGCAACCACAACGAGCGCTACAACTTCGGCATCAAAAAGGCCTACAACTACATCAAGCTGCTCGAGGAGGGCGGCTACACGGACAAGAGCGACCAGCAGATTCTCTACGGCGCCATGGGCGAGCCCACGGCCATCGAGGTGCACCGCACCATGTTCCTGCCAACGCTCGAGAACCAGGGGACCGACGAGCAGCAGCGCAAGTGGGTGCCGCTTGCGAAGAGCTTCAAGATTCTTGGAGCGTACGCGCAGACGGAACTTGGACACGGATCCAACGTCCAGGGAATTGAGACCGTCGCCACCTACGACAAGGCCACCCAGGAATTCATCATCGACTCGCCCACGCTCACGAGCCGCAAGTGGTGGCCCGGCGGTCTCGGCAAGACGGCCAACCATGCCATCGTGCACGCTCGTCTGTACCTTGATGGCAAGGATGTGGGTGTGCAAGCTTTCCTTGTTCAGCTTCGGTCGCTTGTGGACCACCAGCCTCTTCCGGGCATTGAGGTCGGAGACATTGGCCCGAAGGTTGGCTTCCAGCCCATTGACAATGGCTACGCTGCCTTCCACAAGGTCCGCATTCCTCGTGAGAACATGATGATGCGTTATGCGAAGGTTCTTCCGGATGGCACGTTTGTCAAGCCCGAGAGCGACAAGCTCGTGTATCTCACGATGGTACTGATCCGCTCGAATCTAGTGCTGTCGTTTGGCGAAGTGATGGGCCAGGCCGCCACCATCACTACTCGCTTCAGCGCTGCTCGCGTGCAGGGCCGTACACCCAACAACAAGGGCGAGTTCCAGGTGCTGGACTACCAGAACCAGCAGAACGCGCTCTTCCCGTACATCTCGATCTCGTACGCTGCCACGTTCGCGGGCCGCACGATGCGCCAGATGCACGACGACGCGCTCGCGCTCGTCACGGGTGGCCACGGCTCGTTCGGTGCCAAGCTCGCTGAGCTGCACGCGCTGTGCTCCGGGTTGAAGGCATGGCTGGCTGACACCGTCAGCAACGGCATCGAAAACTGCCGCCGCCTGTGTGGTGGGCACGGCTTCACGCACTCGAGCAACCTGGGTCACCTGTTCGCTGAGACGGTCGGTGCCTGCACGTACGAGGGCACTTTCGATGTGCTCGTGCAGCAGCATGGACGCTACCTGCTCAAGATGCTCGTGTCAATGCCGTTCAAGAGCGAGATCTCTGCGGACGCCGGCAACTCCACCAGCTTCTTGGCCAATGCCAAGGAGTACGCCAACCCGCGCCTGCGCTGCAGCGCTGTTAAGCCCGAGGACTTTGCCGACTTTGCCCTGCTCCTGGAGGCTTTCCGCGTCCGTGCGGCGCGCATCATTCTGGCGCTTGCCAAGAAGATGCAGGCTACCAACAACGACGGCAATGCGTGCATGGTGCTCATGACCCGTGCATCGACCGCCCATGCTGAGCTTGTGCTGCTCGAGGCCTTCATCAAGGGCGTTGACCAGATCCCGCGCGGCAACGAGCGTGAGGCTGTCACCAACCTTTGCGCGTTGTTCGGCGCGTGGCTCATCAACAAGTCACTCGGTGACTTCCGTGAGGACAACTACCTGTCATCGCAGCAGGCTGAGTTCGTGCGCGAGCAGATTATCGCCCTTCTCCCGGTCATCCGCAAGAACTGCGTGCTGCTCACGGACGCGTGGGACTTCACAGACTTTGAGCTGAACTCGACGATCGGTCGCTACGATGGCGACATCTACCGCGCTCTGGTGAAGCGTGCGGCGGACGAGCCTCTGAACAAGACCCAGGTTCCAGAGTGCTACGAGCAGTACCTGAAGCCGCTCATCCAGTCGGGGCTGTAAGTTTTCGACGAGAGAGTTGGAAAAGATGAGTCTGTCGAGTTTTTGATATCAGGACATGCGGGATAGTCAGCGTTTGTAAAACCGTTTCGAAGTAATTGAAAGTTGTGGGCTTACCATGTACACATTGGTCGCTGTGGTGTGGCTGTAAGAGTTTCAAAGACTCGGTTTCCGCACAAAAAAGCACCGCTGTTCATGGTTATCACGTTGTATACAGTATGTCGCTCGCTCATGCGCTGTGTGGCGGGCTCGGAAAGCCTACGAGCGTCTTGTGGAACTCGATCACGCCCTGCACACGTACAAACGCAGCACAATATCCCAGTGAGTCATCACAAACCTCGAAAGCTTTGCTCACGAAGTAGTAGGTCATTCTCACCTGCACGCTCAGGTCCAGCGCGCGAGTTGTCATGTCCTCGTCCATCTCGACCTGGATGCCGATGCTGCGCGTCGTAGGAGCTGCAGCATCAAAACTTTGAGCGTCATGAACGCTGGAGCCTGCCTGTCGACGGAAATGCAGACGCACCGACGCAGGTGCACGCCTTCTTGGGCAGTCCACACCTGCTGCACTTAAAGTTGGACGGCACGAGCGGGCACACGTGCCCCTTCTTGGGTTCTCCGCACTGCAAATCCACGCCAGCGTCAGCGGCAGCCCAGCTCTCCATGTCCCAAACGCTGAGCACCCGCCTTGGAGCAGCGGTAGTTGCCGCGGTTGCGGTTCTTGGCCGTCAGGTCGCCCACGTCGAAGACTGCGTCGTCCAGCGCCACCGCCGGCTCGCTCATGGGCTGGCTGTCCGTGAGCTGCGCCATGAAGCTCTGCGAGCCCTGCGCGTCCAGCATCGGCATGGGCTGCAACCCGAACTCGAGCATCTCGTTCACTGCGCCGCAGCGCTCGTCAGCCGCCGTTTCGAGCCGCGAAACTCGCCACGCGCGCGCCCAGCGGCCTCCAGACGGCCCTCGACCCGCGCAACGTACTCGTAGCGGCGTCCATGGCCAACTCTGCGCCTCCCAGCGCGTCCATCTCGCCGTCCGGCGGCTTGCCGCTGCTTCTCTTCCGCCTTTCCGACCAGATTGAACCCGATCCCTCGTCTCCTCCTTTCCTCCCCCGCTTCAGTGACCTCTCATTCGGGACCTGTCCCGCGTTGATCCCCCCTCCAAACGAGGGACCAACCCATCGGCAACCAACAGCCAGCACCTCGACCCAAAGCGGCGCTCCCCGCCTGTCGCCATGGCGTTCAACTTCGGCGCCTCCGGCTCCGCCGCCGGCGGCGGCTTCTCCTTCGGCGCAAAGCCGGGCGACAGCAAGCCAGCCGCGGCCTCGGGCTTCTCGTTCGGCGCGGCGACAAGTGCGGCGGACGCAAAGCCAGCGGCGTCAGGATTCGCGTTCGGGGCTTCGTCCACGCCAACTCCTGCTGCGGATGCCAAGCCGACGGCGTCAGGATTCTCGTTCGGAGCGGCGACAAGTGCTGCTCCTGCTGCGGATGCCAAGCCGACGGCATCAGGATTCGCGTTCGGAGCGTCGGCGACGTCTACACCCGCCGCAGAGGCCAAACCTGCGTCGTCCGGATTCTCGTTCGGGACTTCGTCTACGCCCACACCAGCTGCGGACGCTAAGCCGGCGTCGTCAGGATTCTCATTCGGGGCGTCGCCAACTGCTGCGCCTGCTGCGGATGCCACGCCTGCGTCGTCCGGGTTCTCGTTTGGCGCCAAGCCCGCGGCTGACGCAGCTAGTCCGAGCACTGCCGGTTCGTCGTTTTCGTTCGGAGCAAAGCCGGCGGCAACTACCTCGACTGCTGAGAGCAAGCCGGCCAGTTCGACTTCAGGGTTCAGCTTCGGTGCGTCGACGACTGCTGCACCCGCTGTGGCCAAGACCGGCACTGCTACTACCTCAACTTCGGACGCTGCCAAGCCCTCGTCTGGATTCTCTTTTGGAGCGTCCTCTGCGACTTCTTCCTCGACTACGACGTCGGGCACTTCGTCTACGGCTCCTTCGGGTGGGTTTTCGTTTGGTGCGACGGCGACCTCGAGCGCTGCCGAGAGCAAGACTGATGCTCCCGCTGCCTCGACATCTTCCTTCTCGTTCGGGGCTTCCACTGGCTCGAGCTCGTCGACCACTGCCGCAAGCGCCAGCACGGCATCATCTACAGCGACAACCTCGACCTCTTCATCGCTTTCGTTGTCAACACCTTCTGCAGCATCGGCGCTGACAGCCGCCCCAACTGCAACTTCGAAGCCTCCTGCCGAGTACATGGGCAAGACGATTGAGGTGAGATAGCAATCTGTTTGCGTTGACCATTGGTCTGTTCTAACAATTGTTGGTGTTCAGGAAATTATCAACATGTGGAGTGAGCAGCTCGAGCGCAATGCAGACACGTTCACGACCGAAGCTGTCAAAGGTGAGGGAGACTGCATCGTTTTTTGTAGTTGTCACAACTACAGCTTATTGATTATTGTCGTGATCACAGTGAGCACGTGGGATAGTGAGCTGATGGAGAGCCAGAAAAAGCTCGGAGATATTGCGAGCGATGTGCGACGAATCCAGGTTGCTCAGAATGAGCTGGACTCGAACCTTGACACGATCTTCGCGTACCAGATGGAGCTCAAGTCGACTCTTGAGGTATGTTGAGATATCGATGCTGATTTTGCAGTGACTCTCGGCTAATATCTGGTTTGTTGGCTTGGAACAGCAACTCGAGAAGAGCGTCGACAAGATGTACGAGTCTCAGGACCAGATGCCGGTCGCGGCGGATATTGAGCGCGAGCAGACGCTGCAGCTCTCTGTAGACATTGACGATCAGCTGAATGCCATGACGACGACTCTCAAGGAGACAGTAGACAAGCTGAACAAGGCGCAGGAGGAGGCCGCTGACGAGAGCAACCCGGTTGTGCAGATCATGAAGGTTCTGAACGTGCACCACAACTCTCTGCAGTGGGTCGAGAGCAATGCTGGCCGCATCAACTCGGAGATCGCGCAGCTGTCGCGAAAGCTCCATGAGTAAATTGCGCTGCAGCTTTAGACAGCTCAGTCACAGGCAAAATCTTCTAAGCAAATGCATGTATTGCCTTGTTGTCGGTTGATCGCCTTATACCTATGTGGCGTGCTGATAATACTAAAGAGATACTGCGTTTCGAGCGCTCGGGCGTCGCTGATCAGCATTCCGTTGTGCTGTTCAACAGCCCAGTCGCTTGGTCGCTCGGTGAGGTTGCAGTTGATGGTCGAGACTTCATCAGAATGAAGTGGGTCTATCACCCGCCCGCAAGCAGGCGGGCTTGGCTTTGTTGGTGAGGCGCTTCAAGATGACCGGGACGGGAAGCGCATCTGTCTAGGTGACGAGACGGTACGAGGGAGGGTTTTTGGTGACAGCGACAGATTGTCCGACATGGTGAACGGGGATGCCGACATGGAAGTGATGTTCGAATGCTGCGTCATCGCCATGGGGTTTTCAACAATCCGTTCTGGACGAGCCCCATAAGTGCTGACGAAGCAAGCGAATTGTACGACTTCGCTGACTGCCGGTAGTCGTCTTCGTCTGTACTGCTGTTGAGCAGTTCAATGAGCTTCGCGTGCGTCTCCGCTTCGCTCATGGGCGGACGAGGCGGCGCTGGTGCACGGTTCGCGGGTGCACCCTTGAGACGGACGCGGCGGTGGTGGTGGGCGAGCTGCAGCAGGAGGAGCTTGCTGCGGCCTCATTGAAGCCACTGATAGTCGTGAGCGGTTGGTCGAAGACAACGATTGGCGCTTGTTAGACGCTGCAGATTGTCGCGGCGTCACTGACAAAAACGCAGACTTGCGCGCTGGCATTGGACTTGTCATCAATGTCTCGGTTGGTCCTGGTGTGCGCATCGTCGAGTACGAATGAGAGGAAGGTCCAGAAGATGCACCCGAGGCAGCTCGGGTCCTTCGGATTTCCTCCGCGATGTTATCGACTGTCTCGCTCACACTGCTGCTGCTGCTGCTGCCACGCGGAGTTGGTGAAACAGGCTCGGGCGGTAAAATGACAATCGGGATGTCAATCTTGATGGGAAGGGTGGTTGACGAGTACTCGCACTCGAGCGAGATGCGATACGCACAGCTGAGGAAAGACCCGCTCGTTGTCGGAAAGCGCACCTTCATGGCCATTGGGAGATGCAACGTCCGCTCCAGCAGGTCCCCGGCCGTCGGTCCTTGGTATTTGAGCTGCATGACGGGTCTCGAGGCAATGCGATCACCGCCCTGAGGATGCTTTAGCGTCACGTCCTGGTACAAGCGGCACTTGACATGCCGAATGTCCGCTGCAGACGTGTGGTTGTTCACAAAGCACTCAACCTGCGCGTTTTCGCCGAGACGAAAAGTATCCCGCGCCATGGATACGGCGACGTGGCACGTCCCGCGATCCAGCACTTTCATCCAGCTCATGCGCTTGGAGACCGTGCGCTCAACGGCATGGAACTTTACGCGCTCACTGGTCCGCTGGCGCACAACGAGATCCTGCACCGCCTCTAGATCCGAGACAAATCGCCCGTGGACTTTGACAGTCGCCTTGAGCGTGTACTTGATGGTCGCGTGAAGCCCCGTGAAGTGTGGGCCGCTTTCAAGAGAGTGAGCATCCAAAACACCAGGAAGGTCGGTCGGAAGCGTGAACCCAAACGGATGGGTATACCTCCCGCGCTCACATGGATCCGGAAGCGCAGCGGTCATGATCTGCAATAGCAAGCAACGAGTTGGGGGTCAGCACTGAACACGCCGCTCTTGGAGCGCTTGAAACCTCTCACCTGCTCACGCAGGAACTCCTTGTAGCGCGAGTGGTGGTCGCGCTTTTCTCTCCACTGCGCGATCTCCTCGCCGTAGAGCGAGAGCACGAGCGCTGCAACACCAACCACGAGAGATCTGATCAGCCACCGCTGCTGGCGCACCCCGTCTGCCTTTCGTTGCTGCTCCTAGCTCACCATTGCAGCGCATGGGCTCGCTGACGACGACCGTGATGTGTCCTGAGAGCGTGTCTCCCGCGCAGTACTCGTTCTTGTCGAGGGAGATAAACACCTCGCCTCGCACGCCGATCTCGCCCATGAAGAGGTCGAGGGGCGGCCCCATGCTGCGCATCATGACGTCCATCCCTGCGATCGGGACGGCGCGCTCGTCACTGCACTGCGAGGCGCAGCGCCGGCACTAGCTCGCCGCAGACGCCGCTCCGCTCGGCGGTCGTGGGTGTATCCAGCGATGGAAGTCGTGCCGGTCCGCCGGATAGGCAGTCGTGTCCTATCCGCCGTCCCCACCGATAAGGAGCCTCTGGGTGAGCGCAGTTCGGGTTTTGCACTGCTCGCGGACGGGAGAAAAGAGCCACGCGCGCCTCCACTTCTTTGAACGAGGGGATTGTCGGGAAGCGATGGGCTAGGGCGGGCCGACCGTCAGCTCCAAAGCGCTCCCTGCAAGCGACTTCACCACCGGCGATGCTCACTGTTGTGATCAGCAGCTCAGCGTCCGCGCTAGCCTGTCGAGGCGGAATGCCGAGATGCCGCGCCGCTTGTAGCTGTTTAGCGAGAGAAGAGCAGCGAGGAAGGCGCCAACTAGAGCTGCCGATGGACAAGTAGGTCCGCCCCATCAACAGGCCGAGAGGAATACGCGGTCGTCGGGTCGGCGCGCGGATTTTCGTTGGCGAGCGGTGCGGGAAGCAGCCACGAGCGGCTACGAAGTTCAGCAGGTTAATATTTCGATAAAGTAAATGAGTTCAGCACTTTGATTTGGGTTGACGTACGTGATCGGGCGAAGACAACCTAAACGAGAGCATAACGACATGACGTGTGTCACGCGTAAACAGTTGGATAATCCAAAGTGCGTGCGATTCGTCCAATTGTTAACGAAATATCAGTGTATTGGGCTGACGCCGCGCCGTCACGAGGACTTGCGGTTGACAGCAGGGTCCACCAGACAGCGCGTAATGCCTGCTGGCTGCGTGTTGATGGAGCTGCTGTCTATGTGGAATTATGGCGAGCGTTAAATACCAATTCCGTCAACAGCGAGTGACCATGTGGCTCGCCAAGTGCTGGCTCGGTGCAGGCTGGATGAGTCGAAGAGTGCCTGTCCACAAAACCCGATGATCTTCGCTCGTTGGTAACTTTTGAGGAGACAGACGAGGAGCTGCAGCAATACGGCACTTACAGCCACTCTTTTGTAGTCCAGGAAGGACTAGTGGCTCACATCAGCGCCCGTTGGCAGCTCGACTACTGATAGCTTTTTACTTGTTGCTGCAGCTCCCAACACTTGCGTGGTGCCACTCCTTATCGTTGGAGCTGCAAACTGGTGGCAATATTCCGTTCAACTTGCGGCACACAGAACGGTGAGCAACCCTCTGTTAGTTCGCACAAGTCGCATCATGTACAGCCTAGTGCTATTCCAATTTCATGGACGAAGCGTTCATGCATATTCGTTGCAGGAGGCGATGAAGGAACACGCTTCGTATGCCTTCATATGATTTGGTTGCGGTTGCTTATGAAATTATATGTAGCTTCCGCTTCGAGAATGATCCTCGACCTCATTGACGCTCCTGCACTGAATTCGATCATGAACAGTGATGAATATTGGAGCTAGTGAACCACAAATAACAAGTTGGGTCGATGATGCTTCCTGGTTCTGAACGAGTGCAGAGTCCACTAACAGCCACCCGGCTCAGAGCTGCATGTGTGAGAGGGAACGAACAGGTTCAACACATATAATGAATAAATGGGTACACATTGCTTCGTGGCTTCCCTCCGCTCGCACTCAAGAAAATCCTCGCGAGAAGAAACATGGGAGAGCTACTGCGATCTACAATCGGCAACCGAAAAGGAAATCTCAAGGTGCTGCTGGACAGGGTCGCATTTGGTGGAGGTGAAAAACTGTCGTGCTGCATGTGAAGAAGGCGATCAAGTGCGAAGGTTAGTGCACATCGGGTCAAATTTCTCACTGATAGGTGGTGCATTTACCATCTCTGTCTTAATGAGGCAGATCTCGTGGTCTGCATTCACGATGCCGAGAGTGTAAGCTGGTATACGAGTTGTGGAGATAGCGACACGGAGGTTTGGCGAACCAACCAAATACTCAACGACAAGGTATAATACCATCTGCAAACGATAAAGGTAGTTGTATCCGATGAGCATCTAAACACTTTGTGAATTGCAGATTTCTTTGAATGATTGCCACGCCTACGAACCCGGAGTATATGCCTTCAACTTCAGCTACCAACTACCAGAGAAGCTTCTAGGATCTTTTGGACGATACAGCAATCACGCATAATCAATCACCTCCGTGAATCTGAATCCGGGTATCACCTACGCAGTCACCGCACATTTTCCGATGTCCAAGTGTCTTTCTTTCGATCTCAATATGATTCAGCCATTCGAAATTATCCCAGAATCATGCAATCTTCCCGAAGGATGCTCTTCTTATACTCCAATTTCCAGCATGGATATGATGGCGTTATGAATTTGAAGACGTGTTATTAAGTAACCAAGACAGATCGGCATATCTACGCCACATGCGATACTGTGCATTTCAAGGCCTACATCAGCAATGACTCTTGTCTCGACATAGCATCTGTACCTATGGCGATAGTCGAAGACCTGGTGTATACATCCGCCAACTCTAACGAGCAGTGGGTTGGAACAAACACCCTCTGCGATACAAAAGAAACTGGTGTTCGCGCTGACGGGTGGACTCATTACCATCTTTTACTTCCCCTTGTGACCAAATGATACGGGAATCCCGTCCACCAGACGACTTCAGCAACCAATTCGCTTCGGTGAACATATCGACTTGTGGTTACCTGCGGCATCGCTCTCGCCGAAGTTGCTCGAGATGAGATCCCAATCGTTATTCAACCGCAATCCCAGCCTTTAGATGTGGAATTCCAGCAGAACGTCTCGCATCGTAACCTCCAGTGAACGCACTCGGGTTCTAGCATGAGCGTACGTTGACTCATGACGAGGGTAATCCCCCATCATATTCGCGTACCAGACAATGATATAATCGCGTGAAGCCTTATCGTATTGTGGTCGAGTACAAAACCATAATAACCGGCAAGCTCAAAGTAGAGATCCAGATCAACACGATACCCTAGCATCAATGGACTGTGATGGAAATAGAGGTGGCTAGCTGCGAACAGTAATTGCGAAGTGCCGACTGAAGTCTATAATATTGACAAGAGAGAAGAATGAACGAATCACTTCAACCCATAAAATGTACATGTATCCATCAAACGAGACCAAATTCCTACTTGGTGGCTTCCTTCCGGTTGCACTCTGGAAAATTCTCGCGAGATCAAACATGGGAGAGCTGCTTCGGTCTGCAATTGGCAACCGAAAAGGGAATATCGAGGTGCTGCTGGACAGGATCGCATTTGACGGAGGTGAAACTATCAAAGGAACTGTCGTACTGCATGTGAAGAAGGCGACCAAGTGCGGAGGTTGGGCGAATCGAATCATGGAAGGCCATACGGCACGCTGACTATCCTTTTTTCGTCACGACAGACCTAGTTCTGCATATTCGTGGTGCTGTGAAAGTGAGCTGGTATGAAGGTTACGGCGACGGTAGATCTCTAGTCCGGCGGACCAACCAACTACTTGACGACATGGTACAACACCGTCTTCAAGTATCGTGATAAAACGGTGTGAAGTCTGAGCTTGTCATGGGATGCAGATCACTTTGAGCACTTGCCACGATTTCCAACCTGGAGAATACGATTTTGGTTTCAGCTACCTGCTGCCGGATAAGCTCCCGGGATCTTTTGGACGATATAGCGAGCACGCAAAATCCAAAAGCACCATCGAGCACAATCCGAGCATCGCCTATGCAGTCACTGCACACCTTCCGATCGCTAAGTCTTTCTCTTTCGACATGAAGACCACTCAACCATTCGCAATCTTCCCACAGATCTCTGACCTTCCCCAGGACGCTTCGTTGTTGCTCAGGCTTCTGCGACTGTCAAGTTTTGTGGGTTTGTGGACAAGGGAGTGTGCTCTCTATCAGCCGAGTCCGACCGGCATACCTACGTGACTGGTGACACTGTACACGTCAAGGCCTTGATCAGCAATAACTCTCGTCTTGATGTCTCATCCGTAAAAATGGGACTTGCTGAAGATCTGGTGTTTACCAGTAACAACTCCGAAGAGCAGACGAAGGGAACAAATTGGTTTTGAATTTTGACAGCACCTGGTGTTCCTGCCGGCGAAACAGCTCATCGGACACTTAAGCTTCCTCTTGTTACGAAGTGGGATAGCAACCTGATCAACCCAACCACCCCGAAGAGCGGCAACATTTGTCGAGCGTACCGAGTCTTGGTCCTCTGTCAATTTTCGCAAGCAGATGATATTGTAGTAGGGATCCCAATTATCGTACTACCTCAGGATCGACCCACTGATACGAAGTTGGCACAAACCACAAATTGATTTGCATTACATCACAACACGTTCAACTCGTGCAGTCATTCCTATGACAATGCGTGATTTGGTATCCACCGATCCCAACTACACTTGCGCGATAAACTCTGCAGCTCGGCTGACAACAAGAGCAATCTCGTTTACGTGCGACTGGAGGGCCGACGCCGGGTCCTTGAAGATAATCGCGTCCGCAATACCGGGGAAAGTCGCAGCCTTGTAGCCTTCGTAAAAGCCGGGACCAAACACCACGTGCTTGTACCACGAACGGTGCGGCAACCCAAAGTCCGACAAGAAGAACCGCTCCAGTTGCACGAGCTTCTCGTTCAAGAACGCCGTCGTAACTCCCGACTTGCTCGTCGAAGCAGCAAATTCAGATACCTTGGTCTGGAAGTGGTCCGCGTTGATAGCGAACTGATCGATGGAAGAATGAAGAGCGGAGAAGTCGATGCCAGACCCCTCTACCTGCCTCTCGTATCCCGCAAGCTGCTCGCGCATGACGAGTGCATACGTGGTGTAGTCGAAAGGGAGGATGTCGAGCTCGGCCAAACGCATCGTCAGCAACCCCCACCACTGAGCGGAGCTCTCATGAATGGCATAGCGAGGATCTCCTTCTGTCTCCGAGTACATGATACTATCCATCGTGCTGTGGTATGTTCCGTACCCTCCACCGTCAAGCGTGCCACTGAAGCCAATGTTGGCAGAGATGATCCCAAGGAACTGGTAGAATGGTGTGAAGTCGGAACCCGAGCCAAGCTGGACAATCATGTGATCAGGAGCAAGCGTTCCTTCAGTCCAGTCTATCCCCAATGCCACACGTTCTGCCTGCTGTTTGATCCACTGCTCGTACAGCGAGCTTTCCGTCTCGTTCCCGTAAAACTTGGCGGCAGGAACATCTTTCGCGGTCTCCTTGATAAAATCCGCAATGGACGGAGCACTGCCTGCAGAGACGTACGGTCCCATGAACATGTCGAGATTGATGTACGCAACGGCGTGCTTCTTGAGCATCTTGGCGTGGTCCTCGGCCCACTCCGTGCTCCCCAAAAGCGCGTACTCTTCGCCGTCCCACGATGCCAAAATGATGGTTCGTCGAGGACGCCAGCCACCCTTCATCATCTGACCAAACACGCGAGCCATCTCGAGCATCACGGACGACCCGCTATTGGGATCCATGGCGCCGCACGTCCACGCGTCCCGGTGGTTGCCAATCACCACGACTTCGTCAGGTTGTTCGCGACCAGGGATGGTAGCCATTACGTTCCAAATCGTACCGATGCTGTTGTCCATCTCGAGGTCGAGGTTGACAACGAGTTCATCATCATCGCCCACACGGTAGCCGCGGTTGTCCGGCATGACAAGTCCGCCTTGCCATGAAGGGGGTGCGAGTTTCCCGCCCATGGCTTGAAACAGGTACTTGGCTTGTCCGTACGATAGGGGCAGCGCAGGGATGTGTGGGATGGAGTCGCAGGTCTCGATCGCAATGTAAGGGGCATCCTTGGTCGACGGGAATCCCGGTGTAAGCGGGTCACCCGCTGCGACTGACAGAAAATCGATTCCACCTCGTTGGAACGAATCTTCAGGACGCCAAGGACCATCAGGATAGACCGGACCGCGGACGTAGCCATCATCAAATGGGTCAGAGTAGATGAGAACGCCAACCATGCCGTGCTGTTGTGCAATGAGAGTCTTGGTGCCGCGATCGTTCCCACCGTATCTCACAAGCGAAATCTTGCCGGCCAAGCTCACATTGTTGGACTTCAACCACTCATAGTCGCTCGGGGTGCCGTAGTTGGTGTACACGACCGATGCAGTGAAGTTGCCCGAGCTCGCGTACGCCAGGAACGGTGGAAGCGCGCCCGAGTCTTCGGCCGTGCAAGAGTCTCCAGTAATCTCGCCCTCCGTCAAGTTGAGCTCACGGCGCGCTTCAGGAGGCGAAAGAATTGCCACTCGACGATGAACTGGCAGCGACAGCAGCGGGTAGTACTCGTTGATCTCCGCCGGCACTCCGAACTCATCGAGCTTCTCCTTCGTGTACGTCACAGTCTTGTAGTCCTGCGGCGTGCCAGCGCTGTGTGGGACGCTGGAGTAAGCGTGCAGGAACTCCTTCATCTTGGCTCGACTGATGCCGGCGAGGAACTCTTGCTCGGCCTTGCTGAGCCCACCCGTTGACTGGTACGTTTCGACTCGCTCACTCGCGAGTGCATCGCTGGAGCTGAAGCTGCTGGTCGGCTGCTGGGTGGAAAACGCCGAGAGCGCGAGTGTCACGACACCAGCAGCTCCAGCCGCTCGCAGCAGCACGCGACGCCACGAAGGACTCGCCGGAGTCGAAGACGGCCAAGCTCCAGCCGTGAACGTGCCGTAGGCGTCCATGGCGCAGGATTCGCGTGAGCGGAGGCCCGCGAGTCGCCAAGTGAGCGAGTTGAGCGCGGCGAGCGGGGACTGTGCGCATGAAGCGGTGGCACATGCGTGTCATCATCATCATCACATGCGTGTCAACGTGTGCCGTCACGAAAACTGATTGGAACGTAATATAACCATACACTCATCACGCTGGTGACGGCAAATCCTGTCTCAACCTTCGTGTTGAGTGTACCGTTGGGTCAGTATAGAGCCGACTCAGCTCTCCACAGCGAGACTCGAGAGTCAATTCCGTTATCCGTGCCCTCTTCGACTCGGGTTGCGCAAGACAGTGTGCTAGTCACGTCCATCCATGCGCTTCCTCTAGTCAAATTTTGAGACGTAACACGCTTGGTGCAGCTCCTGTTCCTACTCCTGCTGCTCTTGACTGTTTCTCAGGAATATGGAGCGGCGAAGCTTGAAGAGAACTTGCTGCACTGTGGAAAACATCTTACTTGGGACTCGAACGAGATGCAAGACGAGTAGTTGCTAGCGAAGTTTGCTCGACAATGTAGTCATGTCAAGCATTTCGGTAGTGTTGCCTCATTTCAACTACACATGTAAAGGGGTTGAGAACGCTGTTGTTGGAGCAATGAATTGCGGCGACTAATCATCAGCAGGTCGTGCTTGAGGCAGAACGACTATCGGGATTTCCATCATAACGTCCTTTGCAAACGCAAAGTGACAGGTGATCACAAGCCGGTAGGATCGGCAGAGTGAGTCGCTCTTCGGGGTTGTAGGATTGATCGGGTTCCCACTCGATTTCATCACGAGAGGAATCGAGAGCGTTCGCGCAACCGTTTCGCCGGCTTTAGCACCGGATGCTTTTGTCTTGCGAAGCCAATTCGTACCCCTTGTCTGGCCTTCCGAATGGTTGAAAGTAAAATTTTCGCCCAGCTCCATGCGAATCCATGACACTTTCAGTCCGGAGGAGTTGTTGATCGTAACTGTGACGTTCACCGTGTCGCCCGTCACGTATGTGTGTTGATCAGGCTTGGCTGATAGTGAACATTCTCCCTTGTTGATCACGGCAGCCAGTTTTACATTGCTAGACACTTGAGCATTGATGAACCGTCCTTGAGGAAGGTCGCGGACTCGCGTGAAGAGTGCGAATGACTGAGTTGCCTCGAGGTCGGATGATAAGTGCTTGTTCACTGGGAGACAAGCAAGGACCGCATAGCTGACGCGCGGATTCAGGTTCACGGAGTCCTTGAAGTGTGCTTTTTCTCCGTAGTTGGCAAAGGATGCGGGGAGCTTCTCCGGTAATTGGTAGCTGAAGGGAAATTCGTACTCGCCGGGCTCAAAAGCATGACAAGTGCTTAGCGTGATCTGTAATCCATAACAAGTTTAGTACGACAGCTTGATCACTTCTGGTCGTGCTTGCGGAGTATAATCGTTACCTTGTGGTTGAGTAGCTCGTTGGTTTGGTAGCACCCTATGTCTTGTCCCTGGCGATGTATACACCAGTGCATGTTTTCCGATCCGTGGATGAAAAGATCGAGGTCTGCTTCACGAACACAATGGGTTAGAATGGTGGCATACAATTAAATATGCATGGGACTCGCATGTGCCTTTGCACTCAAACGCCTTCTTCACATAGAGCACGACAGCTCCCTTGATGATCTCGCCCCCATCGAACGCGACCTTGTCGAGCAGCACCTCGAGGCGACCTTTTCCGAGTGTTATCGCCATGTGACACGTTGGGACGATCTTCGAGACTGAGCATCCGCCAAGTTGGCCAAACGGAATCCGGAACCTGATGGGTGTGTATCCATAAAAGATGGATACATAACTTCTCGCATCTTTGTCGACGCCCGGCTCACCCCAATCAAGTTGAAGCGAACAGTGGTCGAGGTTAGCAATCAAATTGCGTGGGCTCACCACAGGACCACGTGCTCGGTCTCTCCTGATGAGAGCTGCTGCCCAGTCCAGCTTCTGGTTCTATGATGCTCTGTGAGAGACCGTGCTTCTGCTTGATTGAATGTAAACGGGGCTTCGTGCTGTTTGTCGTGTTCGCGGTGGGAGGAGGCGAGATGCTGACGGGCAAGCTGCTCTATTACGCTGTAGGTGCAGAGGCTGAGGTCGCCTGGGAGGCAGTCCAAGATGTCTGATTGAGTGTCGGCGGAAGGCGAGGGGAGCCAAACACACACCCGTGTGATCTACCAGTACGGCGCACTATCGTCCGCCTCGCGCTCGCCCGGCGACCATCACAAAATATCGCTGCGTCACAGTCGGCGGTCGCTGTCTAGTTGCTCCACCATCATCAGACTGCAGCCGAGCCGAAGCGCTTAGACAATGATCAACATATTCAAAATCGCCATCATTGTGATTCCCGTCAACCAAGGATGCACCTTACATTGCGATCGAGACCTGCGACTCCATCCCACACATCCCTGCGCTGCCCCTATCGTACGGACAAGCCAAGTACCTGTTTCAAGCCATGGGAGGGAAACTCGCACCCCCTTCATGGCAAGGCGGACTTGTCATGCCGGACAACCGCGGCTACCGTGTGGGCGATAATGATGAACTGGTTGTCAACCTCGACCTCGAGATGGACAACAGCATCGGTACGATTTGGAACGTAATGGCTACCATCCCTGGTCGCGAACAACCTGACGAAGTCGTGGTGATTGGCAACCACCGTGACGCGTGGACGTGCGGCGCCATGGATCCCAATAGCGGGTCGTCCGTGATGCTCGAGATGGCTCCCGTGTTTGGTCAGATGATGAAGGGTGGCTGGCGTCCTCGACGAACCATCATTTTGGCATCGTGGGACGGCGAAGAGTACGCGCTTTTAGGGAGCACGGAGTGGGCCGAGGACCACGCCAAGATGCTCAAGAAGCACGCCGTTGCGTACATCAATCTCGACATGTTTATGGGACCGTACGTCTCTGCAGGCAGTGCTCCGTCCATTGCGGATTTTATCAAGGATACCGCGAAAGACGTTCCTGCCACCAAGTTTTACGGGAACGAAACGGAAAGCTCGCTGTACGAGCAGTGGATCAAACAGTATCCAGTCGCGTGAAATGAGATTGTTTGGCGGAAGCTAGGTTATATTTGTGATACTCTAGCACTAGTGTCAATTCGTTTCCATCGGGAAAGGATTTTGAGGCAACATGCTGTTGGTTATGTAGGCAGAAAGTGTTGTCAAATTGATGTCCCTTCACGTGATATTCGGATGATGGATTGCGGAGTTTCCACGTCGACAGGATGTCGTTGCGGTCGAATTACAATCGGGATCTTCACGCAAATATCTCTCGCGAGTGCAAAGCGGCAGGTGACCTTAATTTGATACGTTCACTGAAGTGTGGTGTTCTCTGGTGTTGTAGGGTGGACTGGGATTCCGTTTCATTTGTTCACAAGAGGAAGGAAAAGCGACCGATGTGCCGTTTCCCCAGCGCATACACCTGGAGCCGCTGTGTCGAAGAGCTCATTGGATCCCTTCTTCGGTCCTCGATAGTCGTTACTGTAAAACACCACGTCTTCGACTAATGTTAAGTGTACCGATGTCACGTCGAGACGAGAATTGTTGTAGATCGAAGCGACTACGTGCACAGTACCTCCAGTAACGAAGATATGAAGATCCGGGTCAGCCAATAAGCAGCATTCTCCCGTGTTTACAACACCAGCGAGCTTGAAGGATTGGCCGTAGGTAACAGCGAGTTCTTCTGGTAGTTGGTAGCTGAAATCGAAATCATATTCTCCGGGCTCGAAGGCGTGGCAAGTACTCAAAGTGATCTGCACAGCATAACGTGTTCAGATGGTCTCATCAGATACTTTATCGGATCATTTGCATATAGTGATGTACCATACGATAGAGCCGCGGGTTGATTCGTGATATCCCCACATGTGCACTCTCGGTGCCATGGATGCAGACCACGAGATCTGCCTCATTAAGACAGAGATGGTAAATGCACCACCAATTAATGAGAAATTTGACCCGATGTGCACTAACCTTCGCACTTGATCGCCTATTTCACAAGCAGCACGACAGTCCCTTTGATAGTTTCACCTCCATCAAATGCGACCTTGTCCAGCAGCACCTTGAGATTTCCTTTTCGGTTGCCGATTGTAGATCGCAGTAGCTCTCCCATGTTTCTTCTCGCGATGGTTTTCTAGAGTGAGACGACTGCTTGTGAAGGAGATCCGCATGTTTTCATGTTTTCTTCGAGTGTACCCATTGGTCAAGGGTACCCACATGTGTGGGTTGAGAAGGTAGCTCGTTTTTTCCCTGCAAATTATCGGTCACAAGATATCGCGTGTGTAGCTGTCGAGCCAAGAACTACACGAGTGCACTACATTCGGTTCGAGGACTCATTCATTGTGAAAGTTATACAGTAGTGCATTGAGGTGTATACTTCCGGACGTCTTCGTCGAATATTGTGAGAAGCAATCCTACTTCCGTCTGGAGGAGGTCAGCACTTCGTCGGGACGATAAGCTGCGGCGGCTCCACGTCTACCGGTCGCAGCTGCGGTCGAACCACGACTGGGATCTCCACTCGAATATCCTGAGAGAGCCCAATGCCGCAGGTAACCACAAGTTGATAGGTTCGTCGAAGTGTGTTGGTCTCTGGTGTCGTCGGGTTGATCGGGTTCCCGTTAGATTTGTAGACAAGGGGTAGGAAGAGCGAGCGATGAGTCGATTCACCAGCGCGAATACCCTGAGCCGTTGTCTCGATCAGCTCATTCGATCCCTGTTTCTGCTCTTCAGAGTTGGTAGATGTAAACAGCAAGTCTTCAATCAGAACCATGCGCACGAGTACTACATCGAGGCAAGAGTTATTGACGATGTAGGCCCCGACTTGTATAGTATCACCTGTGACGTAAGAATCACGGTCTGGCTCAATGGATAAGTAACATTCTTCTTTGTTGGCAGTGTCATCTCGGTTTGCACTCTTGGACGCTTGGGCTTTGGTAAAGCGTTGTTCAGGAAGGTTGAGCGTTTGTGGGAAGATTGCAAGTGGCTCAGTAGTCTTGAGATCGAAAGAGAAACTCTTCACCACTGGAACATGGGCAGTGACTGAGTAGGTGATGCGCGGATTCAGACTCACGTGGAACGACGAGTACACATCGTGCAGTCCAAAAGATCCCGGGAGCTTCTTCGGTAGTTGGTAGCTGAAGGGAAATTCGTACTGCCCGGGTTCCAAGTCGTGGAAAGTACTCAGCGTGATCTGCCGTTTGTGACCCCATCAGACACTTGGACGACTATCAGATTATTTTGAGAAGGGACTTACCGATTGGTTGAGAAACTCGTTAGTTCGAGACACTTTCTGTTTTCCACCTTCCACTCCGTATTCTTCCCAGGTCACACTCTCTGAGCCGTGAAAACGAAGAAGAAGACCTGTCGTGGTGATCGATACAGTCAATGTGGAGCATTTCTCCGGTGTGATTCAATATGCACAAACCGCGGCACTTGAACGCCTTGTTCACGTGCAGCACGACAGTTCCTTTGACGTCCTCGCCCTCTCCGAATGCAACTCTGTCCAGCAGCACATCGAGGTACCCTTTTCGGCTGCCAATTGTAGACCGCAGCAGCTCTGTCATGTTTGTCCTTGCGACGATATTCGAGAATGCGAGTGCGAGGGTAGCTGCTACAACTCGATGCAAGTAGTTGTGGGTGTTGATTTGCATTCTCTGATGTTTGTGGGATCTAATTTCTCCAAATGCTGAACCACCTGATCGTGTGCAAATATGTATTCTACGTGTCAAAGACCAGCAACCCCGATATATTATTTGTTAGACTCACGGTATGGGAAGGAAGGAAAATTTCATAGTGGAGGCACTTAAAGTAATCCACCATGGGCAAATTGGGGATCTCGCACAATCGAGCTTGAGAGTGTTTCGTGACGTGGGTGGTTACAAAGTTGCTTGGGTCCACAGTAGGCGCTCTCACTCCTCGCAGTACAAGTACCAGCCCATTGTTGAGTGCTGTTGAAACCATGCCTATACCATGGAATGGCGTCTAGGCTCCACAAGCGATTTCGTGTATCTGGAGGCGGTGCTGGTTGCTACAACCCAGTATGACTCGGAGAAAGACTATGTGCTATCAACAAAGATTCAGGATGTGGAGAACGAGGGGCTTTTGGCAAGTGTTCTGATCGTGGGCGGGGACATGGACTCAACGTCGCCGAACATGCAAAAGAACTGGCAACTGTCTAACCACACATTTGAGGGGCGGGGCGCCAACATGGTGAAGCATGTCACCTTAAAGCCGTGCTGTCACTTTACGTCGCACCTTGAACCCAGTCAGACGGTACTCAACGGTCACAGTAACTGATATGTGACCATTGTGCATGACACGGCTTGACTTTTTGGCTCGTTACCACTTTTTTCCCAATCTCCGTGCCGTTTCAGTGTTATAAACCAAAGCTGGTATTTGCACCGCCATCAACTGCACTAATTGACGCAAACCACCCTCCAGCATGCAGCACGACAGTCCCTTTGATAGTTTCACCTCCATCAAATGCGACCTTGTCCAGCAGCACCTTGAGATTTCCTTTTCGGTTGCCGATTGTAGATCGCAGTAGCTCTCCCATGTTTCTTCTCGCGATGGTTTTCTAGAGTGAGACGACTGCTTGTGAAGGAGATCCGCATGTTTTCATGTTTTCTTCGAGTGTACCCATTGGTCAAGGGTACCCACATGTGTGGGTTGAGAAGGTAGCTCGTTTTTTCCCTGCAAATTATCGGTCACAAGATATCGCGTGTGTAGCTGTCGAGCCAAGAACTACACGAGTGCACTACATTCGGTTCGAGGACTCATTCATTGTGAAAGTTATACAGTAGTGCATTGAGGTGTATACTTCCGGACGTCTTCGTCGAATATTGTGAGAAGCAATCCTACTTCCGTCTGGAGGAGGTCAGCACTTCGTCGGGACGATAAGCTGCGGCGGCTCCACGTCTACCGGTCGCAGCTGCGGTCGAACCACGACTGGGATCTCCACTCGAATATCCTGAGAGAGCCCAATGCCGCAGGTAACCACAAGTTGATAGGTTCGTCGAAGTGTGTTGGTCTCTGGTGTCGTCGGGTTGATCGGGTTCCCGTTAGATTTGTAGACAAGGGGTAGGAAGAGCGAGCGATGAGTCGATTCACCAGCGCGAATACCCTGAGCCGTTGTCTCGATCAGCTCATTCGATCCCTGTTTCTGCTCTTCAGAGTTGGTAGATGTAAACAGCAAGTCTTCAATCAGAACCATGCGCACGAGTACTACATCGAGGCAAGAGTTATTGACGATGTAGGCCCCGACTTGTATAGTATCACCTGTGACGTAAGAATCACGGTCTGGCTCAATGGATAAGTAACATTCTTCTTTGTTGGCAGTGTCATCTCGGTTTGCACTCTTGGACGCTTGGGCTTTGGTAAAGCGTTGTTCAGGAAGGTTGAGCGTTTGTGGGAAGATTGCAAGTGGCTCAGTAGTCTTGAGATCGAAAGAGAAACTCTTCACCACTGGAACATGGGCAGTGACTGAGTAGGTGATGCGCGGATTCAGACTCACGTGGAACGACGAGTACACATCGTGCAGTCCAAAAGATCCCGGGAGCTTCTTCGGTAGTTGGTAGCTGAAGGGAAATTCGTACTGCCCGGGTTCCAAGTCGTGGAAAGTACTCAGCGTGATCTGCCGTTTGTGACCCCATCAGACACTTGGACGACTATCAGATTATTTTGAGAAGGGACTTACCGATTGGTTGAGAAACTCGTTAGTTCGAGACACTTTCTGTTTTCCACCTTCCACTCCGTATTCTTCCCAGGTCACACTCTCTGAGCCGTGAAAACGAAGAAGAAGACCTGTCGTGGTGATCGATACAGTCAATGTGGAGCATTTCTCCGGTGTGATTCAATATGCACAAACCGCGGCACTTGAACGCCTTGTTCACGTGCAGCACGACAGTTCCTTTGACGTCCTCGCCCTCTCCGAATGCAACTCTGTCCAGCAGCACATCGAGGTACCCTTTTCGGCTGCCAATTGTAGACCGCAGCAGCTCTGTCATGTTTGTCCTTGCGACGATATTCGAGAATGCGAGTGCGAGGGTAGCTGCTACAACTCGATGCAAGTAGTTGTGGGTGTTGATTTGCATTCTCTGATGTTTGTGGGATCTAATTTCTCCAAATGCTGAACCACCTGATCGTGTGCAAATATGTATTCTACGTGTCAAAGACCAGCAACCCCGATATATTATTTGTTAGACTCACGGTATGGGAAGGAAGGAAAATTTCATAGTGGAGGCACTTAAAGTAATCCACCATGGGCAAATTGGGGATCTCGCACAATCGAGCTTGAGAGTGTTTCGTGACGTGGGTGGTTACAAAGTTGCTTGGGTCCACAGTAGGCGCTCTCACTCCTCGCAGTACAAGTACCAGCCCATTGTTGAGTGCTGTTGAAACCATGCCTATACCATGGAATGGCGTCTAGGCTCCACAAGCGATTTCGTGTATCTGGAGGCGGTGCTGGTTGCTACAACCCAGTATGACTCGGAGAAAGACTATGTGCTATCAACAAAGATTCAGGATGTGGAGAACGAGGGGCTTTTGGCAAGTGTTCTGATCGTGGGCGGGGACATGGACTCAACGTCGCCGAACATGCAAAAGAACTGGCAACTGTCTAACCACACATTTGAGGGGCGGGGCGCCAACATGGTGAAGCATGTCACCTTAAAGCCGTGCTGTCACTTTACGTCGCACCTTGAACCCAGTCAGACGGTACTCAACGGTCACAGTAACTGATATGTGACCATTGTGCATGACACGGCTTGACTTTTTGGCTCGTTACCACTTTTTTCCCAATCTCCGTGCCGTTTCAGTGTTATAAACCAAAGCTGGTATTTGCACCGCCATCAACTGCACTAATTGACGCAAACCACCCTCCAGCATGCAGCACGACAGTCCCTTTGATAGTTTCACCTCCATCAAATGCGACCTTGTCCAGCAGCACCTTGAGATTTCCTTTTCGGTTGCCAATTGTAGATCGCAGTAGCTCTCCCATGTTTCTTCTCGCGATGGTTTTCTAGAGTGAGACGACTGCTTGTGAAGGAGATCCGCATGTTTTCATGTTTTCTTCGAGTGTACCCATTGGTCAAGGGTACCCACATGTGTGGGTTGAGAAGGTAGCTCGTTTTGCCCTGCCAAGTTATCGGTCACAAGATATCGCGTGTGTAGCTGTCGAGCCAAGAGCTACACGAGTGCACTACATTCGGTTCGAGGACTCATTCATTGTGAAAGTTATACAGTAGTGCATTGAGGTGTATACTTCCGGACGTCTTCGTCGAATATTGTGAGAAGCAATCCTACTTCCGTCTGGAGGAGGTCAGCACTTCGTCGGGACGATAAGCTGCGGTGTCACCACATCAACAGGTCGTTCTTGTGGTAGAACGACAATCGGTATGGATACTCTGACATCGCTTGCAAGCGCAAAGTTGCAAATAATGACAAGTCGATAGGTACGTCGAAGGGTGTTGGTCTCTGGTGTCGTCGGGTTGATTGGGTTCCCATTAGATTTGTAGACAAGGGGTATGAAGAGCGAGCGATGAGCCGATTCGCCAGCGCGAACACCCAGCGCTTTTGAAGAGAAGAGCCAATTTGTTCTCTCTTTCTTCTCGTGAGAGTCTGTCGAAGTAAAGTGTAGGTCTTCGGCAAGCCTCACCTTTAGAGATGACACATTGATGCGAGAGTTATTGCTGACAATGACCTTGATGCACACCTGTTCTCCCGCCACATAGGTGTGTTGGTCTAGCTTGGCTGATAGAGAGCACTCCCCCCTGTTTATAATGCCAGCAAATTTAACATCTTTGGAGGCTTGAGCACGAGTCATGCTTCCTTCAGGAAGGCCGGAGACTTGTGGGAAGATTGCGAATGGCTGAGTGGTCTTCAGATCAAAAGAGCATCGCTTGACTATCGGAAGATGTGCGGTGACCGCGTAGGTGACACCCGGATTCAGATTCACGGTGGTGATTGACTTTGCGTGCTCGCTGTATCGTCCAAAAGATCCTGGAAGCTTCTCTGGTAGTTGGTAGCTGAAATTGAAGGCATATACTCCGGGCTCGAAGGTACGGCAAGCACTCAAAGCAAGCTGCAATTCAGGAGAACGTCAGATCGATGGTGAGATCTCTATTTGATCACTCGCATAGGACATTTTACCCTGGAGTCGAAAATTTGGTTGGTCCGCCAAACTTCATGCTCGCTCTCTCCAGATCCTTCAAGCCAGCTGACACTCTCGGCACCATGGACATGAAGTGCAAGGTCTGTTTCATCAAGATAGAACAGGTTAGTGTAAGCATGCTACCTGCAAAATCATAGCTCGTTCCCACCTCCACACTTGAGCGCCTTCTTCACGTGCAGCACGACAGTTCCTTTGATTGCCTCACCTCCGTCAAATGCGACCCTGTCCAGCAGCACCTCGAGATTTCCTTTTTGGTTGCCAATTGTAGATCGCAGCAGCTCTCTCATGTTTGTCTGTTGTTTGAGAGAGGATTTTCCAGAGTGTGGCCAGAAGAAAGCTGCAGTAGATGTACCTAGTGAACTCCACTGACACCATTTTTCAATCTACTAGACACTGACTTACTGTTAGTAGGTGTCAGCTAACCTGTCAGTGCTCAAACTGATCTACATCCGGTCCTCTTCGAAGCTTTCGGTCCATTCGCCAATTGCAAGTTCCTTGATGTAGCCATCAAACCATTAGATACATCATGTACCTAATGGTTTGATGGCTACATCGAGTCCATCATGGTCATAGCAGGTGCTACCTGAACGACGACAATTAACCCGAGCTTGCGAAGAAAGGCAGCGGAAAGTGTATTCCTTCATGCAACTAAACCCAAAATCCTACTTTGAAGTAAGATAAGCTACAATGAATGCACCACGTGGGGCTCAGCGACTGGTTCGGCGGGGTCGAAAGCAGTAG
Organism: Phytopythium helicoides; assembly: GCA_024867545.1. Taxonomy (NCBI): domain Eukaryota; phylum Oomycota; class Peronosporomycetes; order Pythiales; family Pythiaceae; genus Phytopythium; species Phytopythium helicoides. The sequence continues at coordinate 621,985 of JANFNE010000019.1, read as the reverse complement.
GAGCGCTAACGACGGTGATCGGGAACTCGAGACGCACACTATGGCTGAGCGAGTATTTGCACTTGATCACGAGTCGGTAGCGCCAGTTGACATAAGTGCCAGTCGTGACCGTCGCGTTGATAGGTTCTTGGGTTGCAGAAATGACTAGCGGGAGCTGCAGCGGCTGCTTCACGAGCTGTCCAGCCTTGACACCGAGATAGTCCTGCCGGGAAATAACAATCGACCCCGTGCGCGTCTTGCGATTTGGCAGTGCCACCGTGATTTCCTCGTAGAGGCGCAGTGAGATCGCATGCATGTCCTTGGGGGACTGGTTCGTGATGCTCGTCTGGACCGTCAGCGTCTCACCCGCAGCAAACACGTCCTTCTCGAGCGATCCTTCAATGTGGCACAAACCCTTCGAGAACACCGCGAGCGTGCCGACCTTGCCCGTGATAGAGCTCTCGAGCCCGTGCACCTCTTGCCCGTTGTGCGGAGCGTACACGTAAAAGCTCTCCTTGGCCTCCACATCCTCGAGGAACCGGCCAGAGATGCTCGTCGCTGCCTTGACTGTGTATGTGGAAGACGCGACGATGGTCTCGAGTGGCGTGGCGGAGCGTCCGTGGATCTCAAAGCTGCTCGGGGCATCCGCTGGCAGCTGGAACTGGAGGGGGAACGTGTACTCCCCCGGCGCATAGCTCTGTTCCTGGTCAGCCACAATAATCTGCAAGCGTTCTCGTGAGCATCCGGCTGCCACCTCTGTCTTCTTTTCTCGTTTTTGCCTCCCACCTCAATTTCAAGGAACTTGTGCTTCTCGCTGCCGGGAACAGTCGATCCGCCCACGAACTCCGTCCACTCAGCGCTCTCCTTGCCCACGACGGTCACCACAACCTCTGCTCAGCCACAAATCCACTTCAGCTCTTCACTTTCCACCATTTGAAACTCGCGAGCGCCAACTTTTTTACCGCTGCACACCACGGTCTCAGCAACGCGCAGCGACACGGAGCCCTGGACGAGCTCCCCCGGCTCAAAACTCCCGCGAGCCAGCGACACCTGGAGCGAGGCCTTGCCCTCGAGCTTCACGTCACCCACGGCCGCCATGACAACGCGCTGGAGCTGCAGAAGCGGCGGGAGAATCGAGGAATGCGCATGTCGGAACGCCCACCCATGCCCATCAACAATGCACCCATATTATCTCTAATCTGATATTTACCCTGATATACTTGAAACTTTTTGTTAATGGGTACACAAAGGCAACTTGTGCTTTCGCTCGTCTACAGGAGCATTGCGACCGGGAAAGTCGACTGGCAGGCGTTGCTTCTGGCCGTGCAGAGTCCCGACCTACCTCCAGGCGGTATTGCCACTGCACGAAGCACGAGTTGAGCGACGGAGCGAGCTCGCTCGGGACCTCCAGCGCGAACACCTGCTCTAGCGGCGACCCAGGAGGAGGCAGCGGGTAGCGCTGCTCGACGACGACTTTCGACGTCGACCGCGCTCCGGTCGGACGCAACGGTGAGCGTCAAATCTTCATGGAGAGCGAGGACGATCTCCTCCAGGTCGCTAGAGTCGGAAGGGTCTCGCTCGACGCGGCACAGCACTTTGATGGTGTCGCCCGGGAAGTGTGTGACGCTGTCGATGATGGCCGAAAGGAAGTGCCCTTCGACGGTGGATGTGGCGTTCACAATCTCCGTCGAGACCGAGTGCTGTAATGACGCTTGGTTGCCAATGCGGATCGTCTCCCCAGCCAGCGCCCGCACGTTGCGCGGCCGCCACGTTTGTGGACGTAGCACTTGAACCGAAAAGCTGGCTACAGGTCTCCGTGCGAGTTTCTTCGTCGCTGATTTCTGAGACATTGAGCTCCATCGAGTACTCCAGCTCAGGCGGAGACGTTGGTGAAGTCGCTCACCCGAGCGCACTTGAACTGGTAGCCGCCTGGAATGCCAATTGGCAGCGAGTACTCAAACGGGAGCTCGTGCGTTCCAGGCCTCAAACGGGTGCTCCACGGTGAGCAACCCCACTTCGTCGCGCAGCGCTTCGCTGCGTCGGCTATAGGATGCCTCGGTGACGCCGCTATCCAAGTCTTTGGCTCCCTCGACCCAAGTTACGACCTCCGAGCCGTGGATCGTTATACTCACCGCTGTTGAGCAGCCAAGCGTTATTCGATGTCAGGGAGGTGTCAAAGCCATATGATATCACACACGAACCGTTGAGGACAATGGCTTCTGCGGTGGTCAATCTCGCGGTCCCGCGAATGACATTACCCGCGACGTAGCTCTGCTGGTCGAGCGTCAACTCCCAGCTGACGGCAGCGTCGTCGGCCGTGCTCGACGACGACGACCTCGACGATCTCGACGACCTCGACGACCTCGACGACCTTCCGCGTTCCGACATGTCGTGTAGCTGTGCTGTGCTTTGTGTTGCTCTGCTCTGCTGGACGGAGAAGCGAAAATGGCCAGAGAACTTCTCCATGCAGCTGCGCGGCGGTTTGTACCCAGTGCCACGCAGGTGGATCTTGGCGTGGAGCCCCTTCGAGAGAAACACCTAGAACGCTGGTCAAGTCGGCTGACTAACAAGTCAATTACGTCGAAGCGCCCATGTAGCCAACTTGATGCGACATACCTAGTAGCATCACGGATATCACGCCGGACACGAATGGCTGTCCGTTCAAGTTCAACATGTAGCTTGTGTTGGTGTGGTGTGGCACATGCGTGACGCACGCGTTCGGATCCCATGGGAGCTCGCAGACCGTGCACGCCCGAGCTGATGGCGCCATGTCAGCAGTTTCTCAGCTCCATCCGGACTGTTGTGTTCGCCTGTCCTCGATCTTTTTGGATGTTCGCAACTCGGCGACCAAATCGTCGCGGATGAAACATTTATCGGATCGCGAAAAGCGCACAGCGAAAAACGAGTGGAAGCGCTGGAGGAATTTTGGCGCCACGTGGAGTCGATAGCCTGGATCGTCTGGAACGACCACCTATTGACTACAGGCTATCCATGCCACGCACAATGAGCACCCGATGGATCCGTGATCTAGTATTCGGTCGACCACGAATGGCCCTGATGGCGTCAAAATTTACCCACGCGTCGAATGTTCGTAGTTGAGCTCGGCTTGTCACTCGCCGTGAACAAGCCCACGACTGACTCGACCGAGGCAGGATCAGCCAGCCGATCTTCTCGAAAACCACGCGCAGCTCCGGATGAGATGAGTGGGGCGCTCGCTCGGCTGCCGAATGCTTGATCAGCTCACCCACGCGATGCATTACCTATCTGCATCGGTTCAGGATCTCTCTCCTTATCGAGGGGTCGGAGCCGTGCCAAATTCCATCCTTGATGGTTCAAGAGCTCACAGTGGCACCTCCACGCCGCCGCCGAGAGCGGAGACGTTGAGGATCAAGTCGGAGGAGTCGACTCTACTCATCGTCGACGACTGAATTCAGCTGCCTGGAGCGCGTTCCATACATCCGGTCTCCACTCGTTGACTACGTTGACTACGCTGTCATGATCGCCTGGCACGCATCAACCACCACCGCCGCCCTGGACCAGTGAATGCACATCCTGCGCATGGTTCCATGCGCATTGGCGAGGTGTCGATGCATGCATGACCCGCCGCGATTCGTCTGCTGGCGGGCGGTCTCTGTCGATCGCGTGGCCGTAAATCCAACGTACCTCAGTGCTTTTAGCGTAGCTCTACGATATATTCTGTATGTAAACAATGTAAAGACAACTGAATTAACCACAGTTGCCATCAGTGCCAGCTGGCGAGAAGGCACTTGTGGCTGGAGATCAGTCGGCCTCTACGACAAGCTCTGCGGGCTCGAAAGAGAGCCAGACGGTGCGGCACTCTATGATACGCACATTACAGCCTGAAATGTGCAGTACATACAGGATCTCGTCACAACCGCTTCTCTCCATGCGCCGCGCGACACGCTCGCCCCACATAGAGCGCTCTCATTTTCTCCCCGAAAGCCGCGAGCTGCGCCGTCGCCTGTCAGCGGATAGTACCCGCAGCAACAGGATCCACAATCTACAGTACACCCCCATGGCTATTAGTTCCCGTCCGCAGGAAGATCGCCGTGCTGGCGGTTCCATCCAGGCGTCCGTTCGAGTGATTCACCCACGCGTGCCCCGTCTCTGGCGCCGATCCGCATCAAAGTCCTGTGCGTGGGTCGTCCGCTCGCGAGCCGCAGTCCGTCCTTCCACCAGCAGCTGGCTTTCCCTGCCCGCTCACCGGCTCGCTATCTCTTGAAAACTGTATACCGCGTCCCCTACCCCTTCGCGGAAACCGTGCGCGGCGCGGGGCGTAACGCTTCTGCGCTCGGTTTTCCCCTCTCTCGGGCAGCCAGTCTCTTATTTCTCCCTTCGACCGCAGAGGGGAAACCAACTCACTTGCCGATAAGCGAGACAGGCGCCTCGACCTCGACCTCGACCTCTTCCTTCGCGACCGCAGCGCAGGCCACATACAAACATGAAGTCGATTGCGTACATGCTGGCGGCCGCCATGGCGGCGCTGGCTGCACGCATGGCCGACGCCAACGGCGTGTGCTACGACCCCACGCACGGCTCGACGGCCACGTCCGAGCTCCATCTCGTCCGACATGTCGACTATCAAGGGCTACGGCTTCGACACGGTGCGCACGTACGTGTCCTACTACGGCTCCATCAACGTCGGCAACACCATCACGGCCGCGGGGCTCACGGCCGCGCTAGGCGTGCCCTACCCGGACGACTGGTCCACGCACGCGCAGTACGCCGATTGCGGCCGCGAATGCCGGCGGCGTCAGCCACATCTTCGTCGGTAACGAGAACCTCGCGGGCGCCTCCAGCGTGCCCAGCGCCATGATCTCCGCCATCCAGTACATCAAGTCGCAGGTCGGCAGCGGCGTCAAGGTCGGCACCGTGCAGCGCAACACCGAGGTCATCGGCTACTCGAGCATCTCCGGCTGGTCCGACCTCGTCTCGGCCTGCGACGTGCTCGGCGTCAACGTGCACCCCTTCTTCACCAGCGGAACCTCGGCCGAGAACGCCATGGCGCTCGTCAAGACCCAGTGGAACACCATGTACTCCAACTTTGGCAGCAAGCTGCTGCTCACCGAGACCGGATGGCCCACGCAGGGATCCTACGCCAGCAACACCGGCAGCGTCTCGGCCTGCAGACCTTCTACAGCGACTACCAGTCCTGGATGTCCTCGCAGTCGCAGTCCTTCTTCTTCCAGATGTTCGACACGCCCTACAAGTCCGAGACCTACGAGCAGACCTTCGGCCTGTTGACTTACGACTCGCAGAACAAGTTCACCATGTCGAGCTCGCCCACGAGCGCCCCGTCGACGACCTCGCCGGCCACGACCTCGCCCGCTACCAGCGCGCCTGCTACGACCGCGCCGGCTACGACTGCTCCCGCGACGACCGCTCCTGCTACCTTCGACTCCCGAGCCCACGACTGCCACCCCGGAGCCCACCACGGAGACCCCGGACCTTTCCTCGACAGACTCGTCGGCCTCGACTAGTTTGGATGCGGACTCGACGGACGGCAGCTCGTCGCTGCGCGGCAGTGTGAGCAGCTCTAGCTCTGGCAGCGTTGGTAGCTCTGGCAGCGTCGGCGGCTCTGGAAGCGACGGCACTGTTGGCAGCGTCGGCAGCTCCTCGACGGCGAACGGCAAGGAGGTTGGCTCGAGCGACGACGAGGTCGCGGATGAGGCTGACACTGGTGACAACGGCACGGTCTCGACGGAGTCGACGACCTCGACCGGCACCGCGGGCACCTCGGACAGCACGACTGACTCGCAGACGACCTCTGGCGCGGACGGCACGCAGAAGGCCAACACGCAGAGCGAGGACGACAGCGGCACCTCGTACGTCGGCCTTGCCGTCGCTGGCGGCGCGTGCGCTGCCATGGTCGCGTTTGGCTTTATCTACCAGACGCGCAAGCGCGCTCAGGAGATGGAGGACCTGGATGACAAGCGCGACGACTCGTTCCCGTCGGCCGTCACGCCCGTCGAGAACATCAACGTGCTGTAAGCGCGGCCTGACGGCGTCGGTGGACTCGAGTCTTACGTTGTGGTTGCGTGTTGACCTGGGCAACGTACAGTTTTGTTCTTTTCCCCCGCATGTGTGTTTGGTTTTCTAGAGGGCTGAAAAGAACGATATTTTTTATGATAGCGTTCTTGCTTCTCTCCTCATTTTCCTCGTTTCACGCCTTTATGAAGAACTTTTTCAAGCTTTTTCACCTTGATACCGTTCGTGTTGAGCTTCGCTGCAACAGAATGCGTCACTGCTGCGCTTGCTCAAACTGCTCGTGTCACTAGACATCCAGGTTCTCGCTACTGTAGGATCACCCATGTTTCGTTCGGTGAGCAACTTGCTGCCATTCTCCTTCCCAAAGAGTGATCAGGTTGCGATCGCTAGTCGAAACCTCTTCGCCCAGGCCACTAGAGTGTCCATTCCGTCACATCATCATCGCTCTGTTCCCTCACAGCTTGTGTGTGTGGGGTGCCTTAATTGCGTCGGTGTGTCTGTGTGCCCATGCATCTCCAGCGAACGTGCCCACGAGAGCTCCTCTCTCCAACGCATGGCAGCAGGAGTGACTGTGATGTGGGACCGCTGTGGCGTGTTTAGCTCATGCATGTATGTCGGAAGCGGGTGGTCGAAGACGTCTGTAGGCGGCTAGCGGTTCCTCGGCGGCAACGACGTGTCCATCTCAATGCCGAGTGGTGCGATGTCAGGAGGCGGGATCAGTAGCGTGAGCATCCTGAGCGGGGCGAGCAAGGCGACGAGAAGCAATACATGTACGGTGAGTGTGGGCTCAAGCGCTGTGACGGGCGCAGTGCGCTGTTGAGCTGGGTGTCTCTGAAGTAGCTCGTCCTCCGTTTGGCTCTCGATCTCGTCGGGTCCGACTCCAGTCGCTTCTGGCGTTACTGTAAGCGTGTTTAGCGGCACTGGAAGAGCTTTGTTTCTGTCGGCTTTGACGCGTTGGTCGGGCATGCTCCACGCCGAGTAGCGGAATGTTCGTGCACGCCAGGTTAATCTGAGAGGCGGGGCCACTCAAGGCTGTCACGACTACGCACTCTACAGCCATGGCCACGGCCGGGCCTTGCTCATGGACTCCATGACGGAGATGTGACCACGGCCACAGTACGATCATGACTGCAAGCGAGGCCACTGGCATGCGATTATGGACACGAGCACTCGCTCAAACATGCCCTAAACACTCTCTTTCGCGGAGTTGGGGTTGACATGGGTCGGCATGAACGTCAACAACGCGGTGCTATCATTTGGTGACGGGCGCTCACTGGGGAGAAACATCATCCACCATGCGCGGTTGCATTTGTTGTTGCCTACTGGTATCAGCTAGTGGCTGACTCTAGCTCATTTGAGAACTCGACGACTTCAGCTCACATCCTCCCGAATCTTCTTGACGCTCTCGTGGGGGACTCACGCCAACTTGGCCACGCTCACGACAATATGGAGTCGACGAGTGGTCTGTCTGCGTGGGCGAAGGAGGAGAACATCGCGGAGCTATGAAACGAAGAGGGAGCAGAGACACATTCGCACAGGCACGAGTCTGGGGAGAGATTCACTTGGCGGGAACAACAGCTCCATCGACACCGTTCATTCCGAGCACTTCCCTGCACCAGAACGCATCCATCCGAGCGTCATGAGCCCAAATGCGTCAGTAAAGGTCCTGATCGCCGCGAGGAGACACATCTTCCAGCCCGTCGATGCACAGGACCGCGTCGCATGTGCTCTTGCACCAATTGCCTCCTCCCCACGCACAACCTCGCGATCTTTAGTCCACTTCCCGATCATCTGCGGATTGCAGTGAAGACTCATCCGAGGATGATGGCGGTCGCACCCACCCGGACTTCAGCAGCCAACAGTACTTGAAGCGGTCGCGTCAAGTCCGGCGCGGTCTCCGAGGCCTTGGTTTCGCCAGACGAGCCGAGATTGGCTGACTGACAGGCAGCAACTTTCACGGGAGACATGTCCGGCTCGCTCGTTGACGCCACCACTCCCTCCTCCCTCCTTGCAACGCCCATCTCGGCGCCATTGAGGACTCACCACAGCTCGCCGCGACCCTCTGGAACCCCCTATGCAGCCCTCCACCCGCCCAGCCACTTCGTTCGCGTGAACTCGCTTACTCTCCAACTCGCCGAGCCCTGCACAAGCGACCAGAGCAGCCAGCAGCCACCTCGCCATGGTTCGCCTCTCCACTTCCATTGCGGCCGTGGCTCTCGCCGGCGTCGCCGTCACGCTCGCGTCGTCCTCGCCTGCGTCCGTCCCGAACTCTCGCCGTCTGGCTGACAACGCCACCGACATTGAGGCCCAGGTGATCGCCAACATCGACCGCGAGAAGATCCGCGAGTACCTCCACGCTCTTTCCAGCACGCCGCACGTCTGTGGCACGGCCGAGGACTACGACACCGCCGTGTACACCAAGGAGACGCTCGAGTCGTTCGGCGTGTCGGCCGAAATCAACGAGTACCACCCGCTGCTGTCGGCTCCGGGCTCCCAGCGCCTCGCCATCGTCTCGCCATCCACTGTGGCTCGCGAGCTCAACCTGACAGAGGGCTCAATCGCCAATGACACGTGCACGACCAGCGACAACCTGTGGCCGGGCTCGTTCATCACGTACGCTGGTGCCGGCAACGTCACGGCTCCTGTTGTGTACGCCAACTACGGCCGCCAGTCCGACTTCGCGTACCTCGACTCGCTCAACGTGAGTGTGGACGGCAAGATCGTGCTCGTGCGCTACGGCAGCAACTTCCGCGGCCTCAAGGTCATGAACGCCGAGGACCGCGGTGCCGCAGGTGTCATCATCTACTCGGACCCGCAGCAGGACGGATTCACGGTCGGAGCCGTCTACCCCGACGGTGCCTGGCGTCCCGAGGACTCCTTCCAGCGTGGCTCGGCGCAGTACCTGTCCGTGTCGACTGGTGACCCGCTGACGCCTGGCTGGGCCGCCACGACCGACGCCGAGCGTCTCGACTACGAGAACGTCACCTCCATTCCCCACATTCCGACCATGGCGCTGAGCTACGGCCAAGCCAAGTACATCCTCAACGCTCTGAAGGGCGAGTCGGCTCCGACGGCGTGGACCGGTGGCCTTACTCTCGACAACGGCTACAAGATTGGCGTGGACAGCGGCGACGACGCCGTCGTCATGAACATGGACCTGGACATTGCCAACTTTGTTGGTCCCATCTGGAACGTCGTCGGCACCATTACCGGAAGTGAGGAGCCTGACAAGGTTGTGATGATTGGCAACCACCGCGACGCCTGGACCTGTGGTGCCATCGACCCCAACAGTGGATCGTCGTCGCTGCTCGAGATCGCCCGCGTGTTCAGTGAGCTCGTGAAGAACGGCTGGCAGCCGCGCCGCACCATCAAGTTCGCGTCGTGGGACGGTGAAGAGTTCGGTCTGCTCGGCAGTACCGAGTGGGCGGAGGACCACGCGGACGAGATCAAGGAGGGAGTGGTTGCTTACATCAACGTCGATGCCTTCCTGGGCCAGCTCGTGTTTGCTGGAGGCAGTCCGGCGATTGCCTCGCTGCTTGTGGACGCTGCCAAGGCCGTGCCGGCGAACTTGTTCACGGGCTCGGAGACCGAGTCGACGCTGTACGAGCAGTGGTACAACCAGCAGAGCAAGCTGTCGGCTGCGACGATCAAGGGCATGGGTGCTCTTGCTCCGGACAACCTTGTGACGCTGCTCGGCTCTGGCTCGGACTACACGGCTTTCTACCAGCACCTCGGTGTCGTGTCGGCCAACCTGCTGTTCATGAACGCGTACGTCGTGTACGGCACGTACCACAGCTCCATGGACAGCATCATGTTCTCGGAGACGATTGGTGACCCGAACTACACGACGCACGAGGCCCTGGCTCGCTGGTGGGCTCTGCTGGCGCTTCGTCTTGCCGACGACACGGTACTGCCGCTCGACTACTCGACGTACGCGACCGTCATGCACGACCAGCTCGAGACTCTCGAGACGCAGGTCATCGCTCTTGTTGGCAGCGACTCGGCCGTCGACTTCACGGGCCTGTACGCCGCCATCTCGGAGTTCAACGTGACTGCGGACGCTCTCCAGGCCAACATCTCGGCTTTTGCTGCTGAGATCGCCGACGACGCGAGCGAGTCGAGCGAGGTGACCGCCCAGGCGGCCTTCTGGAACGAGAAGCTCGTGCAGCTCGAGCGCTACTTCCTCTCGGATGCAGGCCTGCCGCACCGCCCGTGGTACAAGCACGTCATTTTCGGCCCTGGATACTTCGAGGGCTACGCCGGTACTTCGTTCCCTGGTATTGCCGACGCCATCGCGTTCGAGGACTCGGCCGATGAGGTGCAGACCCACGTGGACCTCGTCACGGCCATCGTGCAGAACGCCACGGCGTTCATCCTTGAGCAGTAGAAAGTCAAAGAACGAGAGAAACTGAAAAATCAATATCATCAACCGGGTCACGACCACCCGATGCTTTTCACGACGACCAAGTTTTCGCTGTCAGACTTACCACATCAGCGAGCAGCTACGAAACCTGCGTCATATTATAGCAGCTACGAAACCTGCGTCATATTATAAAAGAGTCGGTTCAGCGTCATCTTCAACCACATCATCTTTACAAAAGCTAGATAAATGCACCTTTAAAAATGAATACCTACTTTTTGCCCATCAAACTCTCTAAGGACTCACTTGCGGATTCTCCAGGTCTCGGACGAAAGATGGCGGAGGCGGCAGCGGCTGGCGACGCCGTCAGCGAGAACTCGATCGAGGTGCTCGTTGATCGCGATGTGTTCGATGCGGGTGACGTCATTGAGGGCGTCGTAAAGCTCCGCTTGGCCCAGCGCATCGAGGCGGAAGGTGCGTTCTGCAGTGGAGAAGCAAGGGTGTCATCAATCTCTAACGCAGTCAATGGCTTTGATGAGCAGAGCTTACGGTGGGGGTGGAGGGATACGAAAAGGTGACCTGGTGGGAGAGGAATGAGTCGAGAAGCTCTTCGCAGCAGCGCGTGAAGCGTGACATCCTGGACGAGAGGGTGAGGTTCACGATCGACTAGCTAGCGCAATGGGCTCAAGCATTCGCTGACGATTCGTCTGCACCCAGCTCGTGCTCGCGACTGATGCAGCTTACGAGCCGGGAGAGTACGAATATGCTTTCACGTACCGGCTACCAGAGTCATTGCCAGCATCGTTTGCTGTCGAAAGCCGCTCGGTGGTTTGGATGGTGGACGTGAACGGGTCCGTATCCTATACCCTCAAGGCGTCGCTGCCTGTCACAAGCGGACTCTCAGAAAACCTTGAGACTGCAAAGCCACTCGTTGTTTTTGCGCAGCGTGTTGCTCATCCTATTCGGCCTGTGAGTGCTGAAGTGACGAAGGTTGTGCGCGCAGCTGGGATTATTTCAAAAGGGGAGTGCTCGCTGTCGATTCAGATGGACCAAGACGCATGCATCTCTGGCGACGTGCTGCTTGTCCAGGCATCAATCCACAATCGATCAAGTGCAAACATGAAAAGTATCAAGATGAAGCTTTTTGAGGACCTTACGATCACTGTGCCGCGGCGGACGGCCAACAGCGGCTCTAAGAAAATTTGTGAATCCAAGATGTCGGGGATTCGTGCTGGAGAGCAGGTCGAACAAGTACTTTCGCTACCGCTTCTGACCGAGTCCCAAGGTCTACCAATCAATCCGACGACAGCTTCCAGTGAACATGTCCATTGGACCTACCGCCTCGTCATCAAGTGCTCGTTCGTGCTAGCGACTGGCGTTGATTTGACAATTCCAATTGTCGTGCTTCCACAATCCCGGCCAGACCCCAATGATTCAGATCCTGCTTCAGTTCAAGAGCTTATCGTGACAACAATCGAGGATACTGAGGCTACAGAAGTAAGTCGGTCTCTTGAAAATGGTTGGTTGCCGGGGCTGACGTACTCCTCTCTACGAAGGCAGCATTGCAGTTATCGTGATCATTATTTGCGTGGTCTGGAACTTGCGTTGCGCTTGGCCATCCGCTGTGAGCACGGCACAAGAACGCGATGGTCTATGCTAAGATTGGCGTAAACTACTTTAAGCACTATATAGGCATCGTTACCAATCCAGTATCACTTCACACATCGCGACAGTGTGGAGGGGTGAGACCGGAAACGTCCAGATAGGCATGTGGGGTCAAAGCGTATCTTTCTCCATTCGATAAGAACTTCGTCCTACTGCGTTTGGATACTACCATCTCGTCGGAGAAAAGCGCAACGTTATTTCAAATCCCCACGGTGGCTTCACTCCACGCCACGCCTCGCTCTCACCTCACAAACGAACCATGGTGGACTCCAAGCACGCAAGTATAGCTTTCATGGTATCGCTCACCCTCTTCTTGACTCTCTTGGACTTCAAAGACTTGAATTATAAAATCACGATGTGCGGACCCAACCCGTTGTGGGCCTTCACTGCTGATATTCACGAAACTCTCACCGACAAGGATCTGACACAGTATTTGGTGGAAAATAACGGAACCAGGCTCGTTTCACACAACCAATGGAACTCACTCGCGCAGCAATGTGACTCACTCAAGCCTTACAAGATCAACACCATGGATGCGCATTTGAGTGCTTTGGGAACTGGTTGCTCACTGGGTGGTGTCAAGCGGGATGAGCCGCTGGTGTTTGTTAGCAGTCTTCGTATCGACTCACTCGTTTGGGGAGCTGGTCTCATTGCCGATGTCATTCATGAACCCTTTCCGACCAAACAATTCACCTCATCGATTTACGGCGTCACATATAATCTCCCTGAAATGTCATATCGCACAGCCCTTGCCGCTTCTATCGCTAAGGAAGACGTAGCGGCATTAAATGTCTCTTCTAGGGCAATGTTTCAGGAATTTGGTGCGCGGGAGGATCTGTGGGAGGACGCGTTATGCTATGAAATTATCCCACTTCCTAGTATCGGAGATGCAGTAGACCACGCGATTCCAAAGGAATACGGTTGTATATGGAGCGACGCTGAAGGGGGAAACCTCCACACTGTCCATATCAATGAGACCGCTGGAAAGTACTATCGTATTCTCTCCGATTGGGTTGGCTGGGGATGGCTTACGCTTGACTATATCTATGTGACCAATCTTTTCATGCGCGCGAGACTACGAAGTGTGTCTACCTACGGGGTCAGCAACATGTCCGATTCGATAAAATTGGATCACTGGATCGTGGTTGACTTGGGCGTTGACGGAGTATTGTACTTTGCTATGCTGGCGGTGGAATTGTCCATGATGGTCATAAATGTGCTCGACTTATGGGAAGTAGCCATTCTCGTCGTGCGACCTCTGGTTGTTGCGAAGAGGTCGAGCTCGTACTCTGTAACACACGCTAGTTCTGCCTCTGAAGACCAATCAATGGACTTTACAACTAAAAACCAATGCGATAAGACACTGTCGAGGGTGCTGCTCTACACTGATTTAACTTGTGTCGCCTTCCGCAAGAAGCTTTTTGCAGCTTTCATCGTGATCGACGCGTTCTTCTCGTGGATTTACATTATTCCCAACTCAACACTTTATGCCTGGTCGACAAACTTTTTCCAAGTCTTTAGCGCCTACTTGAGCAACTTTCGGGTCTGGACTGCAGTCCTGATCATCATTGATTGCAGCTGGCGATTCGTGTTTGTCGTGCTAAACGAGCGAGTAGCTGCCCTCGTCACCGAATTCACTCACATCAAGACCTGGGAAATTATGATCGCCACCGGGCTCGCCGTTGCTCAGGCTTACCAAGATTTGCTGAGTGTGTGTTTGATGAAGTGGGGCGTAACGGATCGTCAACGAGAAATGTTCCTCACAACTCCAGGACTCATGAGCTTCTACAATTCATACGGCGATCACAGCTACGGTGGCCGAAGCAACGAGTCGCAAGGAGTACAATATATGTACGCACCTCTACTGAAGATCATCAAGCTTGCGCTCCTCTATAGCCTGCTCTTTATTTTGCTTCGACTTGTCATCAGCGTCTCCATCAAGGCGACTAAAGGTACACTTCGCAAAGAAGTTGAGTCGTTCTGGAGGACCTATCATCGTAACTCGGTCGAGACGTTTTCGAACGACCCACTGCGCGCTAACGCTCTGGTCCGTTCGCAGTCTACGATGTCGTACCGGTTCGGTCGTGTGGTTTTCATCCGTCCGTTCGTGTACCTCGAGCAGAACTACTACATCCACCATGGGCGGTTCAAGCGTCGTCCGTTGGTGGCGCTGCTCGCTCAGTCAGACATCTCGCAGGGAGCTGAGGTCAACTTCAAATCGTACCAGCTCGAGGGCCTCTCCCAAGACTCAAGCACCAGGAAGCCCGCTCGAAAGCACGCTCGCGCCGACACGCAGATCCCGCTCTGCTGACAGCAAGGTGTCCGCGGCACGTTGAAGCAAGTGTAGCCATCCACGATAATTGATTCTCTAATCCATAATAGCTCTTGGCGGTCATCTGCCTCCGTTCTGATGGCTCCGGTGGTGATGGCGGCGGACGGCGACGCCCGCGAGGCGCAGCTGCGCGCGCAGGCGGCGGGCGACGCGCAGTCGGTGGCGCAGGCGGCGGCGCTGCTGCGCGAGGAGCTGCAGCTGTTCCAGCGCTCCCTGTACAAGAACCACAGCCAGCACCGGCGCGCCTTCTTCTTCCGGCACCTGCAGCATGTGCGCGCGGGCTTTGGGTCTTCGTGCTGGCGTTTGGGCGGCGGCTGACGGCGCTCGCGCAGGTCAAGCGCTGCTTCAGGGACCTCAAGCTCAAGGACGTCGAGGCAGTTGCGGCGGATGCGGCGCGGGTGCTCGAGCAGCTGCAGCCGGAGCAGGGCGTGCACCACGTCGCGTGGAAGGCGCTGGCCGCCGATATCAAGACGGACGCGGACGTCGTGCTGCGCCGGCTCGTGATGGTGGCGACTGGCATGGCGGGGGTGCGGCTGGCTGTCGTGGATGTGGTTGATTTAGGGAGCTGGGCTGACGAGTTTGAGTGTCCAAGGTCATCCACGCGGCCCAGAAGGCGTACAAATATCCTTTCCTGCGATCGATGCTGCGTGGATGCACTCGTGCATGTTCCTGCTTGGGGACGATGGTGGTCTGCTAGTTGCCTTAACCTTGACGCCGTGCCTCTTGTGATGTCTCTGCTGCTGGCTTTTGCGCGACCGATATCCCACGGGCCTCGAGGAGCAGTTCGAGATGACGTACTTCATGCCGCTCGCACTCATGGTGAACAGCGTGCTGGCACGCATCGTGGTGCTGAGCCGCGTGATCCTCGTGCGCTGCATCGAGTCGCACGCGGCCGTCTCGCTGCTGTATTTAAGCCAGGTGACCAAGGCGAACCCGCTCCGAGCTCGCACGACGGCCGTGCAGCTGCAGGGCTACCAGATCCCAGCCGACGTCCTCGCCATCGCCAACCTGTAGACAGTATCCTTTCACACCTGGGATCGATGCCAACAAGGCTCCAGCAGTGCACTGGGCCTGGAGATCAATAGAGATGATCTTCATTGACTTGGATGCATTGTTGTCGTGTCCTGCTATACTTTATCCAAGTGAAACCATTTCAGAGCCTCAATCCACAGGCAGTCAAAACTCGATGGACGAGGGCATGGAGGACGAGGTGGCGCCTCGCACGGCCGCTAGTGGCGTATACAGCGACACTCGGCAGGTGCGAGTTGCTCCATGATGATCAGTGGCTTCTGCGCTGCATGTGGGCGAGTTTTGAGCCTCGAGGGACGAGAATTGACGCTACAGCGATGGTCGACAGGCGCGCGAGAACGGCAGTGCCAACAGGAAAAAGCGCCTGCGATCGCACACTTCGGTGGGAGCAGCGCTCTTGACTGGGACTCGATGCACTGCTGGTTGTCTAATGTTTATGCTGGTGATATTGCAGCGAGATGAGGTCGAGACGGAGCTTGGCGCGCTTCATTTGGAGCGAGGAGGGAAGGACCAGGAGGTGGAAGAGCTGCGGAGACGGCTCGAGTTCGCGGTCAAGTCGGAGCAGCAGGCGCTGGACGAGATCAGCGCAGTGACGGATTTGCTCTCAAGCGAGAGGCTGCAGCTGAAGACGCAGGTCGCGCAGCTTGAGGCGCAGCTGCGAGTGACGCAGGAGGCGCTGGAGGACTGGAAGCGACAGGCGATCGAGACCAAGGCGCTGCTTCGGTCCACTGCACGGCAATCGGAGCTAGAGGTGAGACGGAGCTTTGATACCTTGCTATTCTGCGTGTGATGAGCTTTGGGTGCCTAACGTGTATTGTTTCCGATCAGACTCAATTGCTGCGCGACCAGCTCGCGACGGCAACTAGCAGCACGAATGGACAGTCAGAAGTACGCAGCCAAAACTTTGCTCAAGTGTGCTGTTCGTTTGAAAACGTATGCCCCACCGATTGTTGCAGCAGGAGCTAGTATCGCCCTCTAGAACCTCAGAGACTCAGGAGAAGCTCGAGCGACTAGAAAAAGAGCTGCAAGAATGCAAGAGACACAACTCTGCGCTCGCCAACCACCTGGAACGAGCAGAGAAGCAGCTCGCAGTGTATGACCACCGTCTTGGACGCGGTGAGTTTAACCCAGCGACGACAAAAGTTGTCCATCTTGCAGTGAATCCGACGAGCGAGATACTGGCGAGTCGACAAAAGCCAGATGAGCTGGCGGCTTTGCGGCAGGAAAATGCAATGCTGCGCGCTGAGCTGGAGCGATCCAGCGGTATGAAAACTCCGTCGGTACGTGCAACTAGTAGACTTTACAAGCAGGTCACTACTCAATGGTTAAAGCGCGTTGGAACCCTACAGGTCAAGAGTACGCCATCTTCGGTCGCTAGCAAGCAAACGTTCACGACCACCACTTCCTATGAGACCGTCGAGGGCTTGAAGCTGCTGAACAAGCGCCTGAAAGAGGTATTTACCGAGCAGATCCAGCACTATCGCGAGGCCGTGTACCTACTCACCGGGTACAAGATCGATCTCAAGAAGAGCAACGGCGTGGACATGCTGCGGCTGCGGTCCGTGTACGCCGAGCATGACCGCGACGACCTGAACGTGAAGATGGAGTCGAACGGCGCTCTGGAGCTGCTGGACTCGGACTTTGCGGCCCAGCTGAACCACAGCGTGCTGGGGTACCTCACGACCTGTCGTTCTTTCCCAGCCTTCCTGGCCACGCTCACGCTGCAGCTATTCGAGAAGCAGACGTTCCAAGGCTGAAAGTTTGGTAGTCACCACGTTGAAGTGGTTCATCTCAAATTCCGGAATTTAAGCTTTATGAGAGATCTAAAACGGAAAAATCCAAAAATAGACGGAGAAACTGGCAACACCTCGAAGCTCCATCGCGTTTCCGCCTCGCCCGAGCGCCGCCGGATGCCGACGGCCGTCGTGTCTCCGGAGCGCGCGGAGGCCGCCGAGCAGCTCGCCGCGTGTCCCTGCGGCCTTCCGCACGCGCCGGCGCCCATGACCGCGTCGGTGCGCGCTCCTGACTCGCTCTGGAAGAAAAGTTATCGCGGGGTTTGTAACTCATGGAGCTTGTGCGTGGGGGCAGGAGCAAGGGGCGTCGCTGGCCGACCAGCTCTGGTTCCCATGGGGGCTGATAGTCGCGGTGGGTTGGCTGGGGCGTGGTAGGCTGTGGGTTGTGGCTGGGCTAACGATGCGGTGCTTGTGAACCGAAGAACCCGCTGCTGACGCTGGCGATCTACTTGGCGTGCAACGCAGTCTTCATTGCCGTGTGGTGCGTGCTAAGCCACTAGGAGATTGGTGAATGGTGCACGCTGGAGCTGAAAGATGTCTGCAGGTGGCTTGTGCGCACGCTGGTGGCACTGCTGACACTGCCGGGGCTGTTCCTGCTGTTGGTCACGCTCGTGATCGCAGTGATCCGACGGGTCGCGTCGCTGCTGGCATACCCTGGACAGCTGAGCCTGGTCATTCGTGAAGGGGAGGGCAACTTCTCTAGGCTGACCAAGCGCCGCGTGGCGATGTTTATCGACGCCGGTCACGAACTTGCGCGCGCGTTGACTCATCCGAACCAGCGCATGCGCTTCTTACAGGCACACCAGAATTTCGAATTTGCCATGGACACGCTACTGCAGCCCTTGATGAAAGCGCTCGAGGTTGTCGAGAAACAGAGTAGCTCCCTATCTGACGACAAGAGGGGCGGTGACGCTCCTAAATTCGGCGTCAATAGTCAGCTACTGTTGTCGCTAGTGCATGAGTTGACTGCAATCTACCGGCAGGAAATGATTGTGCCTTTCCAAGAGCTCCTGACATCTGCCAACGCAAGCGACTTTGAGGTTAAGCGCCAGCGACTTTTTGGGGCGACCTTAGCAAGTAGCACCCCTGCCTCAGCCACCAAGAAAGAACCAGATACCTCAAAAAAGTCCGGGGAGGACGCACATCCAATGCTGCCTCGATTCTTGGCGCAGCTCCAACGACTCCAGAACGTTATTCCACTCATCGGTCGACCTCAAACAGAGGTAAATGCTCTTGTCATATTTCGATTTGGCATTGCCATGGCACTGATTCCTGGCTTGGTTGCGTAACGGCTAGACTCGACGAGGGGTGACGTGGCTTCTCAAGGAACTACTATGTCGTCGACGTCAACCCGAGCCGGACATCATTACAACGCTTGACCTCATGCGTGCAGACATGATGGTGCGTTTTGGTGGCGAACAGATCTGGATCCAGAGCTCCGATGGTTTTCGAGTCGACTCCATGTTGATCCCGCCTTCGCCAGTGTCACGCGAGCCAGCTGACTGCTGAACGCAGAGTTGTGATCATTTGCAACCCGAATGGCGGTCTCTACGAGTTCCATCATCTCCAGATGGACTGGATTTCCTTCTACACGTCTCTTGGTTGCCATGTTCTTGTCTACAACTACCGTGGATACGGGCGAAACTCTGGCAGCCCCTCCCCTTTGGATCACAACCGCGATGGCATTGCGATTGTCGAGTATTTGAAGACGCAGCGAGCCATGGCCAAAATAGCCATTCACGGGGAGTCTATTGGGGTACGTAGATGTACGTGTGATTTGCCGTCAAGGATGGATTCTCTGACGTTGGCTGCATGGTTGACGACGTAGGGGCTTGTGGCGACACATGTGGCAAGAAAGTCGAAGGATGTGGATGTGATGATTGCAGACCGCACATTCTCCAATGTGCCTGCACTCGCCCAGCGTATGATTGCGGGGTGGGCGGGGACCGTGGTCAAAGTGTTGATGCAGTGGGAGACCGACAATTGCGGCAACTACCTTGCTGCGTCGTGTGCCAAGCTACTTTGCTCTGATGCTGGCGATGAAATTATTGTGGATGGTGCATCGTTGAAGTCGGGCGTCGCTCTGCATCTGGAACTTGGGGACAATACTTTTGATCTTCCACGACAGCATCAACGGAAAGGATCCGAAATGGGTGGGATGCCTGTATCGACAACGTCGACTATTTTCCCTCTATGGCTCGCATCATCGCCTATCTGCCGCCTCATTCCTGGTGTATCTCGCAATGGAACCCGTGCTGTACGTCGAGTTAGTGAGGCTGCGACGCGGCCTCAGCTCGGTCAGCCTTTGACTGAAGCTGCTGTAGCTCGATTTAGCCACGCGCTGCTTTCTATCGGGAGGAGAGCAATGCAGTACACATCACGACGAGATGAAAACCCTGAGTCAAGCACATCTGGTACTGCTAGTAGCGAGGCTGGATCCAGCCCTATCGCGAACGATGTTCACGTATCGATCCCAGTTCGGCGCTCTCCTTCGTCCTCGTCGGTTACATCCTTGACACCGGACCATAGCATTGGAGACAGCGAGGATGACCGCATGCTTGCAAGCGATGGAACATCCGACACGGCAGGCTCAAGACAATAGCGTCTCCATGACGCCTAACTTTCCTGAAGAGCTACTTGCCGTTATCTGGATGCAACTCGCGCGCATGGACGGATATTGTGGACAATGCATGCTTCAGGCAGCAGAAATTGGAGGGCACGATCGAATCAGAGCTTTCACCGTGTCGCTACTGCAATGGGGCGGATGCCTCTCTCCAGAAAGGCGCCGCCAGTTATCTCTGGAGCCATTTGACCGCCGCGGAATCTGGATTGTGCCGCTCGTGATACACGATGTTCACGCAACCCTGCAACAACTGATTGAAGAGCACCCGTCCATCAAGTTTGACCTAGACATTGGGTTTCTCGTATGCATGATCGAGTACTTGATGGATTCTCTGCAGCGCCGCTGGAAAGAGCGCGACGCAAAGGTGGAGCAGCTTCGGCGCCAACAGCAAGAAGAGCGGGCAAAGAAGCAACATGAACAGTCAAGTACTCGCCAAACTAACGCTCCAGCGCTGATGACAAGGATGCGCGCAGCTGTCGGCGGGAAACGGCGAGCAATTGTGGGTGGAACGAATATTTCCCCTTCTGAAAATGAAAGTGGCGAAGAGGCTCCGCTGCTGATTCATTCGTTAGACGAACGAGTTGGCACGCTGCTCCCCCTTCAGTGCGGCCACAACAAAAACTACCTGGATCCAGAGAAAGATGCGCTGATCGCGTTCTTGCGGCAGGTTCAATTTCTTCCATCGAGCCGCTAGATAGCTGCTTTTAAAGTAGACAACAACTGTAGCTTGAGGTCCGAGACCACGAGGTTAGATGATTTTGTTCAATAACGAAAGACACTTCCCATGCCTTGATTCATGTTGGTAAATATATATTGAAGGCTGCGGGGTTCTCCTATCGGCCCACCTGGCGTACTTACTGCTTCTGACGGCTACAGGGTTCGGAGACGAGGTATGGACGATGGTGACTACTGGACACGTTTCCGCTTCCATGCAGGGGCGAAGCCGCCGAGCTCCACTGATGGCGGCGTCTCGGCTCCGCCCTCAATTTCGGAGTCCCCAACCATTTCCATGTCGGCATCGTCAATGCCGCTATCAGGACCGCGTGTGCGCTTGATCCGAAGACCCCAACCTTGCCGCCTCTTCTCTAGTTGCCGAGGGTGCTCTGGGAAGTCAAAATTGTAGAACTTTCCTCCGCACAGCATGTCCTGAACTTCTTTCTTGAAGTAAGTTGGATCTTCTTGCAGTTGCTGGGCCAGCCATCGGGTTCAACACGTAGTCGATGCCAGGGCTCGAGGAAGATGAGCTGCGAAAGGCGACGAGGGGATCATCAGGATCACGTGCAAGTGCACATATGCACCGAAATGCACGCACCTGGAGCCCCAGCAATACCGTATTGATGCTGAGTACAGGCCGCCAGTCCTGCCCGAGGATCGGCATCATGACTTTGCCAGTTAGCTAGGTCGATGTTTGGGTGCCACACTCTGTCGATGCAGAGGAACCATCAAATCGTGAGTTGTTACTCTTCTCCCGGATCTAGACCTTGCTAGATCCTACCTTGTCATACACGTCACACTCGGAGCTGTTCAAACCAGCGAGCACAACACCGCGATTTAGATCCTCTGCGGGTGATTCGCAACTGCAAGTTTTAGAAAGTGCGCCTTACCATGGAAGGGATACGTCTTGGGGATCTCCACAAAGAACGTAAAGTCTCCGTTCGCGTACGGCCCCGATACGTCGGCGATCGAGATGTTGAAGATCAGGCGCAGCATATTGTCGGCGCCGTCGGGGAAGTCGACGCGCGTCTTGGCCTGGGAGCACGTGAACTTGGCCTTGGCGAGCTGTCCTCCGAGCCAGAACAGGGTCAGCCCCAGCCCTACAGCCCTCATTAAGCCTCCAAGTGACCCAATGTGTACCTCGTTCACGTCCTTGCGAACGCGCAGCGCCGCAAAGTCCGAGCGCAGGTACATGTTCCTCGCCCCCGCCTCCGGATCGACCGCTACACTAAAGCTCCCAAATCTCGGCTTCCAGGTCGCCCCACGAGCCGATCGAGGACTCCACGAAGTCGCCAGGAGCTCGGCGTTCGCGCTGTGCGGGTCTGGACGCGCGCGGGTGCTCGCGGGTGCAGCAGATCGCGCTCACCTTCCGCCTCGCGCTCGCTTCGCCCTTTCGCAGTATGGCAGCGCTTTCGGTGCAGCCTTCGGGAACAGTTCGGTCCAGCACCGCGCTCATTGGCCGAAATCCTTGAGTCTTTCCT